>OY755240.1:15912439-16512439 GCA_963576725.1 Azorinus chamasolen | reverse complement strand
GTGCTTGCAAACAGCTTGGATTCAGATGAGACGCCGAGTAACTCGGCATTTCATCAGAATTCAAGCTGTTTCATTATTGGGTAATAGTTTATCAAACACTTGATCGAATCGGAAGTACTCTTACTTGCACAATATTCAAATTTGAACAGGTTTTTTTCCACAGGGAGATAGGGTTTAACCCATTACTTCATAGGCTATTTTTAGATACAACCTCTTTGAATAAATCTACTGAAAAGGAGCATTAACTAAAAAAAGGAACATTTTAGATTTTTGTAGTTTGAAATCATTGTGATAAATAGAGCATTTGCTCCTATAGGAGCAAATGCTCTATTTATCACAATGGTTTCACAAAGTGAATTTTACAGAGTCGTCAAAAGTCGTCAATATGAGGGAATGGGTTTAACATGGCCTTTGCTTCATGTAGACCGAACGTAAAGTAGAGAGCTTCAATTTCTGGATCGCTGTCGTTCCGCTTTGAGCACATATGCTATAATAAAACTTCAGCTAATAAATATTCATGACGTCATTATTTCATACATATATAATTATGCATCAGGCAAACGGTTCAAATGACTGCTATACAGATATTCTACTGTACATTTTCTCATGTATGTAGGTGGTGATTGTCTAGATGGTCATTGTCTAGATGGTAATTGTCTAGATGGTAATTGTAACTACATGAGAAAATGAACCGTGATAAGTATTATGTAAGAGTCTGTCTGCTCGCTTGTTGAATACCTCAAATACAGGTAACATCTGTAAACACGATATTTACTCTTCAGATTTTCCCTGTTTATTTGCTGGTATTTGTTTAGCAGGGATTTGTGGGCACAGATCAAATATAGGGGCCCAGGTGGTCAGCGATAATACTAGTTAAGGGGTGTCATTGAGTTATGTCACGTTATTACCGTTAACCCTTTCCCTGTTTAATATTCTTGAAATAAATAACGACGTCATGGATAATATGAGCTGAAATATTTTAAAGCATTATTAACAAACGAATAGTTGACCGTGACAGAGAGTGTGTAATCATATCTATATAATTCCATAAGCAAAAATAGTAGACCCTGATCAGACACCCTCAAGATCAGTGCGAATTAAACGACCATGTGCTGATTCAACGGCACAGTCTTAAATTACAGTAGAACCCCTCTTATGCGACCACTTAACGAATAAACATGAGTGTCCTTATGAGCATGTGGTTGCTTAATGCAGGACAAAAGTAATGCAGAAAGCTCCTCTAGGAGCTTTCTGCATTACTTTTGTCCTGCATTAAGCTACCACCTGCATCTAGCTCCCAGAATTATACCTCTTTTAGGTGGTCTCATTAGCAGGGTTTTACTGTATGTGGTTTGCTTAATATAAGACTAAAGTTAGGCCAAACGTTTTCTACAGTATTTGCGCCATGCATCGAGCTACATAATTAACCATTTACTCCATGAATATTCATATAAGAAATAATTAATATAAGCCTAAGTATTAATAAGATTCATTTATTATAATGGAACATAAACACAGGAATATTTTGACCATGGCGGAAATTTAGAATCATATCTTATGTTATTTAATAAGCAAACAGAGCAGATACTGATCCGACGGCTCTGACAGGAGCCTTCTGGTCTGAGTTTACTCTGTTTGCAAAGGCGTGGAAATACGTATTTATGGAGTAAAGGGTTAATCGTATTACGATTGCTTACGATGTGATTTACTGTACGTTGACATACTTCAAATCTTCTCCACATATGAACATGACAAAGACAGACAAACATACATGCAAATTATATCGCTGCACCTTGGAATTGAAGGTAGACAAGAGTACAACGTTCTGGTATAGCATTGTATTGTATATTTCGACGTTTTTGCTCGACAGTCAAACGAATCACGTGTCTTAACGAGCCATAAATGTTAAGCGGACGGTCATGTATAAGGTGATCGTCAAAATGTTCCGTCATCCAATATAAGGTGTTCCGTCATCTAACATAAGAGGCACCAAATTAGGATTGCAGATACAGTAGAACATGGTGTAAACGACATTATATTAATTGGACATAGTAATCTTCATAAGCAGGTGGTTGCTTAATGCAGGGCAAAAGTAATGCAAAAAGCTCCTATGGGAGCTTTTTGCACTACTTTTGACCTGCATTAAGCTACCACATGCCTGACAGACCCACAGTAATTAGACCTCGTTAGATGGTCGCTGAAGACAAGTTTCACTGTATTCCGTTACAGTCGTATCATCACTTTGTTTATAGCAACATCACCCTTAAGCAAATACATGTACTACACTAATCTTCTAATAGTATTGATAACAATGCGATTTTGTTTGTTCATTCAAATCCAGCCCATTTCCTGTTCCACGTGTATTGGTAGAACAGGGCTTGGGCTTTACAATCTCTGATTATTACATCTCTAATAACGATACACGGTCACAAGTAGACACCCCATAGCTTATATGCAACAGACAGACAGAACAACAGATAACTACGTGTATGCGGACTCACTACTCGTAATTTTTTCACCAACCACTATGTTATGACTACTCTTTAGAATCGTTTCGGTTTGGCGGAGAAACAAATCGTGAAAATGTTTAATTGACGCATCTTATCTGGACAGTTGAGCAGTCAGGCAATCTGATCAAGGAACAAGGTCAACTACCGGCAATCCATTTCCAACAGTCCACGTAACAGTCCTGCTTGTCAAACAAAAATAGGATACTGATATATCCTCGATACATAAATCTTTGTTTAATACATCTCTGTTGTGATTGCATAATGTGTATTATTTGTAATTCTTCCATCTGATCTATAGGGATGAAGAATGAAACAAACATTAACGTAAGAAGAAAACGACTTGTTTCGTATGTCTACTCTTTCTGCAAAGGTGTCAAAAGGTTTCTGTCTCATGTTAAGGGTAACTAAATACCAGAAGGACAAGGGGTTACAGTTTTCTTATTTTTAAATTATTTGGAGTAGAAAAAACCCGCCGCGTTTTGTTCTGTTCATTTAATCAAGTGTAAAAATCAAACACTTGAGAACGACTTGTGAACGAACTTCATACATTGCGCTATCATGTTTGTCTTTATATAGCTGTAAGAAATGACAAGCAGTATGACCCAGATTTGTATTCACCGCTGACCTAGACCATACCCAACAGACCCCTGGTCTGACCAATGCACACAATAATAGTTCATCGGGCTGTGGTCATTCAAAAAATAAGATAACCGACAATTGTGTTAATATAGCTGATGATGTTGAATGTTAATTTCTACGACAAATGTTTTCAAAATAAGGTTTAATAATAACATGCCAAGTTTCGAAGGCTGACTTTGAATAGCCGGATTGCTTTGATCGCGAGGTCTGTTTGGTCTGTGGGGGTCATAAATAACTAATAATGGTTCTGCTCTGTCGCGTGGAAATAAGACCCCTATTACAGGGGACACGGAGTCCTTGTTGTGGTCCAGCTAACACCAGTTCAACCGACCAGATTATAATTTTGATACCATTGGGTGTAAATTGTTCTATCTTCGTGATTAATATTTCGCTGCTGGTTTCTGATATTATTTTAGATACTTATACAGTGGAACAGATAAAGATGCATACTCAAATACTAAAATGGTAATTTCTCCACCAAACCCTATGTTGTGACCATTCTTTAGAATCGTCTCGAAGAGACGATTCTAAAGAATGGTCACAACATAAGGTTTGATGGACATATAAAATAGTTATTGTTGAAAATGTTTAATATACACATCTTATCTGGACCTCTGCTTTATATATCACAGTGATAAATCGTTCATTAGTCTCTAAGGGTTGGTCTTATCTCTTGCCAGAGATGTAGATAATGTGCGTATTTAGGAAATCTAAGTAAACTAATTTTGATATTTCTTCACCAAGCCCTATAATGCTGCGACACACTAGCCACGCCTCTCAGGGAGTAGGGTTTGTTTGAGATATGAGGTTTAGATATACAGTAAGACCTTTCTATAACGATCGTGAATAAAGTTTAAATCTGGGTGATTAGATCTATCTAAGACTTGTGGTTGCTTAAGGCAGGACATAAGTCATACAGAAAGCTCCCACATGAGCTTTCTGTATCACCTTTGTATTGCATTAAGCTACCATCTGATTTTTACATACTATCTCATGTGTTAACCCATTCCCTCATCTTGACACCTTTTGACGCTTCAACAAAAATCATTTTGAAACCATTGTGATAAATAGAGCATTTGCTCCTATGGAGCAAATGCTCTATTTATCACGTTGGTTTCAAATGTATACAATTCTAAGCAATGCCTACTTTCTAGTAAATGCTCCTTTTCAATAAATTTTTTCATAGAGGGTGATTCTAAAAATAGTCTATGGCGGAATGGGTTAAGACAGGCGGTAGCTTAATGCAGGGACAAAGATGATACAGAAAGTTCCTAACACTTTTTACCCTGCATTAACCCTTTCCCTCATGTAAACGCCTTTTTACACGTTTGCAAACAGAGTAGACCCAGACCAGACGACTCCAATAGGAGCTACCACCATCTCCTGTGTTTACCCGTTCCCTCATATTGACACCATTTGACACCTCAGTAAAATCATATTTGAAACCATTGTGATAAATAGAGCAAATGTTCTATTGATCACAATCGTTTCAAAACTATACACAATTCTGAACAATTTCCTTTTCTCTAGTAAACACTCATTTTCGGTAGTTTTATTCAAAGAAGTTGGGTCTTAAAATAGCCTATGAGGAATGAGTTAAGTAATCATGTAGTGGCTATAACGAGAGTCCGCTCTATCAGAATACATCTTATCTCCTGACCTGCATATACATTTGGTACTGGTTAGTTTACTCTGATTACCATTCATTACCGTTACCTCTTGCCTCGCTAAAACATAATAATCATTATACAGAGTTACAGATAAAGGTGCGTACCCAAATATACTAAAATCGTCATTTCTCCACCAAAACCGTATACTGTGACCACTCTTTAGAATCGTCTCTTCGAGACGATTCTAAAGAGTGGTCACAGTATAGGGTTTGGTGGAGAAATAAAGGAGTTATTCTTGAAAATGTTTAAATCTTATCTGGACCTCTCAATTATAATGGAAACAATTTGGATCTGGGGCCATTTTCTTTAGGTACGATGTGAGTAAACTGTTGAGGAACTATTGACCGAATATCTATCAGTTTGGATCCTGATTAGATGCCGAGTCACTCGGCGCCTCACGTGGACCCAAGCTGTTTACAGATACGAGTCATGTCGCGCTTTGCGGGATAAAGATTAACAATGGCTTAGAAGGGTCTACATTTACGCTTTCATCGTGAAAATTGGGAAAATGTTTTATGATGATGAGAGCGCCATAAATTAATTTAAGACAGTCGCATTGTCCCTCAAATTCGTGAAGACAATCACGTGTGAAAGTACTCCAAATTGGCGGCCAGTTACACGTGAGTCTTGTAGAATGGGGTGATACAGTAGAACCCCTCTAAACCGGAATTCTAGTAGAGAATATTTGAGATACTTTTAGGCAGGTGACTGCTTCATACAGGGTGAAAGTCACGCAGAAAGCTCCTCTAGGAGCTTTCTGCATGACTTTCACCCTGCATGAAGCTGCCACCTGTCTCCAAGACCGATATTTATACAAAATTTAACGTCCGGTTTAGAGGGGTTTTACTGTATTGTAAGCATTTACCCTACAGAGGCGCATTTTACCTATATGCAAACAGGGTAGACACAGATCAGAGTCTACTCTGTTCGATTATGAAATGATATAGAACCGTTTCTACAGTTTCGGCAATTATTAACTATTCCTTTGTTCACGGAACCATTATGGAATATGCACCTGTTAACTCTATCCCTGCTGACCAAATATATCTACTGAAACTCTGATTTTCTATGATTCTACTTTTCCCGAATCGTTCAACCGTTTGTGAAACTATCGTCCGTGTGTCAAACAGCTTGGATCCTGGTGAGACGCCGAGTTACTCGGCGTATCATCTGGATCCAAGTTGTTTGCGAATATAAGCCAGGTCGCGTTCTACAGGAAAACGGTTAATATAGAAATAATAGAAACAAATACAAGAGAAAAAAATACCAGCTTTGCCGTGTATTTGCTGCTGTTTGTTGACGCATGCACGTGAAATACTCTCATGTATACAGATTCTTATCAAGATCAAGAAGCTTATTTGCTTACACTTATTCCTATGTAAAAACAACTATCCGCCCAATTTTTGCTTTTGTTCAATTTTGATTACTTCCAATTCGTTCAAGCTTTTGAGAAACTGTTGACCGTGTGTCAAACAGCTTGGATCCTGATGAGACGCCGAGTTACTCGGCGTCTCATCTGGATCCAAGCTGTTTGCAAATGCAAGTCCGGTCGGGCATAGCGGGATAAGGGTTAATAAACGCCAATTTGCTGGGTGTGTACTCGGCTCCTGTAACTGTAGATGGAGCTAATACAGAACCTGCCGATACATGAGCAAACACGAAACACGCAAAATGCAGGAGGATTACAGTATGTAGAGAGAGAACACGTGAAAATGTGCTGACTGGGGCATTTTTGGCTTAATTTATCTATAGTCTGTTTCACGATTTGAAACATTCAGTGTGTCGGTAGGGTATAGCCTTTTATATGCTAAGCACTTTTCTTTTATTAGTGCATTTTGAAGTGTTGTAAACAGAGCAGACTCAGATCAGACGGCATCAGCATGTTACATGTCTTATACTGCGCGGGATGTCTTGGTAATGCATGTCCTTATTTTATATTCTTAACCGTTTCTTTCATATAAACGCCTTTTTACGAATTTGCAAACAGAGTAGACCCAGATGAGAAACCTCTGATCTAACCCTTCCCTTTATCTGATGTATACTCCGCCCATTATTAACATTATATAACCGTTGTATTAACCCTCTACCTGTTCCATATATTCATGAAAGAAATAATGACATCATGAATATTTATTAGCTGAATTTTTATAATGTTGTCTTTTTAAAGAAATGTTTTGCTTTGACAAAAACTGTAGAATCACGTTTATATCATGTCAGAAGCAAACAGAGAAAACCTTGATCAGACGGCTCTTAAAGGAGTCGTCTGATCTGGGTCTACCCTGTTTGCAAATTCGTAAAAAGGCGTTTATATGAAACAAACGGTTAAGATTACAGACCTCGTTTCGGGTACGAGGGTCCATGAAAATTTAATTTGTAGTTCCGAACGTTCTGGTGTATGAACTTTGCAGTAGATATAAGCTGAAAAATAAAGCTGACGAGACGTATAGTCACTCGGTGCCACATCTGGATCTAAACTGCTTGCATAATCTATCACAGATTCACCACTGACAGCTAAAGACTAAAGAGCTAAAAGACTTGCTGCATTTTAAATTAAACCAGACAGCTTACATGATTGGCCTACTCAAGAAACAGATTCAATTTAATCTTGTACTAGCACTTTAATCTTGGGCGGCGATAGAGCATTTCAATGTTGTGCCAAGTTTAAGTTGACCTAAATTTTAAATTTCATTTTGCTTTATACCTTTTAGTTTAGTCCTTATAGTTTGTGATATGGGTCACTTATGTATTTTACAAATAGTGTAGACCCAGATGAGAGGGCTCCTAGAGGATCCCTCTCATCAGGGTCTGCACTGTTTGTCACTTTACAATTTGCGTTTTAAAACAATCCTGAATATTCACAGTAAACTTGACCTGTTTGGACTTTGTGAAGGGTCCATTTGACAATTCAGCGTTTGAAGGTTTAATCTCTGCGGAGGTGTCTACCATATGTTTACTACGTATCAATCAATATAGACACAACGAAAGGTGTTCGATCTACTAGTATATGGTCTTACAATAAAATCTCTCTGAACCGAAAACTTTATTTAACCTTTTCCCTGTTTAATATTCATGAAAGGAATGATAACATCATGATTATTCATAAATGTTCTATAAAAACAACAAATCTAATTTATATTCATTATGTCATTTATCTCTTACATGAATATTCATGGAGTAAAGGGTTAAGCTACCATCTGCCTTTAAGACCCAGAATCTATTTAGACATATTTTGGTCGATTTAGAGGGGTTTTATATAGAAAGAGAAACATGAAATAGTTTGTACACACTAATGAATGAAATCCGCCTTCAGCGCGTCACTTTTGTAATCAGATTTGCCATGCAACTGCTCGTCAAGGCCTAAAACATTCCTTTTCCTCCATATGACAGTCCTTGTAGCAGAGGTCGCATAGTTTCGCCTGACAATGTGTGGCATTGATAAATTCATCGTTGTGTAGTTTTCAAGGATGTTTTTATTTCCTACGTAATGTCAGTTTTCCTGTTTTGTATAGTAACGTTATGTTATCATTCATAACAACCTTACACCTTTTGTGAAATCAGGAATGCAGAAGGTTTCGTTTTTTGTTCCTATATTCTAACCCTCCTCTACATTGAGACATTGAGATGACACTGACAAATTTCTCTTGGCAGAAACTGTGTAAATAAGCGTATTACCATTCCTTTAACTTAATGTTAAAAGCTTGCTTCGTAGTTTTGTCCGCAGACAGACTGACGTGGGCTCGACGTTTATTAACACAGTTGAACTTCGATATCTCGAACTTTATGGGGCCATACGAATTACGTCGCGATAGATCTAACAGAGGTTTAGTTATTCTATTACTAATCTGAACAAGTTCCCAAATTCACAGCTTAATGTAGGTCTTAAGTAATGCTGAAAGCTCCTATAGGAGCTTTCAGCATTACTATCGACCTGCATTAAGCTGTCACATAGGTTTATAGATATACGCAGTGATACATTTTAGAACAATTCTGCATGGTCAATTTGGAAGGACCGAGCTTTTAGTTCGAGTTATCCCGAAGTTCGAGTTATTCGAATTCGAGATATCGAAGTTCAACTGTATTTGCAATGTTTTAAATACAGTAGACCTCCTCTAAAGCGACCACTTCATGAACAAACCACGGTGCCTTTAAACCCCTTACTCCATAAATACGCCTTTCTACGCCTTTGCAAACAGAGTAGATCCAGATCAGACGGCTCCTATAGGAGCCGTCTGATCAGGGTCTGCTCTGTTTGCTTATGGACTTACACAGATCTGAATCTCTAGTTTCAGCTTTGCACAAAATGCTCTGTGTTCATATTGCCAATATAAATAGTAATCTAATTGATATCCATGACGTCATTAGTTCTTACATAAATAGTCATGGAATAAGTGGTTAAAACAGTCAGTAGTTTCTCCACATCGGAAGTTGTCAAAATTAAATCAAATTTGAGCAGACTTTAATTTTTCACAGTGGGGTAAGCGATATAAGTTAGAATTCTTCTTTGTTATATTGGATATAACGAATTCGGATATGGCGAATTCGGATTTAGTGTAAGTCGGATATATCGTAACCCGAATATAACGAACAAAATTCGTTATAAGCAAATATTCACTCTAACACTTTTCTAACTAAAAGTAAGTTATAAACCGTTGTTACATGAATGGTAGTTTGACTACATCATCCACACATATAGTTCATGTTTCATTATCTGTATACGTATCCGTTCTGTTCTACGACAGCCATGTTCCAACTTGGTCAACATTCCCAGACGATCAAATTGAGAACATCGTATCAAGCATTCAAACAGGCCAACATGTCGTGCTTTCTTTCCATTCGTTATCTACAGTAAAACATCGCTAATTCGAAAGCACGGATACATGTCATTCTCCGTCTAGAAGGCAGATGACAGCTTAATGCAGAGTGAAAGTCATGCAGAAAGCTCCCCGGGGAGCTTTCTGCATGACTTTCACACTGCATTAAGCAGTTACATGCCTAAAAGGTTCTGAATTATTCTTTAGTAAAAGTTCGACTTATTGAGGTTTTCTTGTACATTTCTGATCCAGGCATTTTAATGGCCTTCACCCATTAACCCTTTTAGATATTAAATATTTATGCAACTGAAAAGGATTTCTACTTATTCAGTAGTTTTGATGCTGGCCAGACGTTTACGTGTAGTGCTTTGTTCCGGCACCATGGCGTGAGACAACCAACTGGCCAAGACCGAATTGCCTGATAATTTTTTTAAAACAGAGTAGACTCAGATCAGACCATTGATAATTGACTGTAGGATAGGTTTCTGCCATGACCAAACCGTGATTCTCGTGTTCATGTGCAAATATAAAACATCAGTTAATTAATGTTTATTTCTTGCATAAACATTTATTTTGGAAAAGGTAAATGTCGGGAATGAGCTTTAAATCACTGAAAACATAAACCGCGCGCATTGTAGACCATGATTGGACACTCCAGTAGACAACGATGTGCTCTCATTCAGTGTCTGTACCAATTGTTATGCTAATGGACAAAGTAATAGGAGCCGAATATATAATAGTGTAAACCTTTGTCGAGCTAGATCAAGATCTACATTTGTTTTGCAAACTGAACGTTTCGTTTCTCATGGAGTAGGACCATCTACCTCAAAACGATACGCCATGTTAATCAAGTACATGTATTACATTGAGTTAACCCTTTCCTTCATACAAACGTGTTTTCACGCAATTGCAAACAGAGTAGACCCAGATCAGACGACTCCTATAGGAGCCGTCTGATCAGGGTTTGCTCTGTTTGCTAATGGAATTTGAAAGATATGGTTCTTTACTTTCTAAAGTGGCTACAATATTCCACCTTCCACAATTTCATTATAACGTTTTTGTTCGTGAATATTCAGTAGATATTGAAATTTGAAATAAACATAGGACAGGGAAACGGTTAAGTATTCACCCTTATCATGCTAAGCGCGATCCATGGATCGAGATTAGACGCCGAGTAACTTGACGTGTCATCAGGAGCCAATCAGTTGGACACTTTTCGATAGTTCTTGGGTCTACTCCGCTGGCAGATGCTTGAAAAAAGCATTTATATGCGGGAAAGGACTAATATTCATGATGGCATTATTTCTGATGTGAATATTCAGTAAATAAATGTTAACCATTTCCCTCAGATACACGCATTTTCACACCTTCGCAAACAGGGTAGACAAAATCAGACAGCTCATGTAGGAGCTGTCTGATCAGGGTCTGGTCAGCTTGCTTATGGAATTACAATAGATCTGACTCTACAGTTTCTACCAATACCAAACTGCCGTGTTTGCATATGCCATTATAAAATATATCATCTAATAAATATTGATGATGTTTTTGTTTTTAGCTCACCAGAGCACAAAGTGCTCAGGGTGAGCTTTTGTGATCGCCTGATGTCCGTCGTCTGTCGGCGTTTGTCGTGCGTCGTGCGTCGTGCGTCGTGTGGTGTGCGTCGTCAACAATTTGAACTTTAAAAGTCTTCTCCTCTGAATCTACAGGGTTCTCAGCTTTCATCTTTGGCACATAGCATCACCTATAGGTCCTCTACAAAAGTTATATAAATTATGTCCCTGGAGTCAAAATTGGCTCTGCCACGGTCCCAGGGGTGGCCAGTTTTTTCTAGCTGACTGTTGTTTTCTGTACAAGTAGCAGAATGCTGGGCTCACTTAGGTTAGGCATGGGGAAAACTTCAAAAATCTTTTTGTCAAAAACTACATGTCACAGAGCTTAGATATTTGGTGTATAGATTTACTTAGTATTCCTTATTGACATTGGTAAATATCATAGTTCTGAGGTTAAAATTGGCCCTGCCCTGTTGGTTATACTTTAAAATATTATTTTACACTATAAAGGTTCCTCTGAACTAGAGGGATTGAGGTCACTCCATCTGTGTTGCATAATCACTGAATAGGTCAAGTTCCTGGTCAAAACTCTGCTTCAGAATTAGTCTCTGTTTGCTCACACTGTTTTAACCCATTCCCTCATAGGATATTTTCAGAATCTGCCTCTTGAAAAATTTCAGAATTGTGTAGATTTGAAACCATTGTGATAAATAGAGCATTTACTCCTATGGAGAAAATGCTCTATTTATCACAATGGTTTGATAAAGTGACTATTTTACCTCTTTGAATAAATCTACTGATAAGGAGCATTAATTAGAGAAAAGGAAAATTTCAGAATTGTGTAGATTTGAAACCATGGTGATAAATAGAGCATGTACGCCTATGGAGCAAATGCTCTATTTATCACAAAGGCTTTTTTTCAGATCCTACCTCTTTGAATAAATCTACTGATAAGGAGCATTAATTATAGAAAAGGAAAATTTCAGAATTGTGTAGATTTGACACCATTGTGACAAATAGAACATTAATTTACTGCTATGGAGCTTTTGCTCTATTTATCACAATGGTTGGCAAATGCTCTATTTCTCACAAAGGCTTTTTTCAGATCCTACCTCTTTGAATAAATCTACTGATAAGGAAAATTTCAGAATTGTATAGATTTCAAACCAATGTGATAAATAGAGCATTTGCTCTATAGGAGTAAATTAACTCATATACAAACCACATATAAAGTTACATACCGGACTGTGTCAGATAAGAATCCAAACTTTGTGCTAATTTTGGTCAAGTCATGCTAAGCAGTGATAGGGTTGTCATCTGTTAGAAATGTTGTCTGCTTATTCAAAGAGGTAAATCTGGGTCTACTCTATTTGCAAATGCGTGAAAACATGTTTATATGAGGAAAAGGGTTAATTAGAGAAAATGAAAATTTCAGAATTGTTTAGATTTGAAACCATTGTGATAAATAGTGCATTTACTCCTTTGGAGCAAATGCTCTATTTATCACAAAGGCAAATGCTCTATTTATCACAATGGTTTCATAAAGTGACTATTATACCTCTTTGAATAAATCTACTGATAACGAGCATTAATTAGAGAAAAGGAAAATTTCAGAATTGTGTAGATTTGAAACCATTGTGATAAATAGAGCATTAACTCCTATGGAGCAAATGCTCTATTTATCACAAAGGCTTTTTTCAGATCCTACCGCTTTGAATAAATCTACTGATAAGGAGCATTAATTATAGAAAAGGAAAATTTCAGAATTGTGTAGATTTGAAACTTTTGTGATAAATAGAACATTTACTCCTATGGAGCTTTTGCTCTATTTATCACAATGGTTAGCAAATGCTCTATTTATCACAAAGGCTTTTTTCAGATCCTACCTCTTTGAATAAATCTACTGATAAGGAGCATTAATTAGAGAAGATGAAAATTTCAGAATTGTGTAGATTTCAAACCATTGTGATAAATAGAGCATTTGCTCCATAGGAGTAAATTAACTCATATACAAACCACATATAAAGTTCCATACCGGTATGTGTCAGATCTGAGTTCAAACTGTGTGCTAATTTTGGTTAAGTCCTGCTAAGCTGTGATAGGGTTGTCATATGTTAGAAATGTTGTCTGCTTATTCAAAGAGGTAAATCTGGGTCTACTCTGTTTGCAAATGCGTGAAAACATGTTTATATGAGGAAAAGGGTTAAATAGAGAAAAGGAAAATTTCAGAATTGTGTAGATTTGAAACCATTGTGATAAATAGTACATTTACTCTTATGGAGCAAATGCTCTATTTATCACTAAGGCAAATGCTCTATTTATCACAATGGTTATTATCACCAGTTATTGTTAACAAGTTTTAATTTTCCATTTCCATAACAATTCCGTTTGTATAAATTGTTGAAATCGCGATTTTTATACAATTTCTGCTTTGAAACAATCATCAGTACTCTAATTCTGAAGGGGTTCGAAACGTTCAGGTGTGAACTGGTTTTGTTACGAAACGTGCTCTACAAGAGTTGTCGTTCGTTTCTAAATACGCAATATATCAAGGAGTTGTTAGGTTATGCGTAGTAATATGTAATGGAAAATGAAACTTTTCCACATATTTTTTGTGCGTTATATGCTTTCCAAGTTAACGTTCGGTAAACGTTCGGTATTGGACTTAGAAAATATTTATAATAAAGCAAATCATCCCAGAAAGCTTGCCATTATAATTATACAGAGAAAGGGTCAAATAACACCCCACAAAACAGGTGTCCAGTTTTGTTTAGAAACATACATGTAGTTGAAACTTTAAAAATCTTTCCCTCTGGTGAGCGATTTCAGGGCCATCATGGCCCTCTTGTTTAATTACTTACATGAATATTCAACAGGGTAAAGGTTAAGTGTTCTTTGTGAATCACTTCTAGAATCACAACAACACATAAATAAGATACAAATATACATATACAGTGGCATTCCTCTAAAACGGGCGTTACATTTAGTATAATTATCGGTCTTGCATACAGATGGCAGCTTAATGCAGGGTGAAAGGCATTCAGAAAGCTCCTCTAGGAGCTTTCTGAATGACTTTCAACCTGCGTTAAGCAGCCACCTGTCAAGAAGAGTATCTAACTTCTTCTCTACTAGAATACCATATTAGAGGTGTTTGTCTGTATTTACTCCAACTTATCTCCTTTCAAGTGTTATCCTGTGGCGTATAGCAATAACACAAGTGGACTACGGGACTATAGAAAAGATGCGTACCGGTTTATTAAAATCAGGGCAACAGATAAACGTACATAATCAAGTACCAAAATCGTCATTTCTCCACGAAACCCTGTCATGTGACCACTCTTTAGAGTCGTCTTGAAGATACGATTCTAAAGAGTGGTCACAACATAGGGTTTGGTGGAGAAATCAAGAAGTTGTTCATGAAAATAATATAATTTACGCATTATATCTGGACGTCTATAAAATTCTTTTTACTTCTCAGCCAAATCATATTGCACTGCTTCTCATTAGAAACGCGTCGGAGAGGCAATTCGAATGAGTAGTACTTAGCAAGATATGGTATAGCGAAGACATTTAATTATTTATTTAGATTTCTTACGATCGTGTCGAAAAGAAACTGAAGGAAACGCGTATTTTGATAATTATAGCAGATACCAGTTTTTGCTGACTGTTATTAAAATCCAATTGGTTAGATGTGCTTACCCTCGTCCAATACTGCTGATAAAGCAGCTTTCATTCATACGTTGTCAATGGACAACTGTTTTTATTCTCTCACATAACGCTCCCCTAGTATTATGTAAACGCGCCAGTTAAACACTTTGATACCGGTTTAAGGTAGCTAGCTATGTTGAACCGCAAATTTCACGCCACCCATTTTTCACACGTGTGAAAAATGGGTTGACGCATTTTTCACACGCGTGAAATTTGCGGCCCCATTTTTCACATATGTGAAAAATGGGGCCCCATTTTTCACGAAACCCTGCTGTGAAAAATGCGGTAGCACTTTAACCCCATTTTTTGAAGACCTACTAATACCAACGCATTTTTCACATATATGTCAATAGATGGTTTTGCTATTGTTGATACGAGAGATCTTAAACAGACATCAGGACATTGAATTAGTATCGGATAGGGTAGTTTTGTCCCTGAATTATATTTATGACAGTAATATCCCCTGAGTCGACCCTCGTTATCTCGAACTTGGGTCAGTCGAACTTCTGCTTATGCCGAAATCCACGAAAGTCACTGCAATTGAGCTGTTATTTGAATTGCAAGCAATCTTGTCTGCGGAAAGAAGCGGTAGAACATCTTGAAAAGAATCTATTGTTCTATGAAAAGTTCGTTTACGGATCCAGATTTTGCGACTACGTACAGCAAATGTCACGGGATGGATCCTATGGCGATAATCTGACGTTAATTGCCCTTATGCGCGAATACAACATGCAGTGCCTCGTAATATCTGCAGCTGGGGCTGAGCATTCTACCATAGTGTCAAATAATGGAAACTATGACTTGAACCTTCCCCTTATCACTCTCGGATAATTTCCTGAAAATGAAGGAATGCACTACCTTAGCGTATCTGTTAATGTAACTAATGTAATCGAACTGCTCGAAGAAACAGGGCGTCTGGGTCAAGGGTTAGAGTCACCATTTGACGAACAAACACTTAACACAAAATCTGCATCGACAATGATTTCGGACTCGGAACCGGCTCAGAGCCCAAGCTCATTACCTCAAAGGAGCCCGACATCAGAGCCACCATCGGACTCTGAGTCGGAACCGGCTCAGAGCCCCAGCTCATTACCTGAAGGGAACCCGGCATCAGAACCGCTATCGGACTCTGAATTTGAACCGGCTCAGAGCCCAACATCATTGCCATCGGACTCGGACTCGGAACAGGATCAGAGCCCAAGCTCATTACATGAAAGGAACTTAGCATCAGAACCACCATCGAACTCGGACTCGGAACCGGCTCAGAGTTCCACATCATTACATGAAAGGCGCCTGGCATCAGATCCGTCATCGGACTCTGAATTTGAACCGGCTCAGAGTCCAACATCATTACCTGAAAGGAGTCCGGCACCAGAGCCTTCAATGGATTCGGATTCGTTACGGGCTCAGCGTGCTCTACTTATCAAAGAAAGGCGACTAAGTAGGAAGAAAAGGAAGGCCCATTTTCCATTTATGCTTTTACCAGTACTTGTACAGGAAAGAATTATATCTGAAGTCATAGAACGAAATCCAGCGATGAGATTTGTCCTAGAGCAGGTGGATAGGCATTTTGTAGACCTTTTTAACAGAATGAAACTTCCAAGACCGCGGATTTACATATCCCCTGATTTACTTTACAATGTTCCTAACCCAGTTAGCGTGCGCTACTTACTTCGAAAGCTAGGCAGAAACAGCGGCGTAATCCTAGAAATCAAGAACACTATTAAAGAAAAGAAATAAGCAAACGCCTGGCTAAGACTCCGTGCCTGCCAGTTCGATTGGTATGATATTGTTGACATTTTTTATCGAACGAGATAAACTAACCCGAAATTCCGGGTAAACTTTACTCGTTCGATAAAAATCAGCGCATATGTGTGAAAAGCAACTGTAAGATGTTACAAACAGTGTAGATACAGATCGTCCGCCGCTTTGAAAATGCGGCTTCTGATCCAGGTCTACAGTGTTTGTAATGGCAGAAGAGAAAACAGAGTATGCACTGGTGAGGAAGACATACAGTACCGTGAACGTATTTATCGTCAATTTTAACGTATATCGTGCGTATACCGTATAGCGTGCATATATTTACCATGCGTATATCGCATATCGTATATCAAACAACAATTATGGATGATACTTTAGCCATTTTATATGGGATATTTGAATAATGTTTTCGTAATGCAGTTTTATGTATATGTATTACCTTAAGGAATGAAAGATCGACTTGTCTTTGACAATTCATTCTTTCTTTTTAGGTAATGCTAATTTCGGAATCGCACATATCGTATATCATGCGTAAGTGTATCGTATATATATTGTATATCATGAGTATAAGTATGGTTTATCATGACGACAAACACGTTCACAGTACTGTAAATGAGCCTTATTAGACAGGTGACCGCTTGGTACAGGTCGGAACTATTGCAGAACATGGGAGCCATGGACGTTCTGCATTACTTTTGTTCATTTGAATAATCGTTGTGGACAGATTTCATTTTACATGTATTTTGAAAATAATATTTTAACCTTTATCACGCTAAGTGCGACCGTGCCGCTTTACTGCAGATGAGACGCCAAGTAACTTTGGTCTCATTTGCTGCTTAATACCCAGCCAATAGCTTCCTACAATTGAGCAAATCAGTTGATATTCGAAATATGAGTAGCCGTGATTTTGGGCTGACGAATATTAAATCAGAGTGATAAGGGTTAAGTTTTGATGCATTATGTGCAGTTGACTCACGTTACTTCGAACTGGAATAAGTCGAACTCTTGCTTACATCGAATCGGCGTCTCACTTGGTTCCGTACTGCTTTCGATGCCCGTATTCATTTTACACAAGGAAAACAGCATATGTGCATTTGTTGTCTTATTGTTTATTGAAAAACCGCCCATCGCCAATTTCGAAAATATAATCAAGGGTTCAGATGATTTCGAGGTAATGAGAGTCGCTGCATGTCACTTTGTTAGTCGATCGCTCTATTGGATTTTTATTAGTACTTTACATTGTGACACATTGTCCATACAATTAAACATTAAACTAATATCTATGCATTGCTTTTATTTTTATAGTACTTATGCTGCATATTTTAGTAATTCGGAATTCAGGTAACTTTTAGTCATATCCCTTAAGATGTTATGGACTTGATGACGTCTGCAAACAGTTTAAGGTCCAATGCCGAGTGACTTGGTGTGAGATCTGTGATTCAAATTGTTTGACATCCACATTCTTTTCTCCCAAGAGAGTTGGCATTCTCACAAACAAGATGTGTTTGCGAAACACAATAATTTTGGTGGGCCTGCGATTTCCGACAATGCTAAAGTATAGATAAAAAAAACAGGTAAAAGACGAAGTATGGTAACTGAAATAATCCTTTTCACAAGGAACATAATGATGTCAAACTATAAGAACTATCGACGGTGTACATATCGTCGCCGGCAACAATGTATGTCAAAACAAGCGGCATATATTGTCGCCGGCGACAGTATGTGCCGAAGTTGTCGGCACCGGCGACAATACGTGCACAAGGGTTACGCCACTGTCATATTGTCGTTTGTCGGGAAATCAAAATTATAGTAGTCGGTGGTTTACGATACAACAGTGTAATTGTGCCAATGATAATCAAAAGCTCTGTATTGTGTCAACTGTTTTGACAGGATCACATATCCGTCCGGCTGTTTGTCGTTTCATCCATATGTATGTTCTCTGTCGTCAATTTGTTCGTCGTTAAAGGCGTTTGACATTTTGTCGGCAGAAATACCCTTAAACAGCACCATAACCGTCGTCACATATTGTCGCCGGCGACAATTTGTGCAGTTCAGCATTAAAATGTGCCGAAAACTTCGGCACATATTAACGCCGTCGACAATATGTTCCATTTGTTTCAGCAGAGATGGTCGCCGGCGACACTATGTACAGCGGCAACAAGATGTGCGCCAACACGGGGGCATCAAATGCAGACACAATCATAATGCATATTAAATATGTGGACGCTAAAGGATTAACAAGGAACTCCAAATACGTTTTTCCCACGTGACCCATAATTATATTTTAATCAAATAATTATATTGAGTAAGCACCCAAATCAACTGCTGAATTGTAATAAAAATCTGGCATTTCGATCCCTGCGACCTTGGTCTATAACCGAAATGACCAAAGACATTTGTCAACTTCAATCTATTCTCACGTGTGAAAAATGGGTCGCGTGTTTTGAAGTGAATAATTTAGAACATCGTCTCGACGCATTTTTCACATATGTGAAAAATGCGTCGGGCTTTGAAGGGGGGTATAGGAACAAAACGCAATTTTCACAAATTATGTGAAAATTGGGGCCGCAAATTTCACACGTGTGAAAAATGGGTGGCGTGAAATTTGCGGTTCAACATAGCTAGCTGTCACCGTGAAAAGGTGGTATTTAAAGAGATTTTCATGGGTTGGGTGATAAACTCTTTGCGCGCCAGCGGCGAAGAAGTATTAACTTAAGTAAACAGTTTAAGTGCAGATGAGAGAACGGGTTACTCAGCGTCTCATCAGGATCCAAAACTGTTTGTCACTTCATAATTTTGATGAGAAAGCGAATGACAATTAGCGGTGAGAACCGGAGAAGCGCTTGAGTGTTAAACCCTTTCCATCATATAAACACATTTTAATACCTTTGCAAACAGAGTAGACCCAGATCAGACGGCTCCTGTAGGAGCCGTCTGATCAAGGTCAGAGACTTTTACTTTTTAAAGCTATTTGGAATGCGATTTTTTCATATAAGAAAAGGCAGCAAAATTATTATGTTAAACAAATCGGCATTTGCAGTAGTTTGCCACGATTGATTGTAACTTCAGCGCGTATGGCAGAATATTTCAATGTCTTAAGTGACAGTAGAATGAAGACTTCGACTTTATACGAGAGCAGAAAGCCGAAATCAAATTTAATGACAACTAAGGCGAGAGTGGTCGACACATGTGAACGACTTTAAAATTTATTGCCGGTGAATATCTTCCCCGTAAGGCCCTGAATGCATACACACATTCAGTGCCTTTATTCGCACAGTAGATAGATCTTACATAAAGATTTCTTCTATGAAAGCAGTCTATTTAGTGAAATGAATTACTGTAAAATGAAAGATCTGCATCAGTCTTATATATTAAGCGGAACACGCGGAATGCATTATGTACAGTATGGCATGTCTTAAGCGGTCATCAAAAACAGGTCTACTTATGGGTCTGTAAAGTGGATGGTAGCTTAATGCAGGTCAAAGGTAATGCAAAAAGCTCCTATAGGAGATTTTGCGTTACTTTTGCCCTGCATTAAGCAACTACCAGATTTTACTCACCCCTGTGTCAGAAATCGTTGACACAGATCTATGAGTATATGATACCGTTAGCAAACAGATATCGACATTGTGTAATACCGTGCGATAGCTAGGCATTTGTTGATTGTTGGGTTCTGTCGATGATTCGGGTGTGGTTAATTAACCCTTTACCTGGTATAGATGTATTTTGATGCTTTTGCAAACAGAGTAGACCCAGATCAGACGGCTCCTATAGGAGCCGTCTGATCAGGGTCTGCTCTGTTGGCTGATGAAATAATATGACTTTACAAGTTCTGTTATGGTAACAACTCCCTGGTTCACGAGGCTGTTATAATAATTAATATTCATAATGTCATGATATATTGCTTAATTATTCATAAGGTAAAGGGTTAATCCAGCCATGTAACAGCTACTGGTCAGACCACAATGCTGTTAACGATCCAGCATGTAAACATGCATCATGCTGACAAAAATGTATGTCTACTCAACCTCTGACTTGCTATACGGCGGAACCTGTCTTTAGCGGCCATTCATTTAATGAACACAGGAGGCTTAAAAACAAGCGGGTTCTTAACCCTTTCCTCCATAAATACGCCTTTCTACGCCTCTGTAATATTCACTTCTTGAAATCATTGCTCCTATGGGGTAATTGCTCTATTTATCACAACGGTTTCAATATTACATAATTCTAACATTTTCCTTTTCTCTAGTAAGTGCTTCTTTTCGGCAGATTTATTCTAAGAGGTTGGGTCTAAAATAGCCTTATAAGGGAATAGGTTAATGCTTTCTGCATTACTTTTGACCTGCATTAAGCTACCATCTTTACGTACAGACACATAATAAGACATCATTTTGTAGGCCGCTTAATACAGGTACAGTAAAACCCCTCTAAACCGGACGTTAAAATTAGTATGAAGATCGGTCTTGGAGACAGGTGGCAGCTTAATGCAGGGTGAAAGTCATGTAGAGAGCTCCTTTAGGAGCTTTCGGCATGACTTTCACCCTGAATTAAGCAGCCACCTGCCTAAAATTATCTAAAAATTTCTCTACAAGAATTCCGGTTTAGAGGGGTTTTACTGTACTATTGTTTATATGTACATACAGTAAAACCTCTCTATAACGGCCACCTTATTACATTACGTAGTTTGTGTTAAAGGCAGGAGGCTGCTTACAGCAAGGTGAAAGTAAAACAGAACGCTCCTATAGGAGCGTTCTGTATTACTTTCACCTTCCTTTAAGCAGCGTCCTGTCCTAAATACCAACTAATTATTATAATTTAATGGCCGTTATAAAGAGGTGTTACTGTATCTTGATCTGGCTTCCTTGGCCCCTTTATACAGGTTATATTGTAAGGTTTGCTCTTACCAGTTGCGTCCAGACATTTGAGAGAAACTGTTTTCCGATTGTCAGTCCCGCCGGTCATATCTCGTTTATTAACACGATAAGGATTATCATGTATTGGAATCGCGGTAAAACCTCGATAATCTGAATACGCAAACTTTGATAAGTATCAGTATCGGATTTTAAGACTTGTGGTAACTTAGTACGGGTTAGAAGTGGGAGCTTTCTGCACGACCCCCACCCCGGCATTCAGCAGTCATCTGCCTAAACTTTTCTCAAAATTCTCAAAACCTCTTAACTAGAATTTAAAATTAGTGAGGTTGTACTGTACGTTTTATGCGAAAATAAGTTATATTCGATGTTCATCTCAGTTCCATTAACCCTTTGCCTGATAGAGACGTGCGTTGACGACCTTGTAAACAGAATAGATCATGACCTGCTCTGTTTGCTTCTGCAATAATATAGAGCTGACTCTACAGATTATGCCAAATATTCCTGTTTCGCATATACCATTGTAGCTATTAAGTGAATAAGTATTAATGAATTTCATTTCAGATAAGACGCGTAAATTTAAACATGTTCAAGAATAGCTCCTTTATTTCTCCACCAGACCCTATATTGTGACTACTCTTTAGAATCATGAAGACTGTGAAATGGTTTAAAGACCCGTACTTATGCATCTTGCTAGGAGTTGCTAGAGACAGATTCTACTGTACACATGTGTGATGAGGGTCACTAGAGACAGGTTCTACTGCACTGCTAAGCTGGCGTAGTTGCTGAGCATCCCCGTTCTTCCAGTCAAAGTTCGCCTGTATGACCCCAGCTATTGTCAGCTGTATCCTTAAATAAACTTTCAAATTATACATAGGGGACAACAGCGATGCGATGACAATACAGCCAAGAAGGCATTAATTTCGCCTTAGCGTCCATTTGTCATGTGACAGTTATTTTTTCAGGTGTCAGATTTATCGCTCGTCGTTTATGAATGGTGTCTGCAAAGCAGTCTCCTTTGTTGACAAAAAATATTCTTTCTGTTAGAATATACAGAAAAACCTTCGAAAGGGGCCAATACATGGAGATCTTTAAAGCATGCAGTTGCGTGACATTTTACTCAATAAATATTCATGTCAGAAATAACTATTGTGAGAATATTTATTAGCTAGTTTTATACGAGCGACACACAGTTGCCAAACTCTTAACTCCATGTATACCAATGTGAGAAAGAATGACGATATGAGTATAAGTTAGGTGATTTTTATAAGGGCGTCATGAAGAAGAGAATATTTCCCATGACAGAAACTGAATAAACAGATCTATGACAGTGCTCTAGTTAAATTTAGTTTGTATCCGAATTTAGGTTGTGTCCGATGATCTAAACACTCAAATAAATATCTTTATGACCTTTGGCAGCTTAATGCCGGATGACAGTCTTGCAGAAAGCTCCTGTTGGAGCTTTCTGCATGACTGTCACCATGCATTAAGCAGTCACCTACCTATAAAGTTTATTCTGTTTCACTAAACATTCGGTGTAACATGTGTTTACTATATGTTGGTTAATCGAGCTTCGAAAATAAGTGGGAAGAATTATTGCATTTTCAAACTTCAAGCAGTAAAACTATTACGTACAACACTTTGTTAAGATTTCCAAAAGCTCAGCTATGTGTTCAGGAATACACACGACTTCGTGAGACAGACGGCGGTAATAGCTGTTGATATATCTGGGCTAATTATATGGGTGGCTTCTAGATGACCCCGTCTGACACCGATGTAAGTCACTCAAAAAATCGACTTTCATCACAAAAGATTTGCTGTCTTTGATACACTGCATTGACTGGAGAGTATCGTCTGCTCTCATCTATATGTAAACAAAATAGTTCCGTTCTTGTACAATATACAGAAGAAACTCTGTATTGCAACCACCTTGTGAAAAACTGAAGTGGTCGTTAACCCTTTCCTCCATAAATACGCCTTTTTACGCCTTTGTAAAAGTCACTTTTTAAAACCGTTGTGATAAATAGAGCATTTACTTCTTAGGTGCAAATGCTCTATTTATCACAATGGTTTCAGAACTACAAAATTCTAAAAAAAGGTCCCCTTTCTCTAGTTTTCGGTAGGTTTATTTAAAGAGGTTGGATCTGAAAATAGCATATGAGGGAATGGGTTAAATTTAAAAGCACGTGGTTGTTTACTGCAGGGCCACATATAGGGGCTTTCTGCATAGGTTTTGTCCTGTATTTCCAGACCTCGAGTTGGTGGTCTCTTTAGACTAGTTGTACTGTAGTTCGTTAGTTCTGAGAACAATGAGACAAAGCAACAGATAAAAATGCGTACACAAATACTAAAATAATCTATTCTTCACCAAACCCTATGTTGGGACCACTCTTTAGAATCGTCTCTTCGATACGATTCTAAAGAGTGGTCACAACATAGGCTTTGGTGGAGAAATAAAGAAGTTATTCTTGAAAATGTTTTAATTTACGCATCTTATATGGACCTCTAGTGATATACTCACATACATTGTCCACGGATAACGTGACATTCCATTCTTATAATGCTTAACCCTTTAGGTGTCAAATAAATTTCGTCTGCTAAGACTATCGTCTGCTTCAGTTTTCAGAATGGAGTACAGGCATATAACAGAAGGATTGTTTGGCCAAAGACAGAATCAAAACAACCACATATTGATATCTTTAACCCTTCACTTAAGGAATATCCAAATAATGACACCGTGAATTTTAATTAGCCGTATTTTAATGATGGTTTATGAACGCAATGTATATTGTCCATGACAGAAACTGCAAAATTCAATAAGAATAGACCATGATCAGACGGCTATTACAGGAGCCATCTGATTTGGGTCTACTCGATTTGCAAACGTGTGAATAGGCGTTTGTATGATATTAAACGATGTTTTTATTGACTCGGTCTTATACACTTATTAACCTCAATTGTGCAACAAAAAATATCTCTAAATATAGTTTCGTACATTAAGAAGTGAAAGGTAAAAAGGTGGGTGATGGCTTTACTATGCTCCTGAAACCACAGAGGGTAAAAAGGTACATTTCGGTAAAATGACATGTTTGTTTTTGTTTTTACTATGGTCCCCTTTTAACCTTTATTCCACTATTCGCGACCTGGCTTGTGTTTGCAAACAGCTTGGATCCAGATGAGACGCCGAGTAACTCGGCGTCTCATCAGGATCCAAGCTGTTTGACCATCAGTCCATAATTTTTCAAACGCTTGATCGAGTCGGAAGTAGTCTACATTGTAACAAATCTAAATTTTACCTGACAGGTTTTTTTTCACGGCAATGTAACGGTTAATAGTAACGTGTCATCTACAGTTTGGCAGTAAACGTTTATTTGAATCCATGTTGCGTACATTACCGCACTTCCAATATTTCGGTAGGGCACGCCCGGTAACGCTCGGAAACGCCTGGTAACGGTATTGGACGGTTTTGGCAACTCGACGGGTAGTTTGCCATGTCAGCCAGCATAGCTATTACATGTTTTAGAGGCTTTGTGGTATGACATGACTCTGGCTCGGTCTGTGTCTACTGGTCTAGTCCATTGACCTCTGTGACCTAGATGTTATGAGGTCATTTACCTGCCGCCTCCTGCTCTGTAGATTCAGACAACTGTTTAACCGTGTTTAACCGTTAGTGTATACATCATTAGCAATCTTAAGTATAAAAAAGTAGACAAAAGAAGTGGTAGAAAATGTAAATCAAATAAAACAAATGATATTTCTCCAGCAAACGCTATATTGCTGCTACTCATTAGAATCGCCTATCCAAGAATAATGATTAACCCATTCCCTTATAGGCTTATTTTAGACCCTACTTCTTTGAATAAATCTACTGAAAAGGAGCATTTACAAGAAAAAGGAACATTCTATAGTTGCAAATATTTGAAACCATTGTGATAAATAGAGCATTTGCTCATAGGGAGCAAATGCTCTATTTATCACAATGGTTTCAAAAAGTGCCTATTACAGCGTCGCCAAAAGGCATCAATATGAAGAATGGGTTTATTAACTGAATTCTATAATTTGGACCAGAAACAAGGGGATATTTGACCACTGTGCATACTGTAGAATCAGATCTATAGTATTCTACACACATGACTTTTGGCATGCATTGAAACTGCCTATGCTTATCCATTCTATGGTATTTGATTGCTGTGATGGAGCAAACTGGAACAAGTATACTGTCAGCGTGTGTCGTAGAACAATGCATAACTCGTCATAGTTCTAGACAAGTCTGGGTTGTCGTGGAGATCGCGTCTTCAAAACGTCAGAAACTAAATGACTTCGATCATGTTAGCAGACGATTATTTAATGATTTCGTTGCCAAGTATTCTCGTCTGCATAATGTTTTGTCTATTGCAATATTTTTGTTTAATCTTCTCCGTTTAGATAAAAAATATAATCACGCCAACAAATACTTTGGATTCTGATGAGACACCGAGTTTCATGCCGTCTTATCTGGGTCCTAACCTGATTGCAATGATAATCACATATTGGCCAGGCAGCGAAATAGTTGAAGAGCAGACTGCATAATGCCAGTCGTCTGATATGTGGATTTGCTAGTAAATATTTACACTAAGTTTTATGACACTATGTAGATAGGTGTTAGATTGAGACAACTTATCGTAATGTACAACAATGTATATGCAAATCTGAGACTTACAGCTCATGAAAATGTATGTTTATCCCATTACCTCATGAATATTCATATAAGAATAATTACACCAACAAGTGTTAATTAGGTCAATTTTGTACATGACGTTTGTCTGCAAGACATTTTGGAAATCGCAAAAAATGTATGATTAGATATATATTATTTCATAATTTTAACCCATTACCTAATAGACTATTTTTAGATACAACCTCTTTGAATAAATCTACCGAAAAGGAAAATTAACTATAGAGAAAAGGATTTTAAGAAATTTGTAGTTTAAAACCATTGTGATAAATAGAGCATTTGCTCCTATAGGAGCAAATGCTCTATTTATCACAATGGTTTCAAAAAGTGACTATTGCCGAGTCGTCAAAAGTCGTCAATATTAGGGAATGGATTAAAAAGACCAGACCCTGATCAAACGACCCCTGCAGGTCTGTGTGTGCTCTGTTTAACCGGTGTATCATCTAGATCCAATCCGCTTTCATAGGCCACCACTCATCCGCCAGCAGCTGGCTAAATGTTAACGGGAACTAGTCCGTATGACGTCATACTATCTGTCGGCAGGTCAAACAAGAACGTGTCCGGATTTGAATTGTAAATATTTGAACACTGTATAATAAAATTAAAATGACAATCGGTAATCGATCGCGTTTGATCTTCGATGTTTAGTTATCAAATACGGACAGGGCAGAGCATGATTACGTCATCATTGGCCAGTCTACATCGAAATTTGTCGTCTGCTTAAAAACTCGTCTGCTTGCTTGACCCTTTCCTTATTCAAAATGTATATAGCGTATTATAAAAATTAAGCTAATGCATATTCATGATTTAATTATTTCTCACATGAATATTCAACAGGGCACAGGTTAAACAAATTCCGATTCTCTTAGTCGTGTGTAACCGTTTGAATTATTTTATCGTGGCATTATTTTCTATACATGTACAGTAACAGCCCTCTAATGCGATCACCCAAAAGGAGCATAATTCACAGTGGCAAAGGCAGGTGGTAGCTTGATGCAGGGCGAAAGTTATGCAGATAGCTCCTATAGGATCTTTCTTTATAACGTTTGTCCTGCATGAAGCAACCACCTGCTTATGAAGACAACCATGTTTGTTGATTACGTGGTCGCATTAGAGGGGGTTTACTGTATATACAAGTTGCGATATTAAAGCTTTATAATATTGATCATAAACTAAGATTCCACTGACGTAAACGTGGTAACATTTAAATTCAGCCGAGGGCTGAGAAAAAAAGTCTTGTCGTCTTCAAAATGGATCGTCAGGTGCCATTGTTTGTGTTTTATCTTCTCCTCTTTTTTGCTTCCTTATTTTTACTGTTTTAGAAAAAAACATAATCACTGTAATAAATATAAACAAAGATTGCACTGGTGCACGTAGTGTAACATTTAATTGCACCCAGGAGCTGAGAAAAATTCTTGGACTGCACACAGAAAGATTGGCAACTCAGAAAATTGACTGTACACGTTTCTTTGTAGTCTGAGAGTATAAATAGATTGACACTAATCCTTAGGTCGTTGTAAATACAAAATGTTTTCTCAATTTATGATCTGGTGCAAATTTTACTATTTCTACATTACCGAGTGTCAAACAGCTTGGATCCTGATGAGACGCCGAGTTTTTGCTCATTTTTGGAACTTTCTGCATTAAGCTCCCCCCTGTCTTAACCTTTCGCTGTTCTACGTTTATTCCAAATTCCATTACCTACTGAATATTCATGGAAAAACTAGTTAAAAAGGAAAATGGAACATAAAACAATGTAGTCATTTTAGAAAGTAAAGAAACATGTCTATCTAATTCCATAACAAACAGAGTACACCCTGATCAGACGGCTCCTATAGGAGCCGTCTGATCTGGGTCTACTCTGTTTGCAAATGCATGAAAACATGTTTATATGAGGGACAGGGTTAACCAACGACGTTGATACTTATTTTAATGTTAGGTTTATGAAGGATTCACTATAGAAGATAGAAGGAATTAAATTCTGGCAAGTGGGTACATTCGTTGGAAATATTTACACAAAGGTTTTATAAGTAATGGTGAGGTTTAGATAAGACATCGCTTTGTTGAAGATAAGAAAATCATACTTTCGCTCAAATTGTGAGAATATCCATTTATTTGTATTTATCCAGCTTGGCGAGATCTGACTTGTATAAAATTTGCAAACAGCTTGGATCTAGATGAGACGCCGAGTAACTCGGCGCCTCATCCAGATCCAAGCTGTTTGTCATTCAGTCAATAAATACCCCAAAAAGCTTGATAAAAATCGGAAATAAATGAAACCTGTAACATATTGGAATTTCAGCAGATATATTGGGTTTCAACACATTAAGAGTTAAATTTAATTTGCCGTCCTTACATCTACTTTGTTTTCTTTTCAAGTGGCGAGGATAAATCAAAAATCATAATTACATGGCTGATATCAAGGACATAAAACTTCACCGGTCCAGTTAAAATGCATTATTAAACCGTTACACTTTGTGTTTATTACAGTTATCTGTGATATATTCGTTATATAACGTTATGTCATAAACATGAGCTTGATTTATATGTCATCCAATCATCAGAAAGTGTTAACCTTTCGCTCGCTGTTCGCGACCTGGCTCGCATTTGCAAACATATTGGGCCCAGTAACTCGCAGTTGTATTAGGATCCAAACTGTTTGACA
Organism: Azorinus chamasolen; assembly: GCA_963576725.1. NCBI lineage: Eukaryota > Metazoa > Mollusca > Bivalvia > Cardiida > Solecurtidae > Azorinus > Azorinus chamasolen. The sequence continues at coordinate 16,483,540 of OY755240.1, read as the reverse complement.
CTCAATCTGACACAGGAAAACCTCTCTAAACCGGACGTTCAATTTAGTATTAATATCGGTCTTGTAGACAGGTGGCAGCTTTATGCAGGGTGAATGCCATGCAGAAAGCTCCTCTAAGTTAGGAATCTGATTTATATTCTACCATATGCAAACAGAGCAGACCCTGACCAGTCGGCTCCTACAGGAGTCGTATGATCTGGGTCTACTCTGTTTACAAATGCATGAAACGGCGTTTATATGAGGGAAAGGGTTAAGAAGAAAGGTGAATATGCCTAAATTAAGGGCCTTGTTTTCAATATTTCCTTTGTGTCTTCTCCAACCCCTTTGTTGAGACCACTCTTTAGAATTATCTCTTCTTTGTTGAGTAAATGATGAGTTTAGTGTTTGAAATACATGTACGTACGGTGGCACTGAGGTGACATTATGTGCGTCCTTTTATCTATGATAATATTACAAATATGAATGTTTTGTTGAGCAAACAGTATAACGACGCCCATGGGCGATACAACTCAGGAGTGAATATTTTGTAAACATTGGGACAGATCTCAACAGAGACCTAAAAGAACATCAAAGTTTGCCTTTTCGATCTTTTAGTTCAAGTGGTTCTTCAAACAGTTTACGCGAGACTATCATAGCATGTTTTAACTTTTTCCATATTATCATATCAAATATGTCTATGAAGCCTTTTAACCCCTGGCACACTTTTGGCGCTTTAACCCTTCTCTTGCTGTTCCTGTCAATATACCTACCTTATAAATAGTGAAGACCCTGATGAGACAGCTCCTGCAGGAGCTGTCTCATCAGGGTCTGCACTACTTACATGTACATGTTGAATGTGCAACAAGTGCACTCCACAGCAGTGATTACACAGATAAATACGATATATGTAATTATACAACAGGACATGGGTAATGAAGGAGAAATGTGTTTTAATTTTTGAAATTAAGCAAGATAATGGTTTAGGTGTATTCTTTGCAGTAGTATGAATCCCACCCTTTGTATCTTATCTTATATTTGACATTTAGATCTATTTCAAAGAAACAAGAAGATAATTGTTCTGAAGACCATGGTGACCGATTTCAGTTGTAGGCTATACTTTTCATCAGGCTAAAGATTAACCATTTGCAAACAGTATAGACCCAGGTCAGGGTGGGCGCTTGAAGGAATCCTTTGATCAGGGTATACACTGTTTTGTTAAAACTCCTTCAGCAATTGTATACATTTTATACTGAATTTACGATTAAGTTAAACACTGATTAACTATTCCATTGTGACAATTCAGCATTCAAAGCGTCAAATGCATTTTACAATAGTGATCTTGTTTTACCATCAAGAGAGCATCCTGGTCCTCTAAGTCCTTTTCTTGATTAACCCTTTTGCTGCCAAGCTCTGTCGTCTGCTAACTTTGTCGTCTGCTACAATTTTTCATATTTTTGATTTTCTTCATTTTTATTTCAAAAACATAGTAACAGTAACAAACAGTTTGGATCCTGATGAGACGCCGAGTTACTCGGCGTCTCATCTGGATCCAAACTGTTTGCATAGGTAATCCCAGATCCGACATTGGCAGCGAAAGGGTTAATATGTATTTAACCCTTTCACCGCCAATGTCGCATAAATGCACCACGACAAATAGTGCAGTCCCAGATCAGACGCCGCTTTTGCAAGTTCTAGATATGTGATTTATTCCTTTGAATTGTGTATTTATTTATCTAATTTCCTTGTTTTACCATACGATTTAACAAAATTGGATTGCAGGCGACAATTAGAAATTTGGCGCCGAAAGGGTTAACACTTTTCTTGTGAACATTCAGAAGGTAATGAAATTGAAATAAAACTAGAACAGGTAAAAGGTTTACAGAAGGCAGGTAAATGAGCAAAACCTGGACAAGATGATTCACTGCGAATGGATTACATGAAATAGTTTAAAATTAAATTTGGGAATTATATTTAAAAACTCATAATTGCCTAGGTAACAAGGGTACGGTGTTATGTTATCCTGGTGTAAGAAACAAATTGATTAGCACAGCTTATTTTCATAATTAGCATTTCTTGATGAATAGTCATGCAAGAAATAATGAATATTTATTTGCCGAATTTTATACAGTAAAATCTCGATTATTCGAACACTAAAATACGTATTATTATCGATCTTTAAGACACGTGGCAGCCAGAGGAGCTTTCTGCATGACTTTCACCATGCATTAAGCAACCACCTGCCTAAAAGGGTCAAAATTATTCTATACAATTCGAATCATCTAGGTTTTACTGTATAATGGCATATGTACACAGGATTTCTTTTTGGCATTGATAAAAACTGTAAAGTCAGATCTATTATAATTTGACAAACAAACAGAGCAGACCCTGCTCAGACAGCCCCTACATGATCTTTTGTGGGTCTACTCTGGAAATGCACAAAAACTACGTCTCCGCCAGGTTAGGGGTGGATCAATGATTGATATGTCAGAGATAAGGGAGCTAGAGATTACGGATACACAGATAACGGACATGCTATGAATCTTACCATGACGTAACGATGCAGGGGGTCGTTCCAGTCGCCACTGTAGAGCATGTAAACAGCTTGTTTATTGTTCATGTAGTTAATTTAATTAGCACTTTACTCAATGTCTATATCCATGTTAGAAATAACAACATCATGAAAATTAATTAAGATTAATTTGTTATAACAGTACACGGGACACACTCATGAATGTTTGATCTAGAAAGAAACTAGAGATTCAGATTTATATTATATCAATGAGCAAACAGGGTAGACCCTGATCAGACGGTTCCTATAGGAGCCGTCTGATCTGGGTCTACTCTGTTTGCAAAGGCGTAGAAAGGCGTATTTATTGAGTAAAGGGTTTTAGGTAACCCTTTCCTTCATATAATCACATGCCCATGCTTTTTTGCAAATAGGTTAGACTCAGAACAGCTTATGCAATTGTATAGATACCAAATCAGTAGGTTTGGTCTAGGTCAACATTTCCTTTTGAATTTTTACCGTAAAAAAATGAATATTCATGATGTGGTCAATTCATGCACATACAATGTACATATACAGTAAAACCCCGCTAATGCGACCACCAAAAAGGGTCATAATTCTGGGTGGCAGAGGCAGGTGGTAGCTTAATGCAGGACGAAAGTTATGCAGAAAGCTCCTCTAGGAGCTTTCTGCATAACTTTCGTCCTGCATTAAGCAACCACCTGCTTTAGACGACATCAGTGGCTGTTTATTAAGTGGTCACATTAGCGGGGTTTCACTGTATGTGCATTTGAGAAAGGGGGTTAACATATTTTAGCTCGGTATTTATACACATTCGTAACCGCACACTACAAGTAAGTTGTCCCTTAACAGAGACTGTCCCTTTTCAGAGAATTGTCCCATTGATAGAGAATCGTCCATAACACGGAACTGTCCATTGATCTTAAGCGGCCATCAAAAAAGGTCTAATTGTGAGTCCATAAAGCAGGCGGTAGCTTCATGCAGGTAATACGTGATGCAGAAAGCTCCGATTGGAGCTTTCTGCATTACTTTTGCCCTGCATTAAGCAAACGAGTGCTTTTTAATACTCCTGTGTCCAATAAATGAATGACCGCTTAAGACAAGTTCTACTCTAATTGATAAATATATTATGTTTTAGTACAATATAACAAGCAGTTAAATCAAACACACCACTACATTCATTCGAAGCTGGCCAGGATAATGATTTTTTTCCGCACGTAAAAGAATAAATTGGATAAAATTACAAGTGTGAAATGAATTTTGATTCTACACAATTATTCTTTATTGAAAAATAAACTATTTAACAGTCGAGTGCTCTGTCTGATTGGTTTGGCGGATGTGAGTTTCATTTAGTTAGATAAAACTCACTGTGAGTAAGCGCAGAGGAATGTCATTGATAGTTGTCATTTTTCTCAGGCCTCACATCAGCTGCAATAGTTGTAGACGGACCCCTTAGCCCACTGTGAAACATACTGTCTGTCCATAATTAACTGATTCGTTTCTTTCTCCGATTCAATCAAATTAATAAACCATCGGCCGATGTTTTATAATGGCATATTGGAACACAGGCGATTGAGTCATTGCAGAAACTGTAGAATCAGATCTACATAATTGCATAATTTTATGTAAACAGAGCTGACCATGAACGAACCGTTCTTGAAGGCGTCTGCAGATCTAGATCTACTTTATGTGCAAAGGCGTCAACAGGCGTTTGTATGATCCAAACATTGCAAACAGAGTAGATCCAGATCAGACGGCTCCTAAAGGAACCGTCTGATCTCGATCTGCTCTTGTTGCTTATGAAACAACAACTATCTAAATATCAAATTCTAAAGTTTCTGTAATGGCAAACATTACCTTGTTCGTGACGCCAGTGTGACACTTCCGCTCATTATTTCTTACATGAATATTCATGGAGTAAAGGGTTGAACTTGTGCAGCTGGCACAACTGGCGTCCATCCATACACCACAGTTTGCTAAATCTGACTTTGCTGACCATCCTACGCTGCAGGGAATTGAAAAAAAATATGAACGAATACAGAAGGCTTTTAATAAGAAGCTTTCATGAGATCAAGATTTATGCGCGTCCGGCCCCCGACGCCCTTGCTGTGAGCACGGTGCAAAAAACTTAATCAACCAACGCCTTCAGCGCGCTCAGTCAAGTGACGCTTGTATCAGTCTCGTAAACCTTACCCAGCGACGTGACTCGCATTTGCAAACAGTTTAGATCCAGATCAGACGCCGAATAACTCGGCATCGCATCAGGATCCAATCTGTTTGACACCCGAACAATAGTTTCTAAAAAAACAACCTTGATCGAATCGGAAGTAGTCAGAATTGCATAAAATTCGCATTTAAGACGATATTATTTTTTCACAGTGAGGATAAGAGTTAAAAAGTCTAACCGTCTGTATTTAAAATGAGACGACCAATTACTGTGTGCATTTCATTTAGATCAATACTTACCCATCTACAGTAAAAACCCTTCTAAACCTGATGCTCACTGTAGTACTTTTTTTTTGGGGGGGGGGGGGACAGATGACAGCTTAATGCAGGGTGAAAGTCATGCAGAAAGCTCCTAGAGGAGAGGAGCTTTCTGCATGACGTTCACCCTGCATTAAGCAGCCACCTGCCTGAAAGTATCTAATTTTTTCTCAACTAGAATTCCGGTTTAGAGAGGTTTTACTGTATGCGCGGATTTACTCACGTATTGAATAAAGTCAACTCGTCTCACCTGAATTTTGCAACAAGTAAACTTTTATGGGAGAGGTTCCCACGAAAGAAATAAACGCCGCTGAAAACGTTTCATATTAAAATTTATGACGAGCATTACACGGTTCCTTCAGGAGCCCTCTGACCTAGGTCTACATAGTTCGCTTATCCCGTTCATTCTTACAAAACGCCTTTTCTCGCAGTTGCCTACAGAGTAGACCCAGATCAGACGGCTCCTATAGGAACTGTCTGATCAGGGTCTGCTATGTTTGCTAATGGACCTGGGTAGATCTGTTTCGTTAGTACAGAACAGAACAGATCCTTTATTTTCGTCACAGTTTACATAAAACAGGGGTGAGAATTTTCCGCGGATCCGGAATTCCGCGGATTTCGTTTCACTCAGGACCGTTTTTGAGATCGATGTAAATCCGATGAGAAATTTGTAAGGGAGGGAGGGGGAGGGGTATGGCGATTAATTCAGGAAATTATTATTTGCCGATATATTCTTTCACTATTCCAAGTAAATCCGCGTTAACAACGTTTATATCACGTTAACAGCGAGATTTCTGTTCAGCTAATCGAATAACGAGACTCTTGTCCTACAGCCAATCAAAACGCTCGTATTATGCAGTGTTCGTTCAACATTTCCAAGATGGCGTCCGTGATATGAAATTCTGTATCTGTACTGTCAATTAATCTGAATTTAAGACAAAAATGAGAAGCACAGGCAGAGATTACGATAACAGTGTGGAAAACAAGTTCTACCCAAGATGGCTAGAGAAAGAAATTACGTTGACATTCGGTAAAGAAACAAAAAAGTGATAATTGGCGACGATTTCGTGAAACTGAAAGTAAACTTCGGACGAGGGAACCTTGTGTAAACTTTGTTCCAAACAAATGAATTATGGAAAACGCGACTGCGTAGCATATAAGAACCTTCTGAAAAGCATTAAACATGTCCAGTTGTTGAAACAGCGGATTTCCAGTCACAGGTAAAAACCTGTAATGTCAAGTATTCACCAGAAAATTGTCTGTCAATAGCTATTCATAGGTAATGTTAAAGGAACTAGTCAAGATGTATCGATTCAGAAAAGTTATATTTTGTTTTTAATAAACCAGTTTAATGAATTAGAAGATGGTTTATTGACATAAAAAAGTAATCAGAATCGGAGTTTGAATGTGAACTTTGACTAGAAATTGTGACTGTAATGTGAACTTTGGTGAATCATGTCTAGAAAGTTAATTGTTACAATACCATGCCAACTTTAAAAATCAGATTTTGTATCTTTATCTGTGATCACCGAGTTCCATTTGATTTCATTTTTAAAACGTGTGAGTTTTAATTGCTTGTGTTTGACAAGAAATTAATCTGGCAATGTTGAATGGATCCAATAATAAACTGAATGTAAATTGTATGGACATGTAAACACAGCTCATCATGTATGACATGCAACTCAAGTATAATTGTAACAAAAACACATGAATGACAGACCCAAGTGAAAATGCAGGAGAAGGCTCCTGAAGTGCTCAGGAAAGCTATAATTCATTTTGCGTCGGGGGGCTTTGCCCCCCTGAACCCCCCACATGGGCACTGCCCATGTCCCGCAAGGGGCCTAGGCTGCCCCCTTGACCCCTGCCAATTTTCCTCTTTTTTCACCACCGGCCATTCTCACCCCTGCATAAAAGTAAAAACACGTGAGCTTGTAGAGGAAAACATAAATCACAAAGAATAATACCAAACCTTAAGAATATTGATGTCGTGCATCTCCCCGACCCCACCCAACGAAACCCGAAACCCACCCAACAGTCCCAGGGCAGGAGACGAACCCCGAGGCCAAACCCCACCCGAACCCGGCAACAGGCGCAGTATCTTAAATGACTACAATGACTTCACTTTCCGTATTACATTATCACTACTTTGTCTATGAATATTCAGTAGATACTGGGAGTTGGACTAAATATAGAACAGGGAAAGGGACAAGTCCCATTTATAGGATCGTTTGGCTAAATGGATCCCATATATGGGACGTAGGCCAACAGTGTAGACTCTGATCAGACGCGCATAATGCGGCGTCTGATCAGAGTCTACACTGTTTGCTGATAGGAAATTCAATATGAAACAAAATAAAAAATGAAAATTTAGACCAGACATCCCTTAGATAAAATATAGACTAATCCAATATATAAGCATGGAAGAATCCACTGGGAGAAAATGGGTTAATTGCAAATGTCATGACCCGATTACACTCTGTCGTTCTGAAAATGTGTATTGGATGAGATGAAAATAATTTCCTTGTTTCAATATTCATGTGAGAAATTATGACATCATGAATATTTATAAGATGAAGTTTTATAATGTAAACCAATCAAGGACATTTATTGCTTGGACATACACAATAGAATCAGATTTAATGTCAAAAGCAAAGAGCCGTCTGATCTGGGTCTACTCTGTTTGCAAATGCGTGAAAATGCGTTTATATGAAGGAAAGGGTTAAACGCGATTTGTTGGATCAAAACGTGAAATCACACCTCCCCGTCCGTCATGATATAGACACTTCGTCTCTTAATTCTCACATAACCTTCAAACGGTATAGCCTTCGCACAGTAGAACATATTTCTGTACGTATTAATTGTCAATGTCCCAATGTCTTTAATCATGGGTCATAAACGACGCGACCCAACACCTGTTTGTAATAACTTGGGGTGACAAACTGACATTAACCATTATTCCGCTATCCGCGGGATGACTCGCGTTTGCAAACAGCTTGGATCCAGCTCGGTGTTTCATCAGGATCCAAGCAGTTTGACACTTGGCCAATGTGTTTTTCTTAAAAAATAAGATCGGATTGGAGGACGAAAAAAAATTAAGGAGGCATTATTTTTGATAGGGAGGCAAGGGTTTAGACTGAACAGTTACTTGATTGTGCTGATTTATAGGGCGTGCAGACAGGGTATGGATTCCGATCATAGGTATTTGGTTGCCATATCTATATCTCCAATCCCTATAAATCTTTGGGACAGGGTATTTAACCCTTTACTCCGTGACAATGTATATAAGAACTATAGTATGTATGGATACCAATAAGCTTAATATTTATTATAGCATAAGAACAAGAAAAGTTTTAACCCTGGGGGAAAATATGTAGAATTAAATCTATAGTATTCCATTAGCAAACAGGGTAGACCCAGATCAGACGGCTCCTGTAGGAGCCGTCTGATCTGGGCCTACTCTGTTTGCAACTGCGTAGAAATGCGTATCTATGGAGTAAAGGGTTCAATAACATGTTGCAGTATAAATGAGATGAATATCGTTCAGATGTTTTATTTACATGTTTCCTTTAGTTCACGATAATGTTGACTCGCTCTACGGTGACAAATGTATAGACATAATCGTTAAGGATGAATATCCCCATTTCGTTCCCTTTCGTCTAATTACTTACAATTGGGTTAATTTCTATACGATCCGGGTCATTTCGGAAACCTATTTCGGATTGCCTCGGGCATCTAGGTACAAATCGGACAATTAAGACTATTGATACAACCATTTTCCACTTGCTGAAACATTAAAGCACCCCTCCCAGTCGACACGATGGTCAGTTGTGACACCTATTCTCAGACGACTGGACATTGTAAATTACAATTGTCACGTATGACCAGAAATATGAAACATTAAGCTGTGAAAATGACAAGTGGCCAATTGTCCAGACAGAATCCCAGCGTGAACAAAGAAAGAATCCATGCAGATGTATAATTAGACCCTTAATGAATTTGCAGACATCTTGTTGACGTTTTTTTCGGGGGCTTCGAATTGCACGCCCCGAAGATTGGGCGTCACAAAACATGGCAACATTAAACCCAGTGTAGATCATGCACAATGTGACATATAAGGAAAATCACTACAATAGCTAGATATGTATGTATGCTTTCAACATACAGTAAAACCCCCTAATGCGATCACTTAATGAATTAACACGGCTTTCTTTATAAGCAGGTGGTAGCTTAATGCAGAACTAAAGTTATGCAGAAAGCTCCTGCATAGCTTTCGTCCTGCATTAAGCTACCACCTGCCCCTGGCACCCAGAAATGTGCCCCTAACAGTTGTGGCTGCAATTCTAGCTATATCTATTATATCTCATCTAAATGATGCGGCTACCGATTTTTATTTCTGTTAAATTGTACATCTGTAACGAAAATATATGGGTGCACTTAAAGTTGGTTTTAGTAAAACATACTTACATTTATCCTGCGATTTACAACCGGATGCGCATTCGCAAACAGCTTGTATCTAGATATTCGGCGTCTCATCCGGATCCAAGCTGTTTGACATTCGTCCAATAGATTGATCGAGTCTGAAGTAGTCAACATCGCTGCACTATAGATCTAAATCTGAACACACATTTTTTTTCATAGCGGGATGACGGGCTATGATAGCGCTATACTCTTTTTCTACTGTTCGTATCATGCCACCCACGATGATGTTGTAAGGTTTATTCAGCACAGAAATGGCGGACCATTAGCATTAAACTTTAACCCCTGTGGAAAAAATAATGTCAGCTCAATTTTTGGATCCCGTGTAATTTTGATACGATCAAAGCTTTTAAGATACTATTGAGTGAGCCTCAAACAGCGTGGATCCGGATGAGACGCCGAGTTACTCGGCGTCTCATCCGGATCCAAGCTGTTTGCAAATGCCAGTTAGGTCACTGATATAGAGAATAATATCTGCAGCCAGTTTGGTAGCTTTCGGACACAAATCAGCACACGGTCCGGACCCTTGACACCAAGTATTTGACGTTTTAGAGATTGAGATATATACTGTGTATATATTATTTTACATTTTGTAAAGGGACAGGCGAAAATCTGAGCACACATCACATTGATCGACTTGATAAAGATGAAACATGGCCTTAGAATGAGTTCAACTGGACTGGCACATGCTCCAAGTAAACTGGTGCCTAGTACTTGGCTCAAACCGATGCTTAGGATTAATAATTTAATACGTAGCTGGTACGCTGACCCAAGAGAATATTCGGGTTAACAGGTAGCTTGTCAGAGACCCAACACAAGCCCAGGATCCAGGACAATGCTAGCTGGTAAAACAAAAAGGAAAGTACCTATTTATAGTCTACTTTCAGTCTGAATGACCGCTCAACCGACTGTGCATTTACTCCCCTGGTCATTGAGCCATTCGCCTACAATATTGAGCACTGCTAACAACATATGGCACACTCATGCAGCCGCAGTGAAGGCCAGTGACCATCACAGGTACCCATTTTAACCCATTGGTAGAGTGGAGGCGACCTCGTGCGGATGGGAGACACTGAAAAGCATCTTTTAAATTTTCGGGAGGGACCGGGATTTGAACTCCGGATTTCCGGATTGGTAGTCAAGTGCGTTACCACTACACCACCGCACCATCACAAGAGAATGCTCGGAGTTGTACCTGACCGCAGGTAATACCTGAGTTCAACAGGTGGTTGGTATCGGACATAGGACAGTACTTGGGATCAACGGACAGCTGGTACCAGACCCAAGACAATTCTCACAGTTTACAGGTAGCTGATACCTGACTTAAGAAATATTTGAAGTGTATGAGTGCATGTAGCTGCAATCTGGCCCAGCACAATGCATTGGGTAATAGTACCTTTTATATTGTATCGACACAATGCTGGGTGATTGGGTTAACATGTGGCTGATGCCTTACCCAAACCAAAGCTGACTACTCGTGGTTGTTATGCAGCTGGTACCTAGCATCAAATTCTGAAATCACAATTATATTACATTGTATTTTATCAGTAAACAGAGCAGACCTTGATCAGACGGTTCCTACAGGAGCCGTCTGATCTGGGTCTACTCTGTTTACAGACGCGTGAAAAAGCGTTTATCGGTTAAGGTGACCCCACGCTGTACGGCGGATATACGATGTATCATATGTAAGAGAAAGTGGTGATAATGATCGGTTACATGTATGATACCCGATCAGGCGGCGAGAGATCCTTGTAAAGATAGCGTCATTACGTAGACAGATCATGTTGCTGGTTGCTTAACCCTGTCAACGCTGGTTTGTCAGAGTGGAACAACCCATCAGCGTTAACCCATTCCCTCATATTGACGACTTTTGACGACTTGGTAACAGTCACTTTATTAGACCATTGTGATAAAATGCTCTATTTATCACAATGGTTTCAAACTACAAAATTCTAAATAATTTCCTTTTCTCTAGTTAATGCTCCTTTTCGGTAGATTTATTCAAAGAGGTCATATCTAAAAATAGCCTATGAGGTAATGGGTTAAACTATTGAGTATGATAGGCTGAAATATGCTAGACTGTTTTGAGTATAAAAGAAACTGTAAAAACAGATGTACGAGTAAAGTTAAACCCCATTAACCCATTACATCATAGACTATTTTTAGATAAACCTCTTTGAATAAATCTACTGAAAAAGGAGCATTAACTAGAGAAAAGGAAACTTTTAGAATTTTGTAGTTTGAAACCATTGTGATAAATAGAGCATTTGCTTCTATAGGAGCAAATGCTCTATTTATCACAATGGTTTCGTAAAGTGACTTTTACAGTCGTCAAAAGTCATCAATATGAGGGAATGAGTTAACCGGAATTCTAGTATAGAGAAGAATTTAGATACTTTTAGGCGGTTGGCTGCTCACTGCAGGGTGAAAATCATGCAGAAAGCCCCTAGAGGAGCTTCCTGCATGACTGTCACCATGCATTAAGCTGCCACCTGTCTGCAAGACCGATATTTATATTAAATTGAACGTCCGGTCTAGATAGGTTTAACTGTATATGCAAACGGAATAGATTCGGATCAGACGGTTCCTATACAGGATCTGTCTGATTTGGTTCTACGCTGTTTGAAAATATGTTAAAATGCGTTTCTATGAATTAAAAGTGTTAAAACCTCTGTCTGATACATACACATAATTATGCATATGCAAACTGTATAGATCCAGATCAGACATATCCTTTAGATGTTACTCTATTTGTTCATCTGCTACAGACATGTTCTTCATATGCTGTAAGCCATGACAATATACATGTATTTCATTTATTGTTTTCAAAATGAGAATTGAATTGATTCATATTCGTAATGGGTGGCATCTTACATGAATATTCATTAATTAAATGCGTAACGTTCTGGCATAGATACATCAGCTTTCGTATGAACTTCCACTAAACGACCGTCTGCGGTTTATTTAGGATTCATTTAAGCTGTAATTAGAACTTTAATCGAAACAAAGAACGTCCACCACATATCTGCCAACCAAGGTTACTCCTTTGCCAGCTTACAGCGACTTGACTCGAATTTGCAAACATTCTGGATCCAGATGAGACGCCGAGTAACTCGGCATCTCATTATGACCCAGGTTGTTTGACACTTGGTCTGTAGGTTCTCAAAAGCTTTCATTGAATCGGACGTTCTCAAAAATTAAGCGGCCATTATATTTGTACAGCGGGATAAAGGTTAACCCTTACCTTCATATAAAACGCATTTTTACACATTTACAAACCGAGTAGACCCAGGTCAGGCGTCTCCTGTTGGAGCCATCTGATCAGGGTCTGCTCTGTTTGCTTATGACTTTATTTAGCTCTGATATTACAGATTTTTTCTAAGACAACAATGCCAATTGAAATGCTTACCTTATATAATTAAGTTAATGAGTGTACGTGAAGAGAACAATTCGTACAATTATGTGCATGAGAGAATTCCTCAATAAATACGCCTTTCCACGCCTCTGTAAAAATCACCTGTTGAAACCATTGTGATAAATAGAGCATTTGCTCCTATAGGTGCAAATGCTCTATTTATCACAATGGCTTCAAACTACAAAATTAAAAAAAAAGTCCTTTTCTCTAGTTTTGCTCCTTTTCGGTATATTTATTCAAAGTGGTTGGATCTAAAAATAGCCTATGCGGGAATGGGTTAAGAGATAAAGATCCCAATCAGAAAAAAATCGGGTGCCATTGAGTTCTCAAGCTTTTGATAGGCTCAAATCTGACCAATTAAAAGCTTGAGAACGACCTCTTGTACCCTCTTTCGATCTATAGCCAACCATCTTATTGGCGTATGCACGATTTTACAACTGAATGAGGATTTGATTTGAAACGCAGGGTGAGAAAAATATCAGTAGGAAATGGAAGGTTTTCTGGTTTCGAGTTTTACGTAGAAACGAACATCTGGTAGACTCATTAGCGAAAGAGAAACAAACCCCGCATTGTGCCGGAAAAATACCTCGTACACCACGTGACATTTCCGGTCGTGCTCGGGTACGAATTCCGTTGTTCTGTTCTCATGACCGAGTTCAGTGCAGTATGTCTTTCATATTTCGCTGATATTGCACTGAACGGCATACATTTCTGGCATTCATTGAAGCGGACAAAGACAAGCTATGTAGATCTTGATCAGAGGGCTTCTTGGGGATCCTTTTGAGCAGATGTTTCCAATTTGTACACCCACAAAGATTACAGATTAAAATTGGTTTATCCTTAAATTAACTTTAACCTTAAAATAAGCCGTTAACTCAATAAATACGCCTTTCTACTCATCTGCAAACAGAGTAAACCCAGATCAGACGACTCCTATAGGAGCCGTCTGATCAGGGTCTGTTCTGTCTGCTTATGAAATAATATATAGATATGTTACTACATTTTCCATCAGGGACAACATTCATGATGTGTTCATGATGTGCCATTATAAAAAAATAATGTAATAAATATCCATGATATCATCATATCTTACATGAATATTCATGGATTAAAGAGTAAATAATCAGAGGAAAGCAATTAATGTAGTCTACTAAAACAGACATGAAAACATAATAGAATGAATCATGGGGAAATCTGGTCGCATGGCTTTGAAGTGTTATAGCTGTAACTAAGCTTTCAAACAGACAGTGCCTTTAATTAGATGAAACCAGGGAATTAAATTAAATTTTCGGCCACTGAACATATTTGCTGAAAGCTACGTGTCAGATCCAATCCACCATTCTCCCTCAAGGGTGAAACATGAGTCGATTTATAGATATTTTACTATTTCGCATCTTTTGAAGATGGACTTTGTTGACAGCCATCACAGCTATTTCGGAAATTGACAGCAAATAAAACTTCCCGATGTCGGGTGTTGGGATATGTGATCTGGGCTACTACCCTTAATAAACGGTCAGCGATGAATTAACCCTTCTCTTGCTGAATTTTAAAAAACATTTCATCTTCTTTACCCATGCCCTGTTGTATAATTACATATATCTTCACTGTGTACACTATTTCGCTGTGCAATCACTGCTGCGGAGTGCACTGCGGTTGTACAATCAACTTGTAAATAGTGCAGACCCTGATGAGACAGCTCCTGCAGTAGCTGTCTCATCTGGGTCTTCACTAATTACAGGTAGGTATATTGACGTGAATAGCAAGCTTCATCTAAGTAGTTCGGACCTAGACGAAACAGTACCTAGTAATTCTTTATCACACGAGGACTCTAGGCAGATCTAGACCTATCATATGTGCTAATTAAACCCTTTTCAATATAATAACTCCTTTATATCTCCATGAAACCGTATGATGCAACCACTCTTTAGAATCGTCTCATCGAGAGTGGTCACAACATAAGGTTTCGTGGAGATACATAAATACGCCCATCTGTCGGCTGATGGTAGATGCAGGGCGTCGAACAGGAAGAAAAGAGAACTACTGTTTGTATCTGCTGATAGTAGAAAAGTAACGCTTGTGACAACATTAACGATTAACAACAATATTCCTGTGAAAAAAAAGGGGGGGGCTGACAGAGAGCAAACAGAGGCAGCTGACGCCTGCCCGCCTTCGATCATCAAACACTACACGTCCCCTGGAGGACCATTTTCGCTTCAGCGGCCCTTAATTCATGTCTAATTATCATCAATATAGGGTCAATTAAGAAGATTGTCTCCATTGCAGCTTTGTTTTGTGTATAATTGAGTTACGAGCTCCGTTACATCCCATTGATCTTCAATTTTCCCATTACCCTTTACTTCACGAAGACGTCTTTTCCGCCTTTACAAACCGAATAGACCCAGATCAGAGGGCTCCTATAGCAGCCATCTTGTCATGGTCCTCTCAGGCAAAGATTATACCCAGATCGGATAATAAGGAGATTTTACGCAGATCTTATCGATTGAGATGATAATTATGTTTAAAGTTATCCTGCTAAACGAGACATGACTCTCATTTGCAAACAGCTTGGATCCAGATGAGACGCCGAGTAACTCGGCGTCTCATCAGGATCCAAGCTGTTTGAGATCCGGGCAATATATTCTCAAACCCTTTTTCGAAACGGAAGTAGTCAAAATAATACCAGACCTAAATTTTGAGCAGGCATTATTTTTTGCAGCGGGGCAAGGGTTAAAGAGATGGAGAGTTTTAATTAATTTAATTAACTTCTGTTGAATTATTTGATAATGGCCGTCTGTCCCAGCAGTTTAATGGCGATGGATGGTTTTGCTAGATGTGGCGTGAGTCACAAGTCAGTGTGCACCATGAAGAACTACAGTGAACTCTGTCTATAACGGCTGCCAAAATATGTCTATTTCTGGGATTTATTGACAGGTTGTAGCTTAATGCAGGATAAAAGTAATGCAGAAAGATCCTATAGGAGCTTTCTGCATTACTTTTTTCCTGCATTCAGTAACCATTCGCTCTTATAGTCCCCGCGTTTATTCCGCTGTAGATAGGGTCTAGTGTATTAGTTTTACAATATGGAGTCATTTGATGACAGTATAACTGTACAATTTGCCGTGATTGTCTAGAATAATGAGCTGTCATGATGTTAGCTGAGTCACTGTCATTTTGTGCAGTTACAATATTTTGCAGTTGAAAAGGTCAATACTGTTTCAACAAAAATATGCACTCTATGACAAGACCTGGGTCAAAGGTTATAAAACTTCTGAGTCTGAGATCATTCTGAAGTATCTGATTGGTCAGATTTTGAACTTGATCAGAATCCGACCAATCAAATACTTGTGAATAAACACAGACTCAGAAGTTTTATAACATCAGACTCTGACACCTAGGTCACCAACCCTCTGAGTCTGTCTGTGTCTGAGTTTGAGACCATTCTCAGGCATCTGGGTCAAGGTTATAAAACTTCCGAGTCTGAGTCTGAGATCATTCTCAAGTATCTGATTGGTCAGTTTCTGAGCAAACTCAGAATTTGACCAATACGATACTTGAGAATGATATCAGACTCGGGCAAAAAATTTTATAACCAAAGGGCATGATTGGCCAGATCTTGAACTTGCTGCAGCTCTGACCAACCAGATTTTTCAGAATGACTCAAACTCAAGCAAAATGTTTTATAACTTCGGGACTGTGTTGTCAGGACGTCAGGTGTTCAGTCAGGACATGGCATAATTATAGTTTATGGAACTACATGTATAACCATGATCCAAGGTTATAGAATTTCTGAGTATGAGTCTGAGATGATTCTCAAGCAGCTGATTGGTCAAATTCTGAGCAAGCTCATAATCTGACCAATCAGATGCTTGAGAATCATCTCAGACTGAGGCAAAAGGTTTTATAACCTCGGAGCCAGGTCTGTTAGACGTGATTTGGTCGTTAACAAATGGACTGGCGTTCATAAACCCACTTTGTTGTCATAGATAAGTCCACTTAAATGTATGGGTTACCAGAATCGTTCAAAATACTCACCTGGACAAGTCCACTGAATATATGGGTTACCAGAATTATTCAAAATACTCACTCAGACAAGTCCATTAGGAGCTTTCTGCATGACGTTCACTTAGATGCATTAAGCTGCCACCAGTATCCAAGACCAATACAGTCAAATCCCTCTAAACCGGAATTCTAGTAGAGAAATTAGATACTTTTAGGCAGGCGGCTTCTTAATGCACGATGAAAGATATACAGAAAGCTCCTAGATGAACTTCCTGCATGACATCCCCCTGCATTAAGCTGCCACCTGTCTCCCAAGACTGAAATTTGAACGCCCGGACGCCTGCTGTATTTTGTCTGCAAGTGTATGAACAGGCGGTTACATCAAGCAAAGGGTTAACTCATCCACTCATATTGACGACTTTTGACGACTCTGTAAAGTTACTTTGTGAAACCATTGTGATAAATAGGGCATTTGCTCCTATAGGAGCAAATGTTCTATTTATCACGATGGTTTCAAACTACAAACTTCTAAAAATTATCCTTTTCTCTAGTTAATGCTCCTTTTCGGTAGATTTATTCAAAGAGATTGTGTCTAAAAATAGCCTATGAGGTAATGAGTTAACCTGCCAGTTTTCACACCGTACTTGTATAGCTGGAATGTATCATGTCTGAATGATAGCAACACGATCAGTTCTTCTAAAGAAACAGAACACCGGTACAATGGACGGATATGCCAGTTTAAGGCCAATTTAGTTTTGAATTAAGCAGTAATTAATGCACACAGTACTCGCAGTCTGCCACTGGGGAAGGCTCTTCTGCACCTAGTCCTGCACAAATGATGCACAGACGGTGTCTTGTTTCAAGCAAAAAAGAAGAGAATGTATTTGTTTTGCTCTGCTGTGTTTAACCTCTAGGTATAAATCATTCTTAATTGCATGTGAAGTAGCTATTATACTGGTGTCTGTTAAACAAGATGTCCCTCATTCTCTGAAAGTGTAAATGTTTAATTACTTTGTACTCGGTCTAAAATAGATAATATTACTGAGTCTTTTGTAATGGAGCATAACCTAATGTTAGATTTAATGCTGTTTGATCTGTAAGAAAATGTGAAGAAGTATTCTACTAGTTTGCTTAATTACAATATTAATTACCAGTTTAATTATATGAGTACTTGTTGACTCAAAAATAGCAGATTTTTAACATTGACAATACATGTCGTTGTGTTTCTGTCTACGGTCAAACTTCCTGAAACTGATCGTGTTCTACCTTCATACGTGATACATTCTAGCTGCACAAGTACAGTAAACCCCTCTAAACCGGAATTATAGTAGAGAATAATTAGAGACTTTTAGGCAGGTGACTGCTTAATGCAGGATGAAAGTCATGCAGAAAGCTCCTAGAGGAGCTTTCTGCATGACTTTCACCCGGCATTAAGCTGCCACCTGTTTCCATGGCCGATATTTATGCTAAATTTAATGTTTTACTGGAAATAATTGTGATATTGCAGGAGATTTCAGCAACTCTTCTTCCGTAATATACCAGGAAAATCATTTAGGCTATTCATGTAGCTGGTTGGCTAATATAATAATACAGTAACCAACATACAATATTTACCTTAACCATTAGCCTGCTATGAAAATGAGGTCTGCTTAAGTCCCGATCTGTTGTCGTTGGCACATTTTTCTGATTCGTGCAAGCTTTTGAGATACTATTGACAGAGTGTCAAACAGCTTGGATCCTGATGAGACACCGAGTTACTCGGCGTCTCATCTGGATCCAAGCTGTTTGCAAATGTTAGTTAGATCGCACTTGGCAGGCTAAATAATAAGTATGGCAGAACCTAGTCAAACGGCTTCTTCAAGAGCATTTTCATCGTGGTCTGGGTCTGCACTATTTGCAGGTTTGTTTGTCCTAATACTTATAGAAAGTACGGTATACATAGTGCAGAAACGCAGATACGTAGCGTGTGTCAACTCGTAATTCGTATTTTTTTCTATCAATCCCTATGTTGTGACAACTCGAAGAGACGATTCTAAAGAATGGTCACAACATAAGGTCTGTTTGAGAAATAAAGGAGTTATTCTTGAAAACTTACACATCGTATGCTTCTTATAGTGCCCCTAAAGGGGGACGTAGGCAGACATAGGCATACAGTGAAAATAATGGGGGGGGGGGGCTTTCTGCATTACGTTTGTCCTGTATTAAGGCACTACCTATTTTAAAAATCAAGACGTATACTTCTTTTGAGTTGTCTTATTTACGAGACTTTACTGTACATTAAAACCTCTCTAAACCGGATGTTAAAATTGTTATAAAAACCGGGTTTTTCAGACAGGTTGCAGCTTAATGCAGGATGAAAGTCATTCAGAAAGCTCCCAAAGGAGCTTTATGCATGTTTTCACCCTGCATTAATCAGTCACCTGCCTGAAAAGACATAAATTGATATTTAATGTATTTCCGGTTTAGAGGGGTTCTACTGTGCATCAGAACAAAACAGACGTTGAATCGTGATTTGTTGCATTTTAGTCCATTTTTACATGGCATTCTGACATATTGCACTTTTTAGTTATTGCAAAATTTTGTGAAGACATTAAACTTATTACCGTGGCTTTTAATCCTTATTCTACTGTGAAAACTAAAATGTCTGCACAGACTTTCGATCTGGTGCAAATTTTGACTGCTTTGGACTTCATAAACATTTTCAGAAGCTATTGACTGAGTGTAAAGCAGCTTGGATCCTGATGAGACGCCGAGTTACTCGGCGTCTCATCTGGATCCAAACTGTTTACAAATGCGAGACAAATCTCGGAGAGCTGAATAAGGGCTAAACTGATGACATTATGTGACAGCGGTAAACTGACATAGCTACTTTTATTATGATTGATGCAATCTCAACATTTCGGTCTTTAACTGCCACGTTTTATCGTTTGCAACATTTGTAGTCTGCTTCATGTTTTTACTTATTTTTTAAAAAAGCCCAAAAAATTAAATATGAGATACCGAATTAGCAGCACCGCGTCTGGGTCTAATCTGTTTGCATATGTAAATCCCAGACCACGCTAGTCACAGACCACGCTAGCCAATGACAGCGAAAGAAAGTTAAATACATGTATCAGAGTAAATTTGTGTCTATACAAATTACAGACTGCAGAATTTCTGAAAAATAAATAGACTGGATTTCCCTCTGTACAGAAACATTTCAAATTCTGATACAGTGTTACAGTTGAACTTTGATAGCTAATATGTGATTGATCTATTTCTTTACTTTCTAAAATGGCTGCAATGCTCCACCTTCCACACTTCTATTATGTCCATGCATATTCAGTAGGTATGGAAATTTGGAATAAATGAAACGGTTAAGCAGATTCCAATTTTATTGCAGACGAAGGGTTGATGAAAACTTAACAATGTAGCTAGTTTATAACATTTACCATCATACCAAAAAGCTGGTTCTGAAACCTTGGAACACCGCCGATTTGATTAAAAAGTGAATTCTCCGACAGCCAGGAGAACGCTATTGAATTATCTATATTCATTCCGCTTTTTTTGCTTCATTCCACTGCTTTGATGAATGATGTGATTAATTTGGTAGGCAAAAGTAGGATCTGAGGCAATGTATTCACATACCAATACCTCCTAACACTGAATGAGCGAGTTGCTTGTGGAACTCAGAATGATATAAACTAGTTGATCTATTTATATTAGACACACTACTTTATGCAATATCCGCCTATATAGGGAAAGTATTCAGGCAATCTCAGCAAATTATTTTTTTCATAGTTTTACCTCAATGCCTATATTGTTGCTGTTGAGTACAATAAAACCTCTCTATAACGGCCACTAAATTACATAAAGTATTTTGTGTTAAAGACAGGTGGCTGCTTAAAGCAAGGTGAAAGTAAAACAGAACGCTCCTATAGGAGCGTACTGTTTACTTTCACCTTGCTTTAAACGGCCACCTGCCCAACTAATTAACACAATTTAGTGGCCGTTATTGAGAGTTGTACCGTATTAGCAAGATAGCGTTTGGTTGGGGTGTCAGTAGGCATCTGCTTATCTAGAGTTAACCCTTTCCTTCATATAAACGCCTTTTCGCGCATTTTGCAAACAGAGTAGACCCATATTCCCATAAGAGCTGGGTATGCTTTGTGTGATTATTTGACAATATAGATTTGATTCATTAAGTTTGTGTCACAACCACTTTTCTGGTTATATGTACAGTAAAACCTCTCTATAACGGCCACTAAATTACACCAAGTAGTTTGTGTTAAAGGCAGGTGGCTGCTTAAAGCAAGGTGAAAGTAAAACAGAACGCTCCTATAGGAGCGTTCTGTTTTACTTTCACCTTGCTTTAAACGGCCACCTGCCCTAAATACCAACTAATTAACACAATTTAGTTGCCGTTATAGAGAGAATTTACTGTACTTTTAAAACTCCAGTTCATGCAGTAATACATTCTTAAATTAATATTCATGAAGGAAATGATTAACTATTTACTCCATGAAATACTCACATCATGAATATTAATTAACTAAAGTTTTACAATGACGTCGTGACCAATGGGACTTTTACCAATGCAGACAATGTAGAAGTAGATATGTGTAGTCTCATAAACAAACAGAGCAGACCCTGATCAGACGGCTTCTACAGGAGCCGTCTGATCTTGGTCTACTCCGTTTGCAAAGGCGTTGAAATGTGTATTTTTGGAGTAAATGATTAAAACAATCATACGGTTTTAGCTGACGACAATCAATCTCGGGTCCCAGCTTGTTTGTTTTGGTTTCTTCATCTAGCTGTACATAGTTTTATACCCACACTGAGTGTTTGTAACCAACACGTATATCTCGTTTGATTTATTGCCGTGTTAAATTAGTGTCAGGGCAAGTGCTAAAATCTTTAACCTGGTGAAGGTTGTCTTCCACTGCAAAGGAAACTAAATGCACGTCGATGTCTTCCAAAGAGATAAAAACCTATTTCACTGTTGCAGAACTACGTCTTCTTGCTGTGAAATAGTTTGACATTTGTTATAGACATAGAAAACTCGCTGAATAGATTGGATACAGATTATTTTCATAATGAGCCACGAACAAATGGTTGCATACTAATTACCTATAATTGGAGTTATTAGAGTGAACGTTTAACCCGCATTTATCGACCTGAGGCGAATTTGTAAGCAGCAAACATTTTGGATCAAGATGAGACGCCGAGTAACTCGGCGTCTCATCAGGATCCAAACTGTTTGACACTCGGTCAATAGTTTCTCAAAAGTTTGATCGAATCGGAAGTAGTCCAAATTGCGCCAGATCCAACTTTGAGCGGACATTATTTTTTTTCGTAGTTGGGTAAAGGTTAACAGAATTGTAACCGGAGAAAGGCCCGTGAGATAGTCCCGACCCCCTGCAAACCTATTAGATATACATGTGTAAGGCGTAGGGGGGTCGTGCATTGTATACATGTGAAATAGTATCTACTGTATCTGAAGTTGTTGATTGTAAATTGCAAATTGGCTGGCGCTTACCTTGGAGAAATAAGTTCACAGAGAGACACATTGTACACACTATCTCAGTGTCTCTGTCTCTCTCTGTGTCTGTCTGTCTGTCTGTCTGTCTGTCTGTCTGTCTGTCTGTATGTCTGTCTGTCTGTCTGTCTGTCTGTCTGTCTGTCTGTCGGTCTGTCGGTCTGTCTCTCTCTCTCTCTCTCTCTATCTCCCTCCCTCCCCCTCTCTCTCTCTCTCTCTTTCTCTCTGTCTCCTCTCTCTCTCTCTCTCTATCTCTGTCTCTCTGTCTGCCTCTCTCTCTCCCTCTTTTCTTCACTCTATAGAAACGTCGCATGGCACCTGGCAAACAGACCCTAGCTATGCGTTTACTTCGTTTAAATAAACTAATAAACTATTAATATAATTAATGAATTGGTTAACCACTACTGAATAATTAAAACTGGCTCCACTCTTTCTTCAAATTATTTAAACAACAAAATGTAAAAACATTTATCTCTGACGAAAATGTTTTTTAACAAACAGTGCAGACCTGATCACAGAGCTCCCGCAGGAGCCCTTAGACCTGGTTATACACTGTCTGCACGGTCTTGTATGCTCAGGTCCAACTCAGGTCCCACTGATTCATGGTTAATGATCATAATGGTCCGATTTTACCACATACATATCCATAGATTAAACCCATTCCTCCATAAATACGCCTTTCTACGCCTCTGTAATAACCACTTCTTGAAACCATTGTGATAAATAGAGCATTTGCTCCTATAGGAGCAAATGCTCTATTTATCACAATGGTTTCAAACTACAAAATTCTAGAATTTTACTTTTCTCTAGTAAATACTCCTTTTGAGTAGATTCATTCAAAGAGGTTTTGGTCTAAAAATAGCCTGTGGAGGAAAGGGTTAATCAGGTTGAACTGTATTCTTGGAGTGCTAAGTGTATTTTACTAATTAGGTGAACGCCATTCTCAATCAATGTAACCTGTGATTTGTGTCGAATGTCGACAGCGAACCCAGTTATTAACTGGACCTTGAAAATAGCCGAGTTTAATCATTCATAAAGAAGAATGACAATTGTAATATTTTACTGTGGTTTGCCTTGTTAAATATTCCCGCTAGTTGGCAGTTTTGATAGCGACTGAGTTCAAATATGTCAGCTCCGTTCCGCTCTTTCAAGCACATTTCACCATTCCTTCTATTCAATTTTACTTCACCGCAATCCCGTCATCAGCGACCTGGCTCGCGTTAGCAAACATATTGGATCCAGATGAGGCACTGAGTAACTCAGAAATATCCTCTACCATGTCATGTTTACTGCACATACAGACAGCCAAGTTCGACGTTTTAGTAATGCAGATTTGAGAACTTTTTAGACAGGTGGATGCTTAATGCAGGGCGAAAGTGAAGTTTCTGCTTAACTTTTACCCAGCATTAACCTGCCACCTGTCTTAAAAACCGATAATGATATTGGTATACTGTAAAACCTCTCTATAACGGCCACTCATTTACATCAAGTATTTTGTATTAAAGGCAGGTGGCTGCTTAAAGCAAGATGAAAGTAAAATAGAACGCTCCTATAGGAGCGTTTTGTTTTACTTTCGCCTTGCTTTAAGCAGTCACTTGCCCTAAATACCAACTAATCAACACAATTTAGTGACCGTTATAGAGAGGTTTTACTGTAGTTCGAACTGTCGATGTGTTATTGATTTGTTTAGAAAAGCGGCTGCTTCGTGCAGGCTAGATGTCACGCAGAAAGCTCCTAGATGACATTTCACCCTGCATGAAGCGGTCACCTGTCTTAAAGACCATTAATTAACTATCTAGGTTTTACTCATGATGTTTTCATTTCTGTCTTTCAGCTCAGGACTGTATGATGTCCGAGTGGGCCGAATGGTCCGAATGCGACAACCCTTGTGGGCGAGGCAAAAAGATCCGCTCACGTGAAATTGTTCAGGAAGCAACTTTTGGCGGAAAAAGATGTCCCACCGCCAGGAAATCGAAAAAGGCTTGTTTTGGGGACTGGGGGTGTTTGCAACAGAGCGTGGAGTACTCCAGAGAGGAAATGACAGGTAAGCGATGATGTCATGTCAATATGAAGGTCATGTTTTAAGGTCAACTTGAGACATAGGTTAACTCATTCCCTCCTAGACTATTTTAGACCCTTCTTCTTTGAATAAACCTACCAAAAAGGAGTATTTATTAACGAAAAGGAAACAAATAGAATTGTGTAGTTTTGAAACCATTGTGATAAATAGGGCATTTGCTCCATAGGAGCAAACGTTCTATTTATCACAAATGATTTTTAAAAAATGTCTTTTACGGAGTGTAAAAATGCGTCACTAGGAGGGAATGAGTTAAAACGTAGAGCATTATGACTGACCAATAGTGGACTTGTAACAGACAGACTGTCAATAATGAAGGCCTGTGTTTGTTACCTGGTTATAAAACTTCGAATTTGATTTGATAAAACTTCTGAGTCTGTGTCCGAGATCATTCTCAAGTATTTGATTGGTCAGCTTCTGTATATTAGCCCAAATGCAAACAGAGCAGACTCTGGCCAGATTGTTCATACAGGAACCGTCTGATCTGGTTCTACTCTGTTTGCAAATGCATTAAATGGCTTATAGAATGAGATCCACGTTGTTATATAAGCATATAGAGCGGCTCCTGATGATATATTCCTACAGGGGCTGTCTGATCTTGGAATAAATACATGCCCTTTGCTTGGAAATGCCTTACAGTTTTCTCCATGGGTACGTTTTAGCGCCTTTGTAAACAGAATAGACCCAGATTAGACGCCCCCTATAAGAGCCGCTTGACCAGGGTCTGCTCTTTATGCTTATGACGTAATATAGATCATGCTGTACGTTTTCTATCTTTGCTGCGTATTTTGTGGTCATACACCATTATAGAAATTCAACTAATTAATATTCATGATGTTATTATTTATTATATGAACTTTCTTGAAGTACTGGTTTAGCATGCGTATCTATGAAGTAACATCATATTTAACCCCATTTGAATGCGGGAAATGAATGTACTTTCATTTGCAAACAGTGTAGATCCAGATCAGAGGGCTCCTAGAGGAGCCCTCTGATCAGGCTCTACACTGTTTGTCATTCAAAGTCCCCTCTCTAATATTACCCTTTCATATTGTATGGAACCTACCAATAAACAATATAGGACTATTCCACCCCGAAAAGGCTGCTTACAAAGGGTTTAACACGAAAGAATAGCTTTTGACAAGAGTTTTTAATCTAGGCTATGTGATATGTGACACTGACACATGGGGTATGACAGCTGGCTCTGATTTTAATGATACGCCATAGATGGGGTTATATCTCATGTGTTTTTTCTAAAGTAACTCCTCATTTTTCATACTGGTATATAGGTTTTGTATGTCACATTTGTTTTAGACCTGGGACGAGCTGTGGTTTAACTGTTTAATGAAGTAAAAACTCTCTAAACCGGACGTTAAATGTAGCATAAATATCGGTCTTTGAGACAGATGGCAGCTTAATGCAGGGTGAACGTCATGCAGAAAGCTCCTCAAGGAGCTTTCTGCATGACTTTCATCCTGCATTAAGCAGGCAACTGCTAAACGTGTCGAACTTTTTCTCTACTAGAATTCCGGTTTACTATAATTTATAGGATATGCCATCTACCTTTCACATCACAAACATATATACAGTTGAACACCGATATCTCGAATTCGGATAACTTGAACTTCGGGATAACTCGAAGTAAATGTTCAATTCTTTTCAATTTACAATACATTGTTGTTCTAAAATGTATTACTTCGCATATCTAGAAACTCCTGTAGGATATTTCAGCATAACTTCCGACCTGCATTAAGCTGTGAACTTGAGAATGACTCGAGCTTCTATTATCTCGGAGTAATTTGTATGGACCCTTGCAGTTCGAGCTATTGGAGTTCAACTGTACTCTGAAAGCATAACGTTTGGTGTTTAGATAAATATATCATACTCTTTAACACTTTCCCACATAGAGAAACTAACCGTTTGGTGCCTTTACAAACAGTGATGACCAAGATCAGACGGCTCCAGTTGGAGCTGTCTAGTCAGGGTCAGCTCTGTTTGATCATGTTGTAATGTACATGTGATACTATAGCTTCGGTTATGGTCAGAATACAGTAAAACCTCTCTATAACGGCCACTAGATTGTGTTAATTAGTTGGTATTTATGGCAGGTGGCTGCTTAAAGTAAGGTGAAAGTAAAACAGAACGCTCCTATAGGAGCGTTCTGTTTTACTTCCACTTTACTTTAAGCAGTCACATGCCTTTAACACAAAATATTTGATGTAATTCAGTGGCCGTTATAGAGAGGTTTTACTGTACATTGTTCATGGTCCATTATAAAATCAGCTAATTGTTATTCTCAAATTAATTATTGTTTACATGAATATTCATGAAGGAAAGGTTTACTGCCGTTTAAAGCACATCTAAGTAACCTGGTACGTGTCAAATTAGTACTATCATCTCAGGAGGCGGGGGGGGGGGTTAATGATAAGATGCGACAGTAACGATAAGATGCAGCAATAACGATAAGATGCAGCAGTAACGATAAGATGTGGAAATATACTATAGGTAAATTAAAAACAAAACATAAATAAGAACTCCCCTACCTCTACACCAAGCCCTGTGTCGTTTACACTCTTGGGAATCGTCGTTTGGTGCAGTAAAACATCTCTGAAACAACCACCCAAACGTGATCTAAATGCAGAACGAAAGTAATACAGAAAGTTCCTACAGGAACCCGTACTGCATTAAGTAGCCACCTGCTTTAAACGATACACGCTGTCGTTTATTAAGCGGTCATTTAATAGAGATTCTACTGTATTTGAATAAACGCACCATTATCTATGTCGCTGACATCGGGCTCAATCAAAGGACATTGTTTATTAAGTAGATTATTAAGGAGTTAAGAGATGTCAATATTTACATCATTCACGCGACCGGACTGAGCTTTTTAAAGCGACACATATAGGTCTAGATCATACCAAAATTGCATGATTGCGCTCAACGTCATAAGTGTTTTTAAATATTATTGAAGACGTAGCAAAGAACACATTAACCCTTTACCTAATGAATATTCATGTAAGAAACTAGGTTATGTATGAATATCAATTAACTGATTTTCAATGGCATATAAACAAAAGAATAGTTGACCATGTTAGGAAATGAATTATCAGACCTTTATAATTATGTCCCATACGTTTAAAGTAAACAGACCAAACCCAGATCAGACGGCTCCTACAGAAGCCGGACCTTTTCTGGGTCTCCTCTGTTTGCAAAGGCGTTCAAATGTGTGTCGATGGAGTAAAGGAGTTATGATTTGGCAGACATCATTTATAGGGCAGATGGCGTTATTAACCCTTTCGCTGCCAAACTCTGCCGTCTGCTGCAAATTTTCATTCTTTTTATTTTCTTCATTTTTGTTTCAAAAACATAGTAACAGTAACAAACAGTTTGGATCCTGATGAGACGCCGAGTTACTCGGCGTCTCATCTGGATCCAAACTGTTTGCATATGTAATCACAGATCCGGCATTGGCAGGGAAAGGGTTAATGAAGTGGCCCAGGGGGCGGGGATAATAGTTTGTAAGCCTGTCCCGTAACTCATTCTACAAATTAGGCATTGATTTGTCGATAACTATTTAATCAACAAGTAGATATAAAACTAATGTAATGGGTTAATCGAGCGGCAACACTACCGAAAAGGAACACCAGGTCCGTGTGGCTCGGGTTACTGCTTTCCTTTTGTGTTGAGAGCCCCGGGGTTCTGTTATGTCAGTCAGTGTACCAGGTGTCGGGGTACAACCATAGTGCTGGGAGGTGTAAGGTTACTTTTGAAATGAAATATTTCGATAAATATGATTTAAGAGTTCTTATAGCCTGTTCGTTGACCTACAGACCTGTTTAACGTGCTACAAAGAAAAAACAACAAGCAAGATCACATTAGCACACAATCAGTTATTCAGCTCGTTGCTTTATCTACCTTTGAAAATTAGGCAAAACATGAAAATACGAAATATAAAATGACATGTCATCAGCAAAAACTTCATAGCACTTTATAAGTGGTTTTCTCTCTGAATCTCATTCGCTCAACCCATTCCCTCTTACTGACGCCTTTTGACGCCTCAGTAAAAGTATTTTTTTAAAAACCATTGTGATAAATAGAGTATTTGCTCCTATGAAGCAAATGCTCTATTTAACACATCTGTTTCAAAATTACGGAATTCTAAAAGTTTCATTATCTCTAGTAGATATTCCTTTTTCGGTAGATTTATTTAAATGGGTTGGATATAAAAATAATCTAGGAGCGAATAGGTTAAAGGAAGGAGAATAGAATGTTCGTTTAATGCTCTGTGATAGAACTGTTTTTCGAGTAAACCTTTAAATTAACCTTTAGCTTGCTATGGGCGGATGAGTGAATACCTATGCAAACAGTTTGGACCCAGATGAGACGCCGAGTAACTCGGCGTCTCATCAGGATCCAAACTGTTTTACACCCTGATAGCACTTTCGTAGACTAACTGATTATAGCTAGAATTTTAAACATGTAGTGGGTGAAATGTTATGTAAAAATAATTTGCTCAGCAAGCTAAAGGTTAACTGTTATAGTAAAATATATGAGAGCTTTATGCATTACATTTGTCTTGCCTAGCTATCACCAATATAATAATATAAGTAGCACAGTAAAACCTCTCTATAACGCCCTCTAAATTGTGTTAATTAGTTTGTATTTAGGACAGGTATCTGGTTAAAGCAAGGTGAAAGTAAAACAAAACGCTCCTATAGGAGCGTTCTGTTTTACTTTCACCTTGCTTTAAGCAGCCACCTGCCTTTAACACAAACTACTTGATGTAATTTAGTGGCCGTTATAAAGAGGTTAAGTAGTAGTATTATCTAACTTCGCTTAATGCGACCACATAGTTTATTTAACGCAATAGTCTGTAAAAACAGGTGTTTGCTTAATACAGGGCCAACATAATGCAGAAAGCTCCTGAATAACGTAAGTTCTGCATTAAGCCACCATCTGTTTTAGAAATCTAGAATTATACTACTTGTGAGTGTTGGCATTAGAGAGACTTTACTGCACGTCGAGGAAATAGTTGAATCAGCTTATTTAAAGCCGGGTTCGTGAAAAGAACATACACTTTGACCGATATCAGGACCCTTCAACAATATGCATACGAGCAGATGGCTGATAAAAAGTAAATCAAATGTCTTTCTGTGGTCTGTTATCTGCACAAAAACATACGTTACCTTCCTGTAAATTAGAACAACAATAAACGTTTTATCAGAGGTTGGTTGTTTTTGCATGGTGATAAAACGCCTTCTGAATTATTTTTATGGAGTTTTTGTTATACTTTTAAAGCGTAGCGAGTCATTGGTAGATGCGTTCTTGCATTTGGGAATAGTTTGGATCCATATGAGGTACTGAGGATCAAGACCACCCTTTATGATTTAAATACTACGATATTTACCTTTTACTTCATAAATAAGCCGTTCTACGCCTTTACAGAGTAGACCAAGGTCAGATTGCTCCTATTGGAGCCGTCTGATCAGGGTCTGCTCTGTTTGCTTATGTAATAATAAATGTAATTCTTTAGATATGTTTTTGCCAAAATAATCCAAGTGTTAATATGCCTTTTTAGAAATTAATCTAATTAATATTCATGGCGTCCTTATGTCTTACATAGCTATTCATGGAGTAACGGGTTGACTGTTATTATGTAGGAAAGGCAAACATGTATTATATATATAGTACAACCCTTATCAGGATGATGCGTGTCAACTGTATGCAAACTGTTTGACACTCAGTCAATAGTCTCTCAAAAACCTCATCGAATCGGAAATAGTCAAACATGCACAAGAAGCAAATTCGGACAAACATTATTTTCACACAGCGGGGTAAGGGGTAAAGCTGAACGTGCCATGACATTCTGAAGCTGACGTATCTATAAATACCCCGTGCAATTTTTGACACTTTCTCTCCTGAAAACACATTGTAAAATCTTGACATCATTAAAATGCTTTCATAATGTTATCGGTATATATACGTTTTAAACATGATTTCACACCAGCAGGCATTTACCATTAGAATGCAAAAATGTGATGCGGTGGTAGCATACGGAAATAATGCAGATCTAACAGAAATACAGTAGAACCTATCCCTAGCGGCAACATGTACATGTACATTCATGGTGTAAATGGTTATTCATTTCCTCAATAAATATGCCTTTCTATGCCTTTGCTATACGAGCCGTCTGATCAGGGTCTGCTCTGTTTGCGTACGATATAATATAGATTCTACAGTTTCTGCTTTGTCCATGTGCTTTTATTACAAATTAATCTAATTTATATTCATGACGTCATTATTTCTTACATGAATATTCACGGTGTAAATGGTTAAAGTACTTTGGTACTCGAGAAGCAGTCTCTCTGTTGTCATGACATCATGCTGAGACTACAAGGAACTCACCCGGCTGATCTCGAGCAAATACTATGGAGAAAGGAGAGAGATATACGTTTTGGACTTGCGTAAGATATAAATCATTTGGCTCAGCTAAGCCCGCTGAGCAATACATTATCATAATGTGATATGTATCATACCAAAGGTCATGCTCATATATAAAGATGAAAAATACATAAAGACAGAGTAACTGATGTGGTGGAGTTAAATGTGTTACTAGGTGACAGAGAGCGTAATAAATAATAACAAAACTAGGGGAAAATGGTATCAAAGGACGTTGTCGTAAAGCAGATACAATGTACATGGGTCCCGTATTAACCCTCTCCCTAATGTAAGCGCTCCTATAGGAGCCGTCTGATCAGGGTCTGCTCTGTTTGCTTATGGTGTATTATAAATCTGATTCTACAGCTTCTGCCTGAGCCAAAATGTCATGTGTTCATAAGCCATTATAAAAATATTCTTATTAATATTTATGACGTCATTATTTCCTATATAAATATTCATCAGGGATAGGGTTAAGAAAGATCGTGCGATTGAAAAAAATCGTAAGCTTCAACAAACGACGATCGCAACTTGAAGTTGCAATCGTCGTATGTAAGAGCTTACGATAATGTATGTCGTACATGTTAGCCTTAATTGCTGCACACGAGGATGAGCGATAATTTCTGGTACCCGGATAGTTGCAATTGCCACAAATTAGCATTTACGATAGAAACTGTCTTAAGCGATCACTCATTTATCGAACATAAGCGTGTTAAAAACAGGTGTTTGCTTCATGCAATGCAGAACTAATGCAGAAAACTCCTATAGGAGCTTTCTGCATTACATTTGATCTGCATTAATCTAACCCCCGCTTTACAGACCCATAATTATGTATATAAAACAGATTCTACTGTAACAAAATTTTAGTCATACAATCTTTAGAAATATGGGACATAGAACTATCGATAAGAGAAGTATTCAAGCCATTTCAATAAAATGATTTGATATTTCTCCGCCCAACCATGTCCAACTGCTACTCATTAGAAGTGCTACTCGGGGATGATTCTAATGAGTAGTAGCACGATATGAGAATTAACCCATTCCCTCGTATTGACTTTTGACGACTCTGTAAAAGTCACTTTGTGTGAAACCATTGTGATAAATAGAGCATTTGCTCCTATAGGAGCAAATGCTCTATTTATCACAATGGTTTCAAACTACAGCATTCTAAAATTTTCCTTTTCTCTAATTAATACTCCTTTTCGGTAGATTAATTCAAAGAGGTTGTATCTAAAATAGCCTATGAGGTAATGGGTTAAAATACCGGTATTCGAATTGATTAGTACGCGTCCCATCTCCATCTCTGCAACACATAGCGATAGACCCCTTACATAGAAGACCAGGTTTTTCATTTTAAACTGATATTTTTTGAATTTTGTTTTTTGTTTGACGCATTGTCTGTAATCTGACTTGATCTGAAATTTTCAACCCACGTGCATTCACTGTTTCTGCAACAAAACCGAAAGTGGTGCCAACATCTCACCCTTTTCATACAGAACTTTCAAAATGAAATTGTCCATCATTGTTTAACTGTAAAGTCCATGTAATATGGAAGGATACACTGTGCTCTATCGACTTATTTAATCATAAACAATGCAGACCCTGGTCGAAGGGCTTTTAAGAAGCCATTGGCTCTAGGTCTGCACTGTTTGTGCAAATGCCAGTTAACATGGTTGACATATGCAAAGGATTCAATAGATGCGTTGCCAAGACATCTGGCTGGTATTTCTGTAAACTTTATAAGAATTTCAAAATCTTTTGAAATTCTGACTGAGTGACCATCACGTTGATATCTAGATCTTGATTTTAACTATTTCCTTCATATAAACGCATTTTTCACGCATTTGCTAACAGAGTAGACCTTGACGAAACATCTCCTACAGGACCCGTGTCTACATTGTTGTAAAGGCGCAAAAATTTGTTTCTTTGAGTTAAGTTTTAAGACTGACGGTGAAAAAATCCAACCACAGAACATTGTTGAAACTGTGTGTAAAGGTCAAGAAATGTATGGCAACCCTTTGAATAACAATAATCCGCGTAAAAAAGAACGAAATAATGTATATGTATTACTTGGTATTTTATTATGGCATATGAACACAGTTGTTTTAGCCAGGGCAGATACCCCAATAACCACATAATTGTTATTCCATAAGCAAACAGAGCAGACCCTGATCAGACGGCTCCTTCAGGAGCCGTCTGATCTGGGTCTACTCTGTTTGCAAAGAAGCGGAAAGGGCATTTCTGCCACGTAAAGGGTCAGATGGCTTGCTTCCAAATTGTTTGACCAACCGTCCAATGACTTTATCACGCGTTCTCCGTGCAACACCTTGAGTTAATTTATCCTTTGCAAAATTGTAGTCTACTTCAGCTCTCAGAATACGTTTTTGTTTCATTAGAAAAGGGGGTTACCTTGTATTTCATACTGTATTGGCCCAGATCATTTGCTACATACTTGATGGGACATCTAATCAATGTTTACCCTGAATGAAAAGACGTAGAACAACGTTCTACAGATTCCGACCGCCCCTCTGTCCAAAATGTTTCTAAAATATATCACACCGTCCCTGTGTCCAAAATGTTTCTAAATGATGTCAATGTTTCTAATTTATATCACACCGCCCTTTTGTCCAAAATGTTTCTAAATGATATCACACCCAAGTCCTGACCAGTCCTGGTTCCAAAACGTTTGTTAACGGGATCGTACCCAAGTGCTGAGCAGTCATTGGTCCAAAATGTTTGTAAATGATATCACACCGTCCCTGTGTCCAAAATGTTTCTAATATCACACCAAGTCCTGGCCAGTCCTAGGTTCAAAATGTTTGTAAAGGATATTCCACCCAAAGCATGACCTGTCCGGGTTCCAAACCATTTATAAATGAGATCACACCCAAACCCTGATCAGTCCTTGGTTCAAAATGGATGTAAATAATATACCCGAATCCTAGCCAGTCCTTGGTTCAGCATGTTTGTACAGGATATCACACTTTCACCCGCAGGTTGCTGAATGTTTCAAGGCGGACTTTGTCATGGCATCATTAATTGTTTGAAGGATTCTGCGAAATGCCACGGGGAATCTTGCAGCAAATGATCCTCGACCAGCGAATTGTGTTTTCTGGTTTACAGCCCTTATCCTGCTGATCGCGATCAGACAGACGTTTGCAAACAGTTTGGATCCAGATGAGACGCCGAGTTACTCGGCGTCTCATAGGGATCCAAGCTGTTTCATACTAGGATCACAACGTCTTAAAATTTCGGAACGGATCGGAATTAAGCGTGGTTTTAGTAGGTCGTGCGTTAGAGCAGGTATAATTTCGTTAGCCGGTTAAGAGACAAATGCGTTCTCCTGACCTATTACGAATTACATATATTCTGCTACTCCTGCCAGACTCTTGGCCTACTTTGCACACCTGCGGCGTGTTGAAACAGTAATGTTCCACTCACGTCATTCCCGTCACTGATGAGAGAATGAACATGGTAAATAGACTGAATTCAAATCAGACGTCCTGGAACACTATGTCTGCTCGGAGACTATTTGGTATCATGTATGTAATCTTGAGACAACATATTACTTATCTACGTATATGATAGGTCCAGTCGATACCCCGAGGCTGATAGATAATATAAATATTCAAAGTAGATGGGCAACTGTCATGGAAAAAGAAAATGGCATTGGAAAGGAAGCTGGACCGACAGAGGCGAATCTGCTGAATGCAGGCGCTTGTTATATCATAAAAAATAGTAACAAATGATACAAGTCGCTGTTGTACAGGCGCATGTTCAAGTCCTTCCGACTTTTACAACGACGTATACTCATAGATCAATTATCACTGATACTCATAGATCAATTATCACTGGCAGTTAACCCTTTGCGAGCTGACAAGAAAATGTCTGTTCAAACTCTGATTTTCTGAACTTTTCACTGACTTCCGATTCGATCAAACTTGTGAGAAGTTATTAACCGAAGCTTGGCTCCTTATTAGAGGAGAGGTCTAGATAAGATACGTAAATTTAAACAGTTTCAAGAATACATGTACCTCCTTTATTTCTCCACCAAACCTTATACTGTGACCACTCCTTAGAATCGTCTCTTCGAGACGATTCTAAAGAGTGGTCACAGTATAGGGTTTGGTGGAGAAATGACGATTTTAGAATTTTGGTATGCAAGTTCATCTGTATCTATGTTAGAGTACGAGTTACTCGGTGTCTCGTCTTGATCTAAGATGTTTACAAATGCGAGTCTAGACGTGGTATTAACACGAGAAGAGATAACTCTTTCCCTGGTGTATATTCATGTAGGAAATAATGACGTCATGAATATTAATAAGATTATTTTTATAAATGGCATATGGACACAGGACATTTTGGATCAGGCAGAATATATAGAATCAGATCTATATTAGACCGTAAGTAAAAAGAGCAGACCCTGATCAGACAGCTCCTTCAGGGGCCGTCTGATCTGGGTCTACTCAGTTTGCCAATGAGTCAAAATGCGCTTACATAAGAGAAAGGGTTTAATACATTCCAGGGAGTAAGTGCACCAATCTGTATGGAGTTGCATACAGTTTGACTCATTTAAACGGCTCGTTGAAATTAGTTCCAATGCAGGTCTGTAAGACATATAAATATATGACATCTTAAGGAAGGGTAAAGGAGCTTTCTGTAATGTATGACTTTCAATCTGCCTTCAGCAGTTCCCTACCTATTATATCTAAATTATCTTTTTGTGAAACAATCCGATTCATAGGTTTTTTACTGTGCAACAACTGTCGTTTCTTGGAGATTTCTTAACTAGTGTACGGAGAGACTCTCTCTTGTTATGCGGTAACACGTCTGTTCCACGAGGCACTGACAATCTACCTGACATAAAAGACATTCTGCAAAAATCTACCTTACATAAGTAGAAGAATATCTACGTACAGATTGGTACTCAACATTCTTCCCTTATCGTGTGGGAAAATGCATGGCTGCAAAATGCATGGCTGCATACTGATTCTATCATTGTGTTTGGTACAGTAGAACACGGGTTAAACGCTATCTTAATTTTTAATCATATCAGTTTGAAAAATCAGTTGTTTGCTTAATGCAGGGAAAACGTAATGCAAAAGCTCCATTTTTTAGCTTTTTACATTACGTTTGTTCTGCATTAAGCTTCTACCTTCCTTAAGGACTCAATTCAGGTTTCTTTTAGTGGTCGTATAAAGCATGCTGTTTTGTATCCACTGGAACAGACGACGGGGGAATAAAATGTATACGCAAAAAAAAAACAAGACATGCAGCGCAGTTAGATGTTGGAGTAGCATGGTAATGATATAGAGTTTGCCAAAAAATAATTTTTTTAAAAAAAATATCCAAAAGAGATACTATTCTGATTTTCATTTGTAAATGCATTTCCGCTAGAATTTTCAGCAACTGATCTGAATCCAAATTGTTTGCATAATTTTACCAAAAACATATAGATGTATAGGAAATTCTCGCTAATACAACCACTAAAAGAAATTTCATTCTTGATTTTTAAAACAGATGGTAGTTTAATGCAGGGCAATGTGATAACAAAAAATATCCTAAAGGAGCTTTCTGTATCACTTTTGCCTTGCATTAAGGAACCACCTGATTTTAAAGTCTCATTTGCTAATAAACCATGTAGTCGGTTTAGCAAGACTTTACCATAGGCCTACTTGGTGCAGCCAGGTACAATACATGTATTTATTTCACACATAGCATGGTGGTCTCAAATTTTTATTTTAACTTTTGATTTAAACCATTATCATGCTGTGTATAGTTATGTCTGCTGAGTTTCTGATATAGGGTAAGTTTTTCACATTTCACATTCGTCGAAAAATTAGAGGACAGAGTGTCAAACAGCTTGAATCCTGATGAGACGTCGAGTTACTCGGCGTCTCATCTGGATCCAAACTGTTCGCAAATGCGAGTCAGGTCGCGCGCGATAAGGTATAAGTAATTAAAATCAAACCATGCATCTGATTATGTAAGTTAATTGAAGAGAGGAAATCTAACTTCAGGCGTCTTATATTCTGTTATAGCTTCTACCGTTACGTAATTAAAATTCAAAATATGCATTTGATCAGATAAGACACTTTTCGATTACTTCAAAATACATAGGTGGTGTTTGGTACTGTCTGAACACAAGTTCTAATTAACTCTCCTGGGCTTTCTACATGACGCAAGTAAACCTGAACCTGCTCTCATGCTTGCCTAAACTGGTGAAAATTAACCTCCAGTGTCAGTATTCTACATCGAAACTGATACGGAGTATGCATTCTGTGTAGAGTGACGACGTCTTCGTGTCGTTGTAATGACGAATAATGACCCTCCCTCATAGAATTTTGACCCTCAGGTCGAAAGTGTACATCGCAAACTAACCCGAGTATTAACTTTGCCCAAAATGGCGACACAGAGACGAGGATTCTGTATTGAAACGGACTGTGGTTTCTGTGTAAATCCCTCCCTCCCCCCTCCCTCCCTCAACCCTTCCCCATACCCCCTTGTTCTTGACAGCGGTTATGGAGACTTCGTTGTGTAATCAGTTTTTGATGTACACCATCATTCAGAGGCGGGAGAGTCCCATTTCTGTGAATGGTTTATACAGAACTGTAGTTCAAATGCGGACTTTTGCTGATCTGTTATTTTAAAATATCTTATTTCCCAGTCAAACCATATCTTGCCACTACTCATTAGAATTGCCTCGGAGAGGTACAGTAAAACCTCTCTATAACGGCCACTAAATTGTGTTAGTTAGTTGGTATCTAGGACAGGTGGCTGCTTAAAGCAATGTGAAAGTAATACAGAACGCTCCTATAGGAGCGCTCTGTTTTACTTTCACCTTACTTTAAGCAGCCACCTGTCTTATACACAAAATACTTGATGTAATTTAGTGGCCGTTATACAGAGATTTTACTGTAATTCTAATGAGTAGTAGTAAGATACGGTTTGGCGGAGAAATACACCTTTTACTTAGGTTTTCAAACTGCTCTACAGGACAAGTGTTACTGTATCAAATACTGACCCAGGGTGATTCTGCAAGCGGAACTCCGCTTATCATTATTTCTGTTCACATGAAGATGTCTCTTCAGAAATGTGCACAAAGTATTGCTTATGATTCAAACAATTGCCGTATCACCCACGACGGGAAGAACGCAAAACCGAGGGAAGACAAAAAATTGCAAGACGGAGAAGCTTTATGAATCGGGGCAAATATGCTTATTCCTTTCATAAAACATTTTGAGTGCAAAGATATTATGTCGAGTGGATTTCAGATGTTTGATAGTATTTATTTTCTTTGCAACAAGCTTATCACTCTGATATGCTTGCATGCTACCAGAATGGCAGATGCATTGCAAAAACTAGGCAATGGGTTAGAACTGTTCACCAAGCTTCTGCCTACCATATGTTACAGGGGCGGATCTGCGCCGGTTGCGATATACGCCGTTGGTTTTAGTTATTTTTTCAGTGATCTAAACTGTGCCATTATATAAATACATACAGTAACAGTTCTGTACATCGACCACTCTAAATATATGTACAGTAAACCCTCTCTATAACGGCCACTAAATTACATCAAGTATTTTGTGATAAAGGCATGTGGCTGCTTAAAGCAAGGTGAAAGTAAAACAGAACGCTCCTTGCTTTAAGCAGCCACCTGCCCTAAATACCAACTAATGAACATAATTTAGTGGTCGTTATTGAGAGGTTTTAACTGTATAAGTATAATTCTATTTAACCCGTTACCTGTTCAGAATAATTTTAGACGGCTCCTATGGGAGCACTTTGTGTCTACTGTCAGAGACATTAATTTTATATTATTATCTCCAGTCAGTACTTTTTACCGCAAGTACAAACACTGCGGGCCCAGATGCACGAATATTAATTAGATAACTTTTAAAAACGACATACTAACACAAGCTTACAGAATCTAGATATTTATATTATTTCATAAACATAACAGAGCAGACGCCGGTCATACCGGCACAGCTCCTACAGCAGATATCTAATCTTGGTATACTCTGTTTGCAAATGCGTAAAAATGCGTTTCTGTTCTGTAAAGGGTTAATTCTCATACTTATATAGAGTTAAATAATTCGATATGATAACATATTTATTATATTTGCATGCATGTAGACTGTACAAGACCCCCAGTCGCAGTAAAATGATAGCATTTTTATAATATCTGCTTACAGTAAATTCTCAATACTACGAACACTCAAATACGTACCATTATTGATCTGTAACACAAGTGGCAGCTTAATGCAGCTTAATGCAGGGTGAAAGTCATGCAGAAAGCTCCTAGGGGAGCTTTCTGCATGACTTTCACCCTGCATTAATCAGCCACTCGCCTACAAGGACATACATTCTTCATTACTAAAATTTCACAGCATCTAGTTTTTACTGTATAAACATGACTCCCAGCCGTTGTTCATTTTTTGTCACTTTCACCTGTTACAAGTCGACCCTGGATCCGCACGTGCGTGCATATCTGATAAATTCATCTGTATAGATGGGAGCGATTGTGCGCATGCCTGTGCTATAAGTGTTCTACAACATCTGTTGCCCGTTAGTTAGTAGTAAGAGAAACGAGAACATGTCTGCACAAGATAAAACAATAGAAATGCATGGTTTTCTGTCTGATCGTTTTTACCCTTTACAGTAAAACCCCTTTATAACCGAACTTCTAGTAGAGAAGAATTTAGGTATTTTTTTCAGGTTGCTACTTAATGCAGGGAGAAAGTCATGCTCCTAGAGGAGCTTTCCGCATGACTTTACCCTGCATTAAGCTACCACCTGTCTCCAAGACCGATATGTGTGCTAAATTTAACGTCCGTTCTGTGCCTTATGAACATCAATGTTAGAAATAATGACGTCATGAACATTAATTAGATTTATTCCTATAATAGCACATGGACACAGAAAGTATTGGCCAGGATAGAAACTGTAGAATATTATATATTGTATACCATCAGCAAACATAGCAGATACTGATCAGACAGCTCCTACAGGAGCCGTCTGATATGGGTCTACTCTGTTAGCAAAGAAGTAGAGAGGCGTATTTATGGAGTAAATGGTTATGTTTTTACCTTATAAATATCCATGTAAGAAATGCTGACTGTGTGAATATTTATAAGCAACTTGAGTGTCATACTGACATTTTGAACAAGGAAATATATTTTCCGTGGCAGAAACTGTAGCATCACAGCTATATTATTTCATAAACAAATAGAGCAGACCTTGATCAGACGACTCATGTAGGAGCTGTCTGACCCGGGTTACCTCTATTTGCAGATCTATACATGAAAATGCGTATTTATCAGGTAAACTGTAAAATACTGCGCGTCTGGCATGCAACAAATAAACTCCAATCAAAACGTCGTTGTAAAGTTGTAAACCAAAGAAGCACGACATGTATTTGAGCACTGTGTTGCCTGAAGTGCTCAGTGCAAAAACTGCCGAATCTGCATGTACATTGCTGTATATATACATGGAGTGAAACACAGAGTAAGTCTGTATCTTGTCTGGTTCCAGTTTATTTGCAATGTCAATCCATATAAATGCAGCTACAGTACTATTGCACTAGCGTTCGATATTTGATCTGAACCTGCTAATACAGTACATTCCTCTGTACCGGACGAACAAATTAGTATCAATGCCGGTCTTAGAGAGAGAGGGCAGCTTAATGCAGGATGAAAGTCATGCAGAAAGCTCCTCTAGGAGCTTTCGGCACGACTTTCACGCTGCACTAAGCAATCACCTGCATAGAATACCTGAATGTTTCTTTATTAGAATTTAGAGTCTGTTTACAGCGCTCACCATGTAGCGTGCATGCTCTTCAACCCTAATTCTTTACATATACATGTACATGCATTTTCTGAAATCTTTCTCTACCATTACCCGGCAATTCGCTCCTTGACTCGCATTTCCAAATAGTTTGGATCCAGATGAGACGCCAAGTAACTCGACGTCTCATAAAGGTTCAGGCTGATTTGACACTCAATCAGATAGTATCTTTTTAAAGGCTTGATCGAATTGAAAGTTGCCAAAATTAGACCAGATCAGAATTCGAACGGGCATTATTATTTCACAGAGGAGTGTGGGATGATGATGCACGGGTATTTGGTTGGAATTTATGTACGTCGTTCAAAGCTCGTACGTTTATTTTTTCTAGGCGTTTAAGTGCTCTGTTAATGTCAAGGCTATCAGGTAGATATAAATCAATTGCATTCATATTTGCGGGTATAATTATGCGCTCTTTCAAAACGCCCATTCTGAACGAACTGCAAAATTAATGCTTTATCCTTTTGACTGCGTGACACGGATGTACTCACATTTGCAAACAGTGCAGATCCAGATTAGAGGGCTTATAGAGGAGCACTCTGATCAGGATCTACACTGTTTGTCACTTAAAATCACCAGTGTATGCCTTTCATGCTGAGTGGGCTCTATAGTTATAACACTTTTGGACGGTTCTACTCTGAATATACAGCGTTGAAAGGGTTAAATGGACCCTTATCATTTCAGTCCCAGTGAATCTGCACATATACAGTAGAACCTGTCTTAACCCTTTCCCTCATATTAACGCATTTTCACGCATCTGCAAACAGAGTAGACCCAGATCAGATGGCTCCTATAGGAGCCGTCTGATCAGGGCCTGCTCTGTTTGCTAATGGAATTTGATAGACATGTTTCTTTACTTTCTAAAATGGCCACAATCGTCCACCTTTCATACTTCAGTATAACTATTTTATCTATGAATTTTAAGTAGGTATTGAAATTTAGAATAAACATAGAACAGGGAAAGGGTTAACACATTTCCTCATAGGCTATTTTTAGATCCAGTCTCTTTGAATAAATCTACTGAAAAGGAGCATTAACTAGACAAAAGGAAACTTTTAGAATTGTGTAGTTTTGAAACCATTGTGATAAATAGAGCATTTGCTCCTCTGGAGCAAATGCTCTATTTAGCACAATGGTTTCAAAAAGTGACTTTTCCAGAGGCGCCAAAAGGCATCAGTATGAGGGAATGGGTTAAGAGGCCATTCATTTATTGATCATAGTAGTCTTAAAAGCAGATTGTTGCTCAGTGCAGTGCAAAAGTAATATAGGAGCTTTCTGTATTACTTTTGCATTAAGCTACCACCTGCCTTACAGATCCATAATTAGACCTCTTTTTGATGGCCGCTTAATAGAAGTTCTACTGTATTCGTACTTACACTATTGTGTTGATCTCACATTCGTTTCATAATTGTGTGACTTTTCTGTGTCAAATGAGCTATGTGCAATAAATATCTCTTTAAACTAGAGTTCTCAAATAATTATCAATGTCAGATTTGAAGGCAAGTGGTAGCTGAATTCCGCGTGAAACAGAGCTACAGATAACGGTGCGTACTTAAATACTAAAATCGTCATTTCTCCACCAAAACCTATGTTGTGACCACTCTTTAGAATCGTCTCTTCGAGACGATTTTAAAGAGTGGTCACAACATAGGTTTTGGTGGAGAAATAAAGAAGTTATACTTGAAAATATTTCAATTTACGCATCTTATCTGGAGCTCTGGTGAAAGTCGTGTAGAAAGCTCCCAAAAGAGCTCCCTGTACTATTTCCATTCTGTATTAAGCAGCAACCTGTATTAAAGATCTAATTTCGTCTTTTTTAACACATTACCCCCTAGTGACGCATTTTTTCGTCTCTATAAAATTCACATTGTGAAACCATTGTGATAAATAGAGCATTTGCTCCTATAGGAGCAAATGCTCTATTTATCACAATGGTTTCAAACTACAATATTCTAAAATTTTCCTTTTCTCTAATTAATGCTCCTTTTCGGTAGATTATTTCAAAGAGTTTGGGTCTAA
Organism: Azorinus chamasolen; assembly: GCA_963576725.1. NCBI lineage: Eukaryota > Metazoa > Mollusca > Bivalvia > Cardiida > Solecurtidae > Azorinus > Azorinus chamasolen. The sequence goes on along the minus strand of OY755240.1, from coordinate 16,440,765 downwards.
AAATAGCCTAGGAGATAATGAGTTAAGTGGGTTAATGTACAGTCTAGACGTGACATTGTCTGGCAATCTTTTTATAGTCATAATATAATGGGGACGTATTACAATACACTAGAGGCTCTCCAAATTGGAATTCTAGTTGAGAAGAATTTGGATACTTTGAAGCAGGTGGCAGCTTAATGCAGGGTGAAAGTCATACAGAAAGCTCTTCTGCATGACTTTTATCCTGCATTAAGCTGCAAATTGTCTCCAAGACCGATATTTATACTAAATGGAACGTCCGGTTTTAGAGGGGTTTTACTGTACAAGCCCTATGTTTAGTATCGTCTCATTAAGACATAGAGTTTGGTGGAGAAATAAAGGAGCTTTTCCTGAAAATAGAGGCGTTTAATAAAAGCGTTTTTTCTATGATTCTGTAATCTAGATTCAGAAATGTGCATATTTCAGTGAAATTGTATTCCGCATTGAAAAAATGACTTTGGCATATGAAAAGCATTTTTGCATAAACCAAAAAACAAATATCCATTATGCTAGTTGTGATAAATTGAATTTAGAGGTATTATATAGCTCTCTGCAGAAATAATATTTATTTCACCAATGCGCGACGAAATTTTAATGTAACTTCTGTAGGTTAGTGTTGTCTGCTCAAATTTCGAATCAGACGTTTCGTCTATTTCTTTTCGAAAACAAACAGTTTGAATTGAGATGAGATATTTAGAAACTGGGCAGGAGCTTACAGAGCTTTCTGTTCGATTCTGAATTCATTCCAGTGTTCTATTATATATCGTTAGTCGATTGTTTTTGTGACAATATGACGTATTACGATCGTCTATCTCAGCAAAAACTATGATATTAAGATATATACTTTACCAAACAAGCAGAATGGAGTGGATATTTTCACAACTGATGTCATTTAATACGGAAAGTGTCACATTATTGAGGCGATTCAACAGATACATAATGCATCCCTGTAATATTAATCTTTTACCTGGTTTCATAAGCAAACAGAGCAGATCCAGATCAGACGCCTCCTACAGGAGCTATCTAACCTGGGTCTACTCTGTTTGCAAATGCGTTAAGTGGCTTATCTATCAGGTAATGGACAGCTAGCTATACAGTTTAACCCTTTACCCAATAGCCTATTTCTAGTTTTGAAGACATATGACCACTTAAAGCAGGTTGAAAGTAAAGCAGAATGCGCCCTAAGGCGCATTCTGCTTTACTTTCAGCCTGCTTTAAGCTACCACCTACTAGGATATAGAAAATATTTATGATGCTATATGTTCATTATTGTAAAAATTGGAACTATTTTCTTCAGCGGAGGAATATATTAAACTCGCTTAAAGCCGCTTCTATCAGGTAAAGGGTTAAAAAAGTAACAAATCGCCAGATATCCAGTTAAGATATGTAAAGTAAACAGTTTCAAGAATAACTTACCAATACCAGTTCGTAAGCAAACAGAGCAGACCCAGATCTGACGGCTCCTACAGGAGCCGTCTGGTCTGGGTCTACTCTGTTTGCAAACGAATTCAGACATAGATTGATTAATAATAAATCGGGTTAGGATTTACTATACGTCTAAGAATGCGCGAGAAATCTTGTGAGTTCGTGAAACAGACTGATTAGAGCTCAATTAAATGCTCGTTTGTCCGTTCTAACGAAGGAGATTCTCGTAAAACACCCTCTGTCCCTCAAAGAACAGTTGTTTTTGTCTGCAATTAAATGTCCATTTGACTAAAGACGTGTGGAGCTGGGGAGTATCAAGATAATCGACATTAATGGCCGCGATGTGTGGCTCTATCGGAGGTTATCACGGAGACGCGAGATTGTACGAGATTTGATGTTCACTGCCAATGGCGACTCTGTGATTTCTTATGCAAACAGTTTGGATCCAGATGAGACATCGAGTCATTCTGCGTCTCACATGAGTCCAGATTGTTTGATTCAATTATTTTGTGTTTGAAACAAGTCCATAAAGTCAAAAATGAAGCAGACGAAAATATTTGCAGACGACTCAATTGTTTAACACCTTACTTCAAACGCCTTTGCGAACAGAGTAGACCAAGCTCAGAGAATTCCTGTATGATATATGTGGTCAGGGCCTGCTCTGTATGCTTATGCAATGAAACTGGTCTGGTCTTACATGTGTTACACGAATTCATCTAATCAATATTCATAGTGTAATAATAATAATAATAAAGACTTTATTTAAAGAGGGAACGCATTTGGTAAAAAATCAATCTTACATGCGGCCCTCATAACATTATATACATCTACAAAAGTCATTATTTCTTACATGAATATTCATGATATAAAGGTTAAGCCGACTCTTTTTCTCTCTGTTGTAATGTTAGCCCTTTTACCTCATAGGCTATTTTTAGATCTAACTTCTTTGAATAAATCTACCGAAAAGGAGCATTAACTAGGACAATTTTAGAATTGTGTAGTTTGAAATCATTGTGATAAATAGAGCATTTGCTCCTATAGGAGCAAATGCTCTATTTATCACAATGGTTTCACAAAATGACTTTTACAGAGTCGTCAAAAGTCGTCAGTATGAGGGAATGGGTTAATTATCGATATTGGTGACTGGTTTAGCTGTGGGTAGACTAACAGAAATATGTCTCAATGACCTGCTGTGACTTTGTAGCCAAGATGTGATTGTTAAGTCGTTAATCTTTGATTTCACACCTGTCGCAATTATACAAAAATATCTAATCCGCTTAATCTTATTAAATCTTTTTGGAATGCCATGCGTTGTGGTTTTTATTGTCTGATTTGCAAGATTAAAATCTGTAGACTTGTGGCATGACACAATCGTGTCCTGAAAGAAACAATCACCGGCGAAAATGACAGTTCTAAAAACGTGTCAGTGTCGCGCGATAATCTTTACAGTATAAAAATTATGATCATTCGGTCGTTTCCGGGAACATTCGTTTATACCTGGGATATCCGAATAGTGCTGCAAAAATATACGGTTATTTAATGAAGTCTGAATGTTTTTCGACAGAACTAGAAAGATTCATCTAAAATTCAAGCTTAAATTAAAGTGGATAGTTTTAATATTGGATATTGAGATGTTTCTATAGGTCATTGATCTATTTCATCATAATTATGGCGTTCGAGCTGTTTCTATAGTAGTAGTGGTAGAAGAAGAAGAAGACGAAGAAGAAGTAGTAGCAGCAGTAGTAGTAGTAGTAGCAGCAGCAGTAGTAGTAGTAGTAGTAGTAGGTGTAGTAGTAGTAGTTGTAGTAGTAGTAGTAGTAGTAGTAGTAGTAGTAGTAATAGTAGTAGTAGTAGTAGCAGCAGCAGTAGCAGTAGTAGTAGGTGTAGGTGTAGTAGTAGTTGTAGTAGTAGTAGTAGCAGCAGCAGCAACAGCAGCAGTAGCAGTAGTAGTAGTAGTAATATCATCATAATATCGGATATTGAACTGATAGTCCTTTCTATATACATTATGCATTGAGCTGTTTCTGTGCATGACAAGCATCGCAGATCCAGATCTATATCATTTCAAAAGCAAACAGAACAGACCCTGATCAGGCGACTCCTATAGTCAATGCGTGAAAATATGTTTATATGAAGGAAAGGGTTAATTAATGTGTTACATGTGACTGTCCAGAACATACCTTCCAAATCTGAATTCTGTTAGAAAAAGTCAGTTTGATCATGGGTATCGGTTTGTTGATGAGGCAGATCAACGATTAGTTTGCTGTATGACCTGGCATAGCCCTTCCAATGTGCTGTCTGATCTTGATCTATACTATCCTCATTCTCCTAGTGCGTTTTTCCAGTTTTTGTTGTGGCCCATTGTGCAGTTTAGACCTAGTAGTACCAAAGTAGGTAACCTAGTACAGCCTTACTTCTGACGTTAAAGGACATATGCACGACATGTTTTGGAGTACAAATGACAAGCAAGTGAAACAGATTAACCTTTATCTTGTTGTTCACGTTAATGTACCTACCTGTAAATAGTGATGACCCTGATGAGACAGCTCCTGCAGGAGCTGTCTCATCAGGGTCTGCACTATTTACAAGTTGATTGTGCAACCAGTGCACTCCACAACAGTGATTGCACAGAGAAATAATTGTAGACAATGAAGATACATGAATGTGTTATTATACAACAGGGCATGGGTAAAGAAGGAGAAATGTATTTTAAAATTCAGCAAGAGAAGGGTTAAGTGCGATACCCTTTATTCTGATGAGCAAAGCTATGTTTGTATTTAAATGCAACCTACTTCAGTTTTAAAATTTGATTTATCTTCCTTTCCTTTGCAAGATACCAAAACCAATGCCAAATAATCTGGATACTGATAAGATGACGAGTGTCTTGGTGTCTCATCTGGATCCAATGGATTATCAAATGCATACATGGATGAATGAATGAATACGTGAATGAATAAGGGAATAAATAAGTGAATGAATAAGTGAGTGAATGAATGAATAAATCAGTGAGTGAATAAATGAGTAAGTGAATGAATGAATGGATGAATTAATTGATTAATGAACGAAAGCACGAACGAATGAATGAATTAGTGAATGAATAAATGAACGAACGAACGAATGAATTAGTGAATGAACGAATGAATAAATAACAACTAGATGTAATGACATATTCGCTACATAGCAGCAGACTAAAGGTTAATTTCGACCGAATTAAATTTGATAGTTTCGCAACACTTTTATTTATATGCTCAGTAGTACTGGACTGGAGTAAAATGTTGCAATCTTTTAATTTAACCATTTACTCCTTGAATATTCATGTACGAATTGTCAACATTATTAGTATAAAAAACACCTGTTTTTTAAAATAACATATGAACACAGAAAGGTTTGTTCTTGGCAGAAACTGTAGAATCGGGTCAGTGTCATTTGACAAGCATAAAAAGAGCATATCCTGATCAGATAGTTTCGATTGTCTATCCTGTTTACAAAGGCGATGACAAAGTGTATCTATGATGTTAAGTGTTGAATAGAACACATATATTTTATATGGCCCGCGAATACGATATGTGTTCATATTAAAATTGCGTTTTATATAAATTTTATTTTCCCACACAATTAAATATGAATCAAAGATCAGTAGATAGGAAGTTAAATAAGGTTGAACATATAAAACTAAGTGTACTAAGTAATGGTATTCGAATTTAACAAAGAAAACCGTACTCTTAAATGTACCTTCCCATCTAAGTTTTTCGTCAACAATTTTCTTGTGATCATATACTAAATCAATTATATGAGGCATATCCCGGTCCCACCGCGTGACACAGAATTGCACAATGGCGTAGTCTATATCCTCAACTTGTTGAAAAAAGATTGTCTGCTAAGAATACGATGCGGAGATACAAGTTTTATTTACGTCAAATTCGTCCACACATTTCAAAACCTATACAAAACCTATCAAGCAGTTTGGATCCAGATGAGACGCCGAATTTCTCGGCGTCTCATCTGGATCCAAGCTATTTGCAAATGTATGCCAACACCACTCTAAGGGTTGAAGACATGTCAGATTATTCCAAATATAGAAATTGGGTATAGAAGGCCTGATGGAGAGTATATATATTCTTGCGTGCGAATGCTTTTACATGTTTCTATGAAGTATTGAATCAAAGACGTGTAATCATCTATCGGCTTATGCTAATCTCGTATTATATTCTATGTAAACAGTTTATCTATCAGTAGACCGGTTACAAACTTGGTGTTAAACATTCTTTGGACTGTCTAAACAACACATACGGAAATCGGATTTTATTCAAGAAATTTGACTAAATAGTATCTGTTTATACGGCGTGACACACAGTTTCTGGTCAGCTTGTGGTGCTAAGTTTGGACTTTTTTTCTTCTAAATATGGATGTAAAAGTATTAATAGTGTTTTTGTTTGGAGTTTTTCTCGGAACGAATAGCGCGCGGACTCGAAAGCATGAAGGACGTCTACGGTTTAACAACAGACGCGCACGAAGGGGTAAGGGGACGGCAGTGAAAAGTTGCGTTGTCAGCTGTTTTTTGGTTTTTTTGTGGGTTTAGTTTTTATTCGGTTGTTTTTCGGTAACGTGTTTTATAGTACGCTACATTAACTCTTTGACGTCGACCAATTTTCGTCTGAAAACATGTCATCTGCTTTATGTGTCAGAGTTGACCTTCAATTCCTTCTCTAAAACATATGTGGTGTATCAAATAGTTTGGATCTTGATGAGACGCCGAGTTACTCTGTGTCTCATCTACATTCAAACTGTTTGTTATTTTCACCCCTTGCAGAATATCTGTTCATCGTGTTCCCTGTTCTGTGTTTATTTCAAATTTCAATACCTACTGAATATTCATGGACAAAATAGTCATAATGAAATATTAAAAATGGGACATTACAGCCATTTCAAAAAGAAAAGAAACAGGTCTTTCAAATTTCATTGTTGAGCAGACCCTGATCAGACGGCTCCTATCTGATCTGGGTCTACTCTGTTTGCAAATGCGTGAAAAACACTTTTATATGAGGGAAAGGGTTAAAGAGAAATCTCTTCACCAGCTGTCATCTTTCCTGTCACAAAACTTATGCTATGGTGTAGAAAACAGAGATTCAGATAGGATGCTTCAATTAAAACATGTTCAAGAACAACTCCTTTCAGAGGTGGTGTTCATTACCGCTATTTTACGTGTATGTTGCTTTGTCTATTTCAGAGGTGATGTTCACTACCGCTATTTTACGTGTATGTTGCTTTGTCTATTTAGAGGTGGTGTTCATTACCACTATTTTACGTGTATGTTGCTTTGTCTATTTCAGAGGTGGTGTTCATTACCGCTATTTTACGTGTGTGTTTCTTTGTCTATTTCAGAGGTGGTGTTCATTACCGCTAGGTTACGTGTATGTGTCTTTGTCTATTTCAGAGCTGGTATTCATTACCGCTATTTTACGTGTATGTTTCTTTGACTATTTCAGAGGTGGGATACATTATGCCGATCAGCTTTTCTATACACAGACTCAGCCACGAATACAGTCCTCAACACGATATTAGAAAGAATCTCTTCTTCAAAAATTTCCAAGATAACATTATACCTACAAAACCAGTGTAAGTATGAGAGCACCTTGTGATACATGTACTACAGTAAATTCTCGCTAAACCGACCACTCAAATAATTATCCATATCGGTCTCTAAGACAGATGACAGCTTAGTGCAGGATGGAAGTCATGCAGAAAGCTCTCCCGGGAGTTTTCTGCACAACTTCAAACCTGCATTTAAAAGTAATCTGTAATTAAGTTAACACTTCGTCTTTGCTAACGTTCGGTGAAACGAGATTTTACTTTTCGTCTGTACTAACTATTGTCATCATGAACCCACGATATATTCAACTGGACTGGCCCAATTTTCATTAAGTGGATAGACTCTCTCTCTCTCTGTGTCTCTCTCTGTGTCTCTCTCTGTCTCTGTCTCTGTGTCTCTCTCTGTGTCTCTCTCTGTGTCTGTCTGTCTGTCTGTCTGTCTGTCTGTCTGTCTGTCTGTCTGTCTGTCTGTCTGTCTGTCTGTCTGTCTGTCTGTCTGTCTGTCTGTCTGTCTGTCTCTCTCTCTCTCTCTCTCTCTCTCTCTCTCTCTCTCTCTCTCTCTCTCTCTCTCTCTCTCTCTCTCTCTCTCTCTCTCTCTCTCTCTCTCTCAGTGTTTATTATATTGTAGTATATTTCTCGCCTGTCAACCACTTATCTCTTCTGGGTTGTAAGTTTGATTCTCTCATGCACCTGACTGTTTTTCGCCCTGCTATCCGAAGAATACCGGTCGCAAAAAGTGTACTGTAGAGAAAACAGACAACGAAAAAGTAGTGCGCAGAACCAGATGCTTATCTTAATGACATCATCATCATTTCTTGCTCTAATTCTTCCAATACCAGAGCGCTAACCTAGAAGTACTACAAATGTTTAAACTACTGAGCCATTTTTTTGTGAAGATAATGTCACCGATTTCAGTTTTCACTATTCATTTATCTTGTATTTCTTTTCAACATCACGGTTAGAGTATCAAACAGTTTGGATCCTGATGAGACGCCGAGTTACTCGGCGTCTCATCTGGATCCAGACTGTTTGCAAAGGTAATCACTCATCCGCTCACAGCAGGCTAAAGGTTAACATACACTTACTAAAAACCACATTAGAAACATAATAAAATACTGAGCTCAATCATCCTATGCTTATGTTTATATATTTTTTACTAGTATTCACTTATTGCTCTGCCCGAGTTCTTTAGTAGATCAGATGACGTGATAATTGCAGTAAGACCTCCCTTTAACGACCAACAAAACCAATTCTAAGTATGGGGTTTAAAGACAGGCTGGTATAGGAACTTCCGGCAATAATATTCGCCCTGCAGTAACCTACCAACTGCTTTATAGGCACACGTGTTTATTAACCATTCCCACATAGGCTATTTTTAGACCCAATCTCTTTGAATAAATCTACTGAAAAGGAGCATTTTGTAGAACAAAAATTATAATTTTAATAATATAATTTTGAAACCATTGCGAAAAATAAAGCATTTACTCCATAGGAGCAACTGCTCTATATATCACAATGATGTCAACACGTGACCTTTACAGAGGCATCAAAAAGCGCCAGTCTGGGGGAATGAGTTAAGTGGTGGCGTTTGAGAGGTTCAATTGTATATAACAGTAAAACCTCTCTATAACGGCCTCTAAATTACATCAAGTATTTTGTGTCAAAGGCAGGTGACTGCTTAAAGCAAGGTGAAAGTAAAACAGAACGCTCCTATAGGAGCGTTCTGTTTTACTTTCACCTTGCTTTAAGCAACTACCTGCCCTAAATACCAACTAATTAACACAATTTAGTGGCCGTTATAGAGAGGTTTTACTGTACCTTAAATGTAGAAAAACAGTATGGGAAACAGACGAATTCAGTTGGGCACGAATAAAAGTCGAGCTTCAGTAAGCTCAAAGTGTCGTCTGCTATATTTAAAATAGTTATTTATTTAAATAAAAAGGACAAAAACAGTACATCAAATGATCAAACAAAGATGGGAAGTAATTTATGTAAGTAATTTGCGTTTTAATAATATCGACAGTGTCAGAAGAAATGATCACAGATGGGTTTGAATAAGTGTGCGGTTAACCTGCGGTTTACTCTGCGGTTTGCTGACGAAATAGTGTAATGCTGACGATATAGGGTTACCTTGGTTTTGTATCAATATATCTTGTAAATAAGAAACCTTTATTATGTCAGCCTCATTCTTTGTGAATATCATATTTGAATTCCTACTGTTTGGCAAAAAAATGAAGAAGTCCTTCCGAAAATATAAATATATGTATAACTATATTCATAAAAAAAATGCACTAGCGTAGAAATGACTTTTCTAACAATCTTTCGAGTTAAAAGTTAAAAAAGTATTTCTAAAACGGATTCATAGTAAAGGAAGAGTAAAGACCATTTTAGACAGGTGACTGACAGCTTAATGCAGGGTGAAAGTGTCATGCAGAAAGCTCCTCTGGGAGCTTTCTGTGTGACTTTCAGCCTGCATTAAACTCTGTCTTAACCCTTTCCTCCATAAATACGCCTTGCTACGCTTCTGTCACTTTATGAAACCATTGTGATAAATAGAGCATTTGCTCCTATAGGAGTAAATGCTCTATTTATCACAGTGGTGTTCAAACTACAAAATTCTAAAATGTTTCTTTTCTCTAATTAATACTTCTTTTCGGTAGATTAAATTAATTCAAAGAGGTTATATCTAGAAATAGCCTATGAAGTAATGGGTTAAAGACCGGCCTTGGTACCAATGACTTTTAGTCTGGTTTTGAGACATTTTACTGGAAATCTTGGAAAAAGTGTGAATGTTTTATTCCTGCTTAGATAAACGAAGCCACGAGCTATTTAAATCATTCAATTCAGTGCGGTTTGTTGACATGCTTTCAGCTCAAAGAAATAGAGCTTCCCGTTTGCGGTTTAGTGTTTGCGGTGTCTGTTTAGTCTGGGTCAATCAGTGCAGCTGATTGTGCGATTTGGAGAATGTTTTGACTGGGCTTATCTGTTCACGCCTTCTCTTTCAGATCTTTTAATGGGTCATTTCTTTGTTTGCAAAATGGATCAATACTTAACATAGCTTATACCAACACGCGCCACAAAGTGTTCATACAATAAATATGCATCTGATCTTGATCTTCATTGTTTTAGACTTTGTAAATAAAGGCGTCGTTTTTGTTGATATCATTCAAGTTTTGGAAATGGCGATGTGTGCGGTCAAATTTGGATCACTTAGACACACACGATCTCAATGTTGGACAGGATAGTTAATTTTCATTTACAGCAAGACCAATTAAACTGTACCTTTATATATAGGGACCTCCTGTAGAAGCTTTCTGCATTACTTTTGTCATGCATTAAGCATCAAGCTACCTGTTTAGACTCACACGTTCGATACATGAATGACCACTTGGGACAGGTCCTACTATATAAATCTTACTACACTATATTGTTATATAAAACAAATGAATTCATTGCTACTATACAAATATGATAGAATCAGATCTAAGATATTCCATATAAGCAGATGGAGAAAACCCTGATCAGACGACTCCTACAGGTCCAGTGCCGGTCTTTAACCCATTTCCCCAAAGGCTATTTTTAGATCCAACCTCTTTGAATAAATCTACCGAAAAGGAGCATTAATTAGAGAAAAGGAACATTTTAGAATTTTGTAGATTGAAACCATTGTGACAAATAGAGCATTTGCTCCTATAGGAGCAAATGCTCTATTTATCACAATTGTTTCAAGCCGTGGTTATTTAAGAGGCGTAGAAAGGCGTATTTATGGAGGAAATGGTTAAGACATATGGCAGCTTAATGCAGGGTAACAGCCATGCTCTCACAAATAGCATAACACCTAACGGAAGTCATTGTTTAACCCCTCCCTCCATATAAACATGTTTTCACGCATTTGCAAACAGAGTAGACCCAGACCAGACGGCTCCTATAGAAGCTAGTGGAATTTGAAAGATCTATTTCTTTACTTTCTAAAATGGATACAATGTTCCAACTTCCGTATTTCATTACCGCTATTTTGTCCATGAATATTCAGTAGGTATTGAAATTTGGAATGAATATAGAACAGGGAAAGGGACCAGCAAACATGATAGAACCTAATCAGATGACTCATACAGGGGCAAAGTATTAGATGTACAATGTGCACGAGCGACATGTGCCAGACTTACTAAAGGTATTTACGGCATGATTGTACAATGCGCACGTGCGACATCTTGCCAGACACGCTAAATGTCCCTATGTACAACGTGATTGTACTATGCGCACGTGCAATACCTTGTTAGACTCGCTAAAGGTACCTAAAGCGTGATTGTACAATGTGCACGTGCGACACCCTGTCGGACACGCTAAGGGTACCTTCAGCGTGATTTCGCTGATACTAGATTGTCTATAGTGCAAAACAGTTATTGTGACGTCATCCTGCTAATAGCCTTGCTTTATGAATACTACCGTTTTTCATGTTTTATGTGAAATCATAAGCGTGAAATAGACTTTCTCTGAGTTTGCATCTTAATTGCTCTAGGACAGATATCTATCTATGGTTTATGGGTGCTCTTAAACCCTTTCCCTCATATAAACGTGTTTTCACGCATTTGCAAACAGAGTAGACCCAGATCAGACGCAGGGTCTGCTCTGTTTGCTAGTGGAGTTTGATAGATCTGTTTCTTTACTTTCTAAAATGGCTACAATATCCCACCTCCCGTATTTCATTATAACTTTTTTTCCATGAATATTCAGTAGGTATTGAAATTTGGACTAAATATTGAACAGGGAAAGGGTTAAGCAACAAATATTTGAAAATGTTACCTGATACAGATGCCTTTTGATACATTTTCAAATAGACTAGTAGATCCATATCCTGTTGGAACCATCTGACCTGGGTCTACTCTGTTTACAAAGGCACCAAAAACCGACTATATGAGGTACAAGATTAATAGACGTACATGTATGTATGGAGTAAATGGTTAAATACTCCTATTTTAACCCTTCTCTTGCTGAATTTTAAAACACACTTCTCCTTCTTTACCCATGCTCTGTTGTATAATTACATAATTTTATATCTTCACTGTGTACACGTATTTCGCTGAGCAATCACTGCTGTGGAGTGCACTGGTTGCACAATCAACTTGTAAATAGTGCAGACCCTGATGAGACAGCTCCTGCAGGAGCTGTCTCATCTGGGTCTTCACTATTTACAGTTAGGTATATTGACATGAATAGCAAGCGAAAGGTTAGTCAGTAAATGATCGCTTAACCCTTTCCACCATGAAAACGCCTTTCTACGTCTTTGCAAGTAGAATAGACCCAGACCAGACGGTTCCTATAGGAGCCATCTGATCAGGATCTGCTCCGTTTGCTTATGATATAATATGATATATGATTCTACAGTTTCTGCCTAATTCCATTGTCCATTTGATATTATAATTGTTAATCTAATTAATATAAATGACGTCATTATTTCTTACATAATTATTAATGAAGGAAAGGGTTAAACCTTCACTGATAGAGCCGTATAATATTATATCCCACAGGAGCCATCAGGGTCCATGCTTATAAAGCTTTTTAGCTGAGTCTGAGTTCGTTCTCAAGCTTTTGATTGGTCAGATTTGAGTTCTCAAGCTTTTGATTGGTCAGATTTGAGCCTTTGGCTCAAATCTGACCAATCAAAAACTTGAGAACGAACACAGACTCAACTAAAAGTTTTATAAGCATGGACCCTGGTCGAGGAATGTTGAGTGTACTTATGAAATAATATAGAACTAATTCATCCTACATTTTTTTGTCACAACCAAATGTACTGAAATCGTATACCATTATACTGTACAAAGTCAGCTAATAAATATGCATGATGTCATTATTGCATACATGAATATTCATGAGGTAAATGGTTAAAACCGACTGACCGTACCAAATTCATTTGCGGACTCCACCAAAAGTCAATTAATTGATATAAACCATCAGATACGATATAATCACGCGGATTGATCCATTAGCATAAGAGATTGGTGTGAGTTAAATTCCTTTAATACCTTACATCGGGAATATTTGCTAAAATGAAATGACTATGACTGTTGATACGCTGGTCTTAATCCTTTCCCTGTTCTATATGTAGTTCAAATTTCAATACTTACTGAATATTCACAGACAAAATAGTTATAATTAAGTATGGAAGGTGGAAATTGTAACCAGTTTAGAAAGTAGAGAAATAGATCATTTAAATTCCATTAGCGAGCCGTCTGATCTGGGTCGACTCTGTTTGCAAATGCGTGAAAACATGTTTATATGAGGGAAAGGGTTAAGCGGCCATCAAAAAGAGGTATAATCATAGGTCTGTAAGGCAGGTGGTAGCTTAATGCAGGTCAGAAGTAGCGTAGAAAGCTCATACACTATTCAGGACGATATTGTCGGACTCCATAAATACGCATTTTAACGTCTTTTCAAACAGAGTAGACCCAGGTCTGATAATCTTGCATCCGTCTGAATAGGGTCTATCGTGTTTGTTTATGGACTTTTTATAGAGCTGATTCTAAAATCAGTCAAAGCCAAAACATTATAAGAGTCACTTAATAAGTAATGATGTCTTTGTTTCTTAAACATGAATATTCATGAATGGGGGAGGGGGTAACCCTGCCCCTCATAGAGACTACATACGAGTTTTAGCAGTTTTGCACAGTAGACCCAGATCAGACAGCTCCCATAGGACAACTCTGATCAAGATTATGAACATTACATAGATATGATTCTACAGCTTCTGCCAAAGCTAAACATTCTTTTATTTGAATTCAACTAAAATATAATTATGCACAATGCCATTATTTCTTACATAAATGTATGAAGACACTGTTAACCCATTCCTTCCTGTAAACGCCTCATCACGCATCTGCAAACAGGATAGACCCTTATCAGACGGCTCCTGTAGGAGCCGTCTGATAAAGGTCTGCTCTGTTTGCTAATGGAATTTGATATAATAATTATTATCTGTTTGTTGATTCTCTAAAAATGGCTACAATGTTCCACCTTTCATATTTCGTTATAACTAAGTCGGTAGGTATTGAAATTTGGAATACCTACAGAACCCCTCTAATGCGACCAATTAATGAATAAGCATTTCTGTCTTTATAAGCAGGTGGTTGCTTAATGCAGGGCAAAAGTAAGGCAGAAAGCTCCTCTAGGAGCTTTCTGCATTACTTTTGCCCTGTATTAAGCTACCACCTGCATCTAATACCCAGAATTATACCTCTTTTAGGTGGTCGTATTAGCGGGGGTTTACTGTACATGTAGAACCAGGAAAGGGGTTTAGTGTCACCATGTCATAATTCTGTATTCCGTTTCGAACCCCTGCAGGCAATTACATACAGCATTTACAGGCAGACATTTTTTAGCTCAGGGGAGGTAACAGAGTGTGCCCCTCACCATCCCGTTATCTCGCGAGATCTACCAGCAGGCGGGGTTTGGTGAGATAGCTATCTCAATGTCATTTATTTTCCGTCTTGGCCAGTCTGTCAACTCTGAAAAGGTTAAACCTAGGAGTCAATGGACAAGAAAAGTATGAAAATGAGACTCCAAATTAATTTTCTGTCTGATTTATGGGTAAAAGGTTACAGTCCGCATTTGATCAGTCAGAAATGCGACCCCGTTTGTATACCGGCGTGAAAAGTTCCTTTGTCCGGATAATGCTCAAGCTATATTAGAAGTCGCGAACTATGCTGATAAAAGTCTAAACCCGATGTTTCAATGTCAGTCAGATATGATCTCCAATAAACTCGCAAAAATTAAAAAAAAACAGATTTCGTTAAAAAAAATCTTCAGGTTCTTTAGGATTTGAAATTAATTTAAATGACTTATTTCAAATTATATCTACGCCGAGAGTTCAGTGACGTGTAACAAAATTATAAAATATGGCGAGACAGACGCAAAAGTACGCGAGCTACATAAGAAACTTGATGCAATACTTATATAGGTATCGTTTCTATCTTTCTTGAATGAATGGCAATGCTTTCACAGTAAAGTCCCTCTAACCAGTCAAATTCTAACCCTGGATTTAAGGCAGGTGGTAGCTTAATGTAGAACAAAATGTATGCAAACAACTCCTACAAAAAAAATTCTGCATTGTGTTTCCATGTATTAAGCAACCCCTTTGCTTCTATAGACTCATATGTGAGTACATTATGCGGTCGTTTAACACTTTCCCTAATATAAACACGCTTTCACACCTTCGCAAACAGAGTAGACTCAGATCAGACGGCCCCTGTAGGAACTGTCTGACCATGCTATGCTGTGTTCCTTTTGGGATTTTTATCAATGTGATTTACAGTTCCTGCCATGGTAAAAAGCATGTGTCCGTGTACCATTATAAAACATTCAGCTAATAAATATTCATGATGTCATTATAAGTATTGTTGACATGAATATTGAACACATAAAGAGTGAAGAAATGTTCAACTGTATTATCCCGAGGAAAACTCTCTCATTAGTATAGTATGGTCTGTCCTAAGCGGCCATTCATTTAGTGAACATAGGAGTCTTAAAAGCAGGTGTTTGCTAAATACTATACAATAGAAACTGTCCTAAGCGGTCATTCATTTATTTATCACAGGAATCTTTAAAAGCAGATGGTTGCTCAATGTAGGTCAAAAGTAATACATAAGGCTCCTATAGGAGCTTTCTGCTTTACTTTTGACCTGTATGAAGCTTCAACCTGCCTTACAGACTCATAATTAACGTCTTTCTGACGGCCGTAAGACAAGTTCTACTGAACATAGAAACGGAGACTGGGGCGATCACATTGTAAGTAAACACGGGTATGTTTGAAAACATATGAATGCTTAACCCTTCTCTTGCTGAATTTTAAAATACATTTCTCCTTCTTTACCCATGCCCTGTTGTATAATTACATATATCTTCACTGTATACAAGTATTTCGCTGTGCAATCACTGCTGTGGAGTGCACTGGTTGCACAATCAACTTGTAAATAGTGCAGACCCGGATGAGACAGCTCCTGCAGGAGCTGTCTCATATGGGTCTTCACTATTTACAGGTAGGTATATTGACGTGAATAGCAAGCGAAGGGTTAATACAGAACGAGTGCAATGCAGAGAGCTACTTTGAGAATTTTCCGCATTCCCTTTTCCCTGCATTAAGCTACCATCTGCCTCGTAGGCCCATAGTTAGACTTCGTTTACTTGGTCGTTTTAGAGAGATTTTGCTGTATGCAGTTATTAGATATCAGAATAGATTCACAAATGTTATTTTCCTCTATTGGTCTACCAATTTTGCCTTCGACCCATTTTGGGGGATTCCTGGCAAGAAACTGCCGAGTGTTCCTGCTGAGTCAGCAGTTTTACACCGTTATCAATGACAATAATTATCATGTACATCACTTCAACCCTACATCAAAAGGTGGTTCAATCAAGTAAATGGCCAATGTTATTCGCAAACAGGTTCGATCCTGATCCCAAGTATTTAACTGTCTCAATAATTCTGCTTAATTCGAAACGATAAACAAGTCCAGCATCTTAACAGAAGGTACTTGATGTCAGAAGTAAATGTTCAAAGAAAGGGGGAATGGTATCAAATTGAACGAACAAGTACAGTGAACCCTCATTATACCGGCATTCGTTACAACGGCGCCCTCTTTATAACGGCAGTATGCATTGAAACAAAATTACCGTTAACTCCTTGAAACAACCACTAAATAAATAGGTGCAATGCCAATAAGACAGGTGGTCGCTTAATGCAGAACACAAGAAATGCAAAAAGCTCCCAAGGGGAGCTTTTTGCACTTCTTGTGTTCTGCATTAAGCGTTCACCTGTTGGTAATAATTTAAAACTGGCCATATGGTTCATTTTATATTTAAACTCGTTATAACGGCAACCTCGTTATACCAGCAAAATGTGTGGAAACAAACCCCTCCGTTGTAACGAGGGTTTCACTGTAATATTCAATAATAACGTTTAAGTGTTCCTCATTATTTCAGAGAAATGTTATCTTACTGTTTGTCTGCATTCCACAGGTATGATTGCATATATATGTTATTTTAATGATACATAGAGAATGGGCTGAACATATTTCATTATCAGTTAATGTAAGGCAGTCATTATTTTACGAAGTTCCAGAGAGGTCATTGCTCTTACCATGTGTTATTTATCTACAGTATAATCTGTCTAAAACGACCATCAAAGAGATGTATAATTTTTGGTCTGTAAGGCAGGTGGTATCTTAATGCAGGTAATAAGTAATGCAGAAAGCTCCTCATGGAGCTTTCTGCATTACTTTTGACTTGCATTAAGAAACCATCTGCTTTTTGATCTTATGATCAATAAATGAATGATGGCTTAAAACAGGTTTTACTGTATAGCAAATCGTATATCAATATAAAAAGTAGACATTTATCAACCAAACATTATCGATGTTGTATCGATATGTCGATAGAGAGTTTAAACGTGAGATTAAAAAGTGGCTAATGTGGCTGACGGAACAGCTTTTCAGTGTTAACATGTTTTTGATGGAACCAATCTTTAAAAGTCAAAATCAGTTTCACAAATGAATGAAAAAGCTCGCAGTTCATCATAATGTCTTTATGAGTTTAACGTATGTAAATAATGGAAAAAATACAGAGGCCTTGATAAGTAAATCACAAGAATGGCAGTCAATAACATTTTCAAGAATAACATTTTTTATATTTCTCCACCAAACCCTATGTTGTGACCACTCTTTAGAATCGTCTCAAAGTGACGATTCTAAAGAGTGGTTGCAACATAGGATTTGGTGGAGAAATGACGATTTTAGCACTTGAAATACGTTCATTATCTGTTGCCCAGGAGAAATACGTTCATTATCTGTTGCCCAGGACATTAACAAGTGTACATATATTCTTTCAGAACATATCCTTCCCAGGTCTTGAATATCTAACCTTTTCCTCTGTGAATGATAATTATAGAATTAATTTCTGCCTAAATATTCAGTGAATTTTTAAGAAGGACAATGTGTTATTTGGTGAAGCAGAAACTTAAAAATCAGATCTCCATTATTCCGTAAAGAAACAGCACCTATTGTTGAACAGGGTTTTTCATTAATTGATCATCAACATCAAATCAGAAATGCTGTAATATCAAATATCGAATCAAACCACCTGTAGATAGAGGGTTTTCTGTCCCCTGTTCGGGGCTGTCGACATGCAGGTGTTAAACCTTCGCCTGCTAAGTGCTACTTGGTTAGCATTTACAAGTGCAGATAGTTAACCCTTTCACCGCCAATGTCGCAAAAATACGCAACGAGAAATAGTGCAGTCCCAAATCGGACGCCACCTGATCAGGGACTTCACTTTTTGTCTCAATCTCTAGATCTTGATCTGTGTTGTATTCCTTTGAATTCTGTATTTATTTATTCCATTTCCTTATTTTACCGAATGACTTAACAAAATTCGGTTGCAGACGACAATTAGAAATTTGGCGCGTAAATAGTTAGAGTAACTCGGTATCTCCTCAGCATCCAAGTTGTTTGTTACTGTTATTGTGTTGGTGTTTTGTTTTGCTTGAAAGAAAAGTAGAGACAAGTTTAACAGTGGAAAGCGCCACATTTTTATAGTATTTGACAGCGACAGAACTGTATTTAATCTCTGTACAAAATATTTTTAATCTCGCTGCTGGTAATGTTGTACACAATTGAACGTGTCTTAAGCAGCCATCAAAAAGAGATCTAATTATGGCTCAGTAAGACAGGTGGTAGCTTAATGCAGGTCAAAAGTAATGCAGAAAGCTCCTATAGGAGCTTTCTGCATTACTTTTGCCCTGCATTAAGCAATCATTTGCTTTTTAAGACGCCTATGTTAAATCAGTTATTGACCGCATAAGACAGGTTTTGCGGTAGACATGGGTCGCTATGGTTTTTTGCAGGCTCAGTATCACTTTTCTCATGATATATAGCACGTGATTACCTCAGTATCAAACGTAAACAGTCTTTTATCACCCTCTGACACTGATACCCGCTTGTTGTCTTTTCAAATAACAATGTCTCAAACATTTAGAAATTCAAAAAGCATTTGTCAGCAAGACGACACCGATTTTGATTTAAATTTCCGGTAAATTATACCCTACCGTGCACCTTTTTATGACGCTCACGTACCTCAAACTGTCTACGGAAAAGCCCGAAAACATTCATCAGTCTGTCGAGGACGTCCGTAAATCACACCCAGAGAACTGTTGTCAAGTGTCTTCTCATTGATACTGTCAAGTTTGCGGGACAGTTACCCATAGACATGCAATTAAACTGAAAATGAAAGCCTGTGAAAGACATGTTTTAAACCATAACACCCGCAATCCCATACATGGGACCCAGGCAAACAGTGTAGACCCATATCAGAGGGCTCCTATATGAGTCATTTGAGCAGGATCTGCGCTATTTGCTTTATCAAGCAATATCAAAGTTTTTCACCAACAGATAAGTTTGTGCTGGAACCCCTTATATATAACATGGTTGTGTCCCGAATTTTCACTTGGATGACGAGTTTGCTTTATATTTTATGGGTGTTAAACCCATTCCCTCATATTGACCCCTTTTTGACACCTCTGTAAAAATCACTTGCTGAAACCATTGTGATAAGCATTTGCTTCATAGGAATGTCGCAAAAACTAAACGTTCTCATGGTCACTATAAACATAAAATAAAACCGTTCTAAGTGACATTAAAACAAGTTTAATTCCGGGCCTTAAAGGCAGTGTAGTTTAATGCAGGGCGAAAGATATGCAGAAAACTTCCATAGAAGTCTGCACTGTTTGCCATTCGAAATCACCTAGCAAGTAAAGACGTTCATACTGAGTGGAATATATGATACACATAGTGTATTCTATGATAAACATAGTGGATTCTATGATAAACATAGTGGATTCTATTACTATTCCACCGTCTGAAATTTTTTTTACCGTCTGAAATTGAAATCTCAACATCAAAATTGAAAGGGTTATTTAAACCCCTCCTGTCATACTAGTGTCCCAGACATGACAAGCGATAAAGTCTCAGATAAAGGGTTTAACAAATTCGCCAGACTGTGTGATATGCAGTCTACAGTAAGTTCCAAACACCGGGACAAGAACTCCCGTCGTTTTCGTCTAGTCGTTTGCTCAGATACCAATCATATAATACCTTGACAGGTTGATCAGTCACGTGATAAATTAACGTTATGTTGTAATCACGTTATATATAGTTACTCTTTATCTTATATAATTATATGCCTTTTTACTCCTTTTCGGACAAGAGTACACTCAGACCAGACTGGTCATATAGGAGCACTCTGGTTAGAAGCTGCTCCGTTTGCTTAAAAATAATGCATCAGATTCTGCAGTTTCTCCCTTATCTAGGTCACTCTGTATGCCAGTATTGAAAGATTTAATATATTCTTTAGGAAATGGTTAAGCTGTTATTCTGATCCATTGAACAGATAATGCACTGTCCGCAGCCTGATTTGACACTGACTCGTCGTCAAGAATAGTCTGGCGATGACTAGCTACAGGGGTTCGAACCATCTATCAGTCGTCTGAACCCTTTTCCTATTTATTTCATAAGTAAACAAGGTCTACCCTGATTAGACGGTTTCTAAGGTGTGAAAATGCGTTTATATGAAGGAAAGGTTTGACGATGGGTAGTTTAGTGTGTTTTACAAACACACCATGCAAAGTTTACCAAGTCGTCAGTTAAGCCATGCCACACTGTGGAAAAGATCAACTCTGGTTAAATTTGGATATGCAAGCCTGACTACTTCCGACTTGAACAAGCTTTTGAAAAACTATTGAATGGGCGTCAAACAGATTGGATCCTGACGAGACGCCGAGTTTACCTCGTCAGTAGCTTCTGTGGCAATAAACTTTGTGATTTAACCCTTACAGTACGGGACTAGAGTCACTAATGTCATTTGCAAACAATGTAGACCCATATGAGAGGGCTCATAGAGGATCCATCTCATCAGGGTCTGCATTGTTTGTCATGTTACACATGTTTTAGAAACATCCCTTAATAGTCAACCTAAGCTTGACCTGTTTGAAATTTGGAATAGTTCATTTGAAAATTCAGCGTTGTAAGGGTTAACGCCCTTATTCGCGGGTGTAGTGTTACTTATACGCATGTTTACTGCCGGGTTACTGTGTCAATTTTTGTTGTCTGGTATGTCAGTTTTTATTTTATAATTAACTTATATTTGATATTCAAATAGACCATATTGGTGAAACATGCAGTGGTTTTCCATGGTCTGTTTTGAAAAAAAAACACCAACGAAGTTTGATTCGGACACATACAAATCATGAAATTAAACTGGGTACACAAATTCGCTACGGGAGCCAGTTGCCAATTATTCTCCTGCTGCAAAAAGCATCTCATCTGTTGTAACATCTCATCTCTTGTAACATCTCATCGTTTGTAATGTTTACATTTTTCGAGCCATTGATGCTTCATGAGACTAAGAACCGAGTGTCAAACAGCTTTGACGTTGATGACACAGGGTTACACGGCGTCTCGTCTGTATCTACGCTGTTTGCAAATACCAGGGTGGGCTTGGGGCTTTGCAGGAAAAGGGTTTAATTATATCGCTACCGGAGCTTTAACAAGGAGGGTTTAATTTTAACGTTCACATTGCGGACGAATATGAAACTGGGTGGACATTGACCTGTACCTCGACGCAGAGTAGACAATATCGCAACATGTGTTTGTGTTTGTTTTTACAGTAAAACCTTTCTAAACCGGACTGTCAATACAGGTTTTTAGGCAGGTGGTAGTTTACGCAGGGTGAATGTCATGCAGAATTTTCTGCATATAATAATACAGTAAAACCCCTCCAATCCGACCAGCAAAAAGGGACATAATTCACAGTGGCAAAGGCAGGTGGTAGCTTAATGCAGGACGAAAGTTATGCAGAATGCTCTTATATGAGCTTTCTGCATAACTTTCGTCCTGCATTAAGCAACCACCTGCTTATAAAGACAGCTATGGCTGTTCGTTAAGTGGTCGTATTAGAGGGGTCTTATTGTATAAGTGTTTCGTTACTAAATGTCCTGTTTAGAGAGGTTTTACTGTATAGTAGATTCTCTCCAAAGCGACCAATTAATTTCTTAACACTGGAGTCTTAAAAACAGGCGGTTGCTTAATGCAGGGTAGAAAGCTCCTATTGCCACCTGCCTTAAATACCCACAATTGTCCTTCTTTTTAACGGCATTTTAACCATTTTTAGCGCGTTTGTTAACAGAGTTGATCCAGATCAGAAGGCTCCTGATCAGGATCTGTTCTGTTAGCATAATTACACTAACTAAAAACATAGATCTGATTCTACAGATCTATCATAGCCAAATTATCCTGTTCTCATATAGCATTGTAAAACATCATTAATTTCAATAAGTATGCATGGTGTAATTGTTTCCTACATGAATATTCAT
The DNA here is from genome assembly GCA_963576725.1 of Azorinus chamasolen. Classification (NCBI taxonomy): domain Eukaryota; kingdom Metazoa; phylum Mollusca; class Bivalvia; order Cardiida; family Solecurtidae; genus Azorinus; species Azorinus chamasolen. Next base: position 16,418,318 of record OY755240.1, on the reverse strand, counting down.
GATGGAAACGGTTAAGACAGGATTTACTGTATAATGCACTTATCGATATCTGCTTTAGAAAAGTTACAGGGTGAATTATGATATGCACCGATTCGTTTAAGATTAACCCTTTGCAAACAGAGTAGACCCAGATCAGACGGCTCCTGTAGGAGCCGTCTGATCAGGGTCTGCTCTGTTTGCTTATAACATGATATAGATCTGATTCTACAGTTTTTGGCAAAGCAACATTTTCCCTTGAAACTTTACATTTAGATCAGCTAATAGATATTCACGATGTCATTATTTCTTATACGAATATTGAATAGGGAAAGGGTTAACACACATTAACGGTGTGCCCCTGACCTGTATATTCCTATTCAATACAAGTGCAATCATGAAAGATGAACACGCCCAGCATAAACTGAGACTTACCTCTTTCACTGACAAGCATTGTAGTCTGCAAAAATTGTCGTCTGCTTCAATAAATATATATATATATTTTAATTAATCCACATGAGACGCCGAGTTACTCGGCACTTACTCGGCGCTTACTCGGCGCCTCATCTGGATCCAAACTGTTTGCAGTGGTAATTACAGCGTCGCCGTTGGCAGCAAGGTAATTAAATATGCACAACACGAGATCCAAATTATAAAATATTTATGAAATATTTCCACTTGACTGTGCTGAAAATGTGCGCACGCTTCGGAGCATTTTGCTTATGACATTGAGAAAACTGGCTCAGACACTTCAGATGTCCCGTATGGCCTAGTCCTTAACTACTAAACTGTATATATTTTCTTCAGCGACTCAAATTCTCAGTCTGTACAACAGATGGTTGCTTAAACCTTTCCCTCTTATAACGTGTGCAAACATGCTGGACAGAGACCAATCGGCTCCTGTAGGGACCGTCTTATCAGTGTCAGCTCTGTTTGCTTTTGATATTTATATACATCTGACTGTCATAAGCAAAAAAACCCAAACAAAACAATCCCTTGAAAAGTGGGCATTATAAAAAAAAACTGGATATTCATGAAGTGACCATCTCTCCCCCCCCCCCCCAAAGCCCCCACCACCAACCCCACCCCACTCCACTCCGCTCAGGCTGTCAATATTTCTTACATGAATATACAGGAGGTAACTGTTTCAATGTCGTATATTTAAAACGTGTAATATCTACTTCATATAAATAATGTGCATCGAAAGTGTTGTGTTTTTTTCGAATGCGTCCTTGTAATAAACAGTATCTATTTTAGGCACAAGACGTTGGTATCACTGTAACATCTTTTAACCCTTTCCCTGATGAATATTCATGTAGAAAATAATGACGTCATGAATATTAATAAGATTATTTTTTATAATGGCATATGAACACGGGTCATTTGCTTCAGGCAGAAGCTGTAGGATCTTATCTATATTATCTGGGTCTACTCTGTTTGCAGATGCGTCTAAATGCGCTTACACAGGGGAAATGGTTAACCCGGACCCTGTTCAATAATCATGTAAGAAATAATGACAGTATGGTTACTTATTTGATGAAGTTTTATAATGTAAACTTTTCAAGGGGTTATTTTACTTATACAAAAACTATAGAATCAAATCTATATCATGTCAAAAGCAAACAGAGCCGACCCTGATCAGACGGCTCCTATAGGAGCCGTCTGATCTAGGTCTACTGTGTTTGCATATGCGTGAAAAAGGCTATTTTAAAGCATTAAGTCTTTCGCTGCCAATATCACATCTGTAATTAATGCCGCATCTGTAATTAATGCCGCATCTGTAATTACCTATGCAAACAGTTTAGATCCTGATGAGACGCCAAGTAATTACGCTGTTGTAATGTTTCTGAAAGAAAAGTAAAGCAAAGTAAAATTGTAGCAGACGACACTTTTTGCAGACGACAAGAGTAGGCCGCGAAACGTTATTTTAAATAGTATTAATTCAATCATGTGTGATATACGCTTTCTTAGACTACTTAAGCATTGTTTTCTTAATAAAACCGTCCATATATGCAATTTGAATTAATCTAACTTTCACTTTGATGAGGGAGGGGGTCTACAATAAATATCCGATTTGACCTTACTGTAACCCTCTAGTCTGGGTCTGCATTATTTACCAAATGCTCCTATAGGCACACATTGGTTGTGTATGTATACTGGGTCCAAGGTTATAAAACATATGGGTCTGAGCCTGATATCATTCTCATGTATCTGATTATAGCAAACTCAGAGTCTCTGATTGGTCAGATGCTTAATGATGGTCTCAGACTCAAGCTCTGATTGGTCAGATGCTTAATGATTGTCTCAGACTCAAGCTCTGATTGGTCAGATGCTTAACAATGGTCTCAGACTCAAGAAAACAGTTTTATAACCTCGTGTCCTGCTACCAACTGTCCCTGGCATTGGTATATTTATGCCTATTTTGCAGGCTTGACTTTTACCTTTTGCTTGCTGAGTATATTAGTTTTACACTATTTGTCACCGACAACATTTTAAAAATTCAAGTCTGTTTACCAAAATGCAATATGGGTGTCAAACAGTTTGGATTCTGATGAGACGCCGAGTTACTCGGCGTCTCATCTGGATCCAAACTGTTTGCATATGTAATCACTCATCCACCCGAGGCAAGTTAAAAGTTAAATGCATTTTTTCTACTCTGAACATTTTCTCAAACCTCACCTCACCCACTATTAGCTTGCAAACAGCCTGGATCCGGTAAAGACGCCGAGCAACTCGGCGTCCCTCAGGATCGAACCTGCATGGCACCCGGTCAACCGCTTCTCAAAAGCTTGATTGAATCGGAAATAGTCAAAATTGCACCAGGTCCAAATCTGAGCAGACATTATTTTGTTCACATAATTATTAGGTAAAGGGTACTTCTTTTGACATATAGTAAAACCTCTCTATAACGACCACTAAACCACGTCAAGTATGGTACGTTAAAGGCAGGTGGTTGCTTAAAGCAAGGTGAAAGTAAATCAGAACGCTCCTATAGGAGCGTTCTGTTTTACTTTCACCTTGCTTTAAGCAGCCACCTATCCTAGATACCAACTGATTAATACAATTTAGTGGTTGTTATAGAGATGTTTTACTGTATTTGACTTCATGTGATGTTCTGTATTCGTGGAGCATACCTCCTACTGAATGACATGCATACATTAGCATGTGCATGGTGAGAATTTATATCGAAATAATATTTGCTTGAGAAGGTTAAGTTTGCGTATGAACGAAATTCTAATCCTATTTTGCAGTTGGGTTCGGTCCTACGCGGCCATTCATTTATTGAACATAGCGGTTTTAAAAAGTCCATGATTGCTTAATGCAGGGCAAACGTGATGTAGAAAGCTTTCTGCATTAGTTTTGACCTGCATTAAGCTTCCACCTGCCTTACAGTCATACCTATAATTAGACCTCTTTTTGATGGTCGCTTAAAATAGGTTACGATGTATATACAAAGCTTCATTGACAATTGTTTGAAAGTTTGGGTACGGTATACTTATTAGGGAAAAGTCTACTTCAGCGACCTTGAGGACAATGATATTATCAAATATTAACTTATATAGCAGACTGCAGGTTAACAGTTCGATTTCGGGAAACGGGTGTACTGGTATTTGCATACTGTGTAGACCCAGATCTGAGGGCTCTGTGATCAGGGTCTACATTGTATTTATGCAAACCCCTGTATGGAACTTAAAGACTGACGCTCTTGTCCACGTGGAATATTCAACCTTCAAGAGGTTAAACCTTTCCTTCATATAAACGCATTTTTCCTCCATTGCAAACAGAGTAGACCCAGCTCAGACGGCTCATGTAGGAGCCGTCTGATTAGGGTCTGCTCTGTTTCCCCATGAGAGTATAACGTATTTGATTCTACAGTTTATATAATATTTAGCCGTCTGATATGGGTCTACTCTGTTTGCAAATGCATGAACACACGTGTACATGAAGGAAAGAATTAAACACGCGGATACATCTTATCACAGAAAATACATTGATGTGCAGCCAGTCGAAGCTTTATATTTTAGATGATCAGATGATAACTTTCATGAGAGTAACTGAGGTGTGCACGATGGCCCTTGATTCATCCCTATTTAATGAATGATTTAATACCCGTTTATAATAGAATTCATCTCCTTCTATTTAATCCTTTACGCCATGACTATTTATGTAATATATATTGACATCATGAATAGAAATGAACTTCATGTTTATACAGTAGAGCTCCTCTAATGCGACCACTTAATGAATAAACATGGGTGTCTTTATAAGCAGGTGGTTGCTTAATGCAGGACAAAAGTAACACATAAAGCTACTGGAGGAGCTTTCTGCATTAATTTTGTCATGCATTAAGCTACCATCGGCCTCTGCCACCCAGAATTATACCTCTTTTAGGTGGTCGCAGTAGAGGGGGTTTACATGTAATGACAAATGAACACAGGCCGTTTGGGATATGGCAGCAACTACATATTGAGATCTGTATTAGTTCATAAGCAAACAGAGTATACCCAGATCCCCCGACCTAATGAGACGGCAGAAGAAACCGTCTGATCAGGGTCTGCTCTGTTTGCTTATAGTATTAAAATGGTTCTGTTTATACAGCCTCTGCCAAAGCCAAGCACACCGGTGTTCATATACAATTATAAATTGAACTTCGATATCTCGGACTTCAAGGGACTATATAAATTAGGTCGAGATAACAGAAGTTCGAGTTATCCGATTTCTAATCTGGACAATTTCTCAAGTTCACAGCTAAATACCGGTCTATAGTAATGCTGAAAGCTCCTGCAGGAGCTTTCAGCATTACTGTAGACCTGCATTAAGCTGTGAATGTGTTTCTAGATATGCGTAGTGATACATTTTAGAGCAATTCTGTATTGTAAGATTTTGGAAGGACCTAACTTTTAGTTTGAGTTATCCAGAAGTTCGAATTATCCGAGTTCGAGATATCGAAGTTCAACTGTATAAAATTCAGCCAATTAATAGTCATACTGTCATTCTCTTTTTTTAAATGGAATGAAAGCTCCTAAGCTTTTAACTATCTTGACTCCGGTATGTCAAACTATTGAGTACCCTTGTCAGTTGCCATTTGAACAATGTTATCGATTCATCTACTATTCTCAGAACATGTTCCACCATGTTTTCCTTTAACCCTTTCATCCATAGGCTATTTTTAGACCCAACCTCTTTGAATGAATCTACCCAAAAGGAGTATTTACTAGAGAAAGGTAAACTTTTAGAATTTTGTACTTTGAAACCATTGTGATAAATGCTCTATTTATCACAATGGTTTCAAGAAGTGGTTATTACAGAGGCATAGAAAGGCGTATTTATGGAGGAAAGAGTTTAAACCAAGACTTGTGTGTGAAACAGTATTGATTCTAATGAGACTCAAATTTATTATGCATCTCAACTGAAACCAAAATGTTCGTTAAGTTTTTATACAAATTTGAGGGTAAGGGGGTTGTGGTCCCTACACGACTCCTTAACCCTAATTTGAACCCTGCGCATATTTCACGGCCTCTTTCATTCATATGCGTTGATAGTAATTTCTCAAATGTCATTGACTCAGTTAAGCTTTGACCGCATCTTAATTCGAACAAGATGACCGGAAGTTATAGACAATCACATGGTATATTTAGGGGAGATTCTACTTAAAGTAAAAATGTCATTCATGTGAAATATGCTTTTGGGTACTAAAATACTCACCCAGGATTGGAGCACAACATAATTAACTGTTTGCATGCTAGAAGCGAAATTCTGATACTGTAATCAAAGCGTTTGGATCCAGATGTGACGCCGAGTAACTCGGCATCTGATGAGTCGCCGAGTATCTCAGCGTTTTAACAGGATTAACACTGTTTGGCAACTGATTTTATTTTTCAAGATGAAATGACAGATACAAAATACTTTGAGCGTTGAAGTACAGGACACTTTGTTTGAAGGTGACAATTACTTAGCGTGCAATACAATCTATGAAATGACGAGCATGTAGCCTTGGGAACGGCGGAACCAACCACAGTCGTCCGTACATGTACAACTTTAAATTTCTGCCACGTGCATATTTTTGTTAGAAATAACAACATCATGGATGATTTTTTTATAACAATCCATGAACACATGACTCTTTGGTCTGGGCAGAAATTGTAGAATCGCATCTATATTTACAGATAAGATCTTGATCAGATGGTCGTCTGATCAGGGTCTACTCTGTATGCAAAGACGCTAAAGGGCATTATTGTGAGGTAAATGGTGACGTGAGTTACTGAGTTGATGAATGAGTGCGAAGAGTAACTCCATGAATATTCATGTAAGAAATAATGACATCATGAATATTAATAAGAATAATTGTTATAGTAGCAGTTATGGACATAGAGTCATATCTATATTATAATATAAGCAAACAGAGCAGACCCTGATCAGACGGTTTCTATAGGAGCCGTCGGATAAGGGTCTACTCTGTTTGCAAAGGCGTAGAAAAGCGTAGTTATGGAGTAAAGGATAATAGCATTACGATTAGAATATTGTAAAATAGCACTGATCTAAAATCAAACATATTCTACTCAATGCATTTTGTTGGAGAGTAAATGCTGCATCTTGCAATAGAGGTAACAAAGCTACAGATAAGGGGGCGTACCCAACTACTAAAATCGCCATTTCTCCAACCAACCCTCTTATTCTTGAAAATGCGGTATTTTATTAAAGCCTATTCTGTTTGTACGTAGTATTTGCAAACGATTGCACGGAAAACAGTCTTCGCGTTGAATGTCGAACTTAATGGGGATTTTTTTACCTGAAAATCAGCATATCAAATGTGCGGGAATAGAAAAAAGAAATGCTGGGAGCTGACAATATGATCAAATGTTTACCCTGATAACTCTGAATGAAATAATGTTCGCTCAATTTTCTATCTTTTGCAATTTTTACATAAGTCCAATTCGTCCAAGGTTAAGAGAAACTATTGACCGAGTGTCAAACAGCTTGGGTCCAGATGAGACGCCGAGTTACTCGGCGTCTCATCTGGATCCAATCTGTATGCAAATGACAGTGAGGTCGAGCTTGACATGAAATGGGTTAAATAGTTCGTATAATTGAGTTGCTTAATTCAATTAATTCAACAGTTCGCGAATATATCACGTATGCAGAAAACGTTTCAAACTGATAATCATGCCCGTCCTCTTGTGGTGTTAATTATACACTGAAACCCCTCTGAGCCGGAATGTTAGTAAAACAAAACTTAGACCTATATAGGCATGTGGCTGCTTGTGGGAGCTTTCTGCGTGACTTTCATTCTGCATTAAGCTGCCACCTGTCTTACAGATCATCATAGATTTGGATGTCCTGTTTAGAAGGGTTTTACTCTTGTTGCTGCAAACAATGTTGGACTAAATTAAGGAGAGTTGTCACGTTGTTCTTTATAACTGTACGATAGCAAACGTATCATATTTTATTTATTTATTTATTTCTCTTCAGAATGCAACAAAACAATATATTATATTTAAAATTGACTAGATCTACCAAATTAACCCTTTCCCTGTTATATGTTTGTTCCAAATTTCAATACCTAATGAATATTCATGGTCAAACTAGTTACAATGACGTATGTACGATGGATCATTGTAGCCAAAAGATCCATCAAATTCTGGTCTGAGTCTTCTCTGTTTGCCAATGCGTGAAAATGCGTTAATATGAAGGAAAGGGTTTAACCTTCCGTTCTCTATCTATAATGGTCTGCTTTGCATATTCATCGTTCAAGGGGTTCAAGGGGGTTGGCCACTGGTGTATTAAGTGAAATATTACTGTAGGAGAGTTAACCCTTCGCTTGCTAATCCCGTCAATATACCTACCTGTAAATAGTGAAGACCCAGATGAGACAGCTCCTGCAGGAGCTGTCTCATCAGGGTCTGCACTATTTACAAGTTGATTGTGCAACCAGTGCACTCTACAGCAGTGATTGCGCAGCGAAATACGTGTACACAGTGAATATATATGTAATTATACAACAGGGCATGGGTAAAGAAGGAAAAATGTATTTTAAAATTCAGCAAGCGAAGGGTTAAGTGGCTACCTAATATAGATTTGCCTATAAACAGAAATGACCACTAGCACAAATTCGACTCTCACGTGAAAGGAAACAAAACATATCAGTCATATAGTCTTTAACCTTTCATATATTTGCAATAAGAATAGACCCAGATCAGACCGTTCCAATAGGAGCCGTCTGATCAGGGTCTGCCCTGTTTGCGTATGAATTAATATAGATATGATTCTATAGTGCCTGCCATGACCATACCTTCATTTGTTTATGTGCCAGAATAAGAATTATTCTAATTAATATTAATGAATCTATATTTTTATATATAAATATTTGTGAGGTAAGGGCTTAAGTGTGACGTACAAATCGAGACCCGGGCACACAGGGACTAACCCCACACCATTAATGTTTTTGTCCCATGTTCAATTTCGTGTTCTTAGACACATATAGTTTGGGACCAAATCATTTTCGTCTCCAAACAATGCCGTCTGACTTACATTTCAGAGCGGACTTTCTGTCAATGTCTTTTCTGAAACTCAAGTGATGTGTCAAATAGTTTGGATGCCGATGAGACGCCGAGTTACTCGGCGTCTCATCTGGATCCAAACTATTTGCAGAGGTAATCACAGAGTCGTCCTTTGCCACACACCATGTTAGTCGCTTTCCAAGAAGAAGAAATAATTAAAAGACAGTACGGCTCCAGTGATGAGTGAAGCTCGAATCCCAAAGTTCACAGCACTCAAACTTTACGAGTTTGTTCCAATTGATCTAAGCAATTTTATTCCTAATCTACAATGGATAAAAATATAAACAAGTACTTAAACAAGTTGTAAAACTTATGTTACCACATTTCTGCAACCCCTCTGATCACCTAGATAATCTAAAACACTTGCAGCCATAACAGGTGATCCTACTTTAGACCCTGGCCTAATTACCGCGTTAGTGCCACTACCAGCATATTAATAGCTTTGCTGGCATTTAACCTGATTTGTCCCAGTGTTCTACACCCTTTGAAAAACCTAGTTTTGAGTCTGTAAATTATGAGTTCTGAATACTTTTGTGCACTTCAAGTAATATGTTTGATATACAGTGAAACCTCACTAATACGAATGTTCGCATTATTATCGGTCTAATGAAGAGAAAGTCGTTCTGCATGATTTTCTCCCTGCATTAAGCGTTTACCTGAGTCAACTGCTTAAACATTCTGAATTCTTAGAACTGTGCAAAGCGTTCGAATTAGCGAGATCATAACGTCCTTATATCAAAATCGGTAATTAATAACCTGACAGAAAGCTCGTGTGTTTTTCTCAGCAATGCGAATCTAATGAGTAGTTAAAACAGAGGGGTTGGCGGAGAAATATTGGTGTGGAGTTTGACTCCAATTTCTTGAATGCGCCTCTCACCTAGTTCACTGCTCCAGTTATGCAGAGTAATAACATATCTAGTCGTAGTCTGATAGTTAGTTCCCTTCAGACTCAACAATGAGACTATATAACACTTATCCCTTTCCCTACTATGAAAAAATATATCTTTCCAAATTTTTATTTGACTGCTTTTGATGCGAACAAATTTTCGAGAGACTATTCACCTGTTGTTAAACATATTGGATCCGGATGGGTCGCCGAGTTACTCGGCATCTCATCTGGACCACTGGACCAAGTTGTTAGCGAGCCATGTCACGGATAGAGAGATAAAGAGTACGTGCCATGCTATCTTGTAACCGACAGGATTTTGACATCCGATGATTGCCCTACTTTTCCATCCAATCAACGAGCCGCATTTTTGAATTTTTTCAGACTCTACTTAGATGTCTACATTACTAAGTGTTACAGGGAATCAAACAAGTTTTTACATCCAACCTCAAGCGTCCAAAGTGTTGACATAGAAAATAGGTTGTTTGCCTGAAACCCGTGATTCTGACGTCATCACGATTGTGGCACCGTCTTTCAGGTGTTATCTGTGATGTTTTTAAGATAATCTGGCATCGATGCCAAAGTTGTTTTTAGGAAATACTTGCCCCCGGAGATGTTTAGATGTGTTTATATCCCAATGTTTGACTGTACCACGATGATACTGTTTATGAATTACATACAGTTGGACCTCGATAATACAACGCTTGAAATAAACATGGGTGATCTGTAAATTAGGTGGTAGTTTAATGCAGGATAAAAAATAATGCAGAAAGCTCCCCTATGGGAGCTTTCTGCATAACTTTTGTCCTGCATTAAGCTACAATCTGCCTTTCAGACTATTGATTTATACATCTTTTTGGTGCTCGTATAAGAGAGGGTTGATGATTGTGTATCCCAGAGGGGATAAATCAATTCTGTTGAGCTATGAGCAGTGTTCAGATTCCGATGTCTGCTTTTGCGATCGGCGTTTGTACTTTTTTGAGGTGTTTTTTAGATAAGGTTGGTTCAACCCTTTAGGTGCTAAATGTTCAACCAGAAAGGGTCCCATCGTCGTTTGAATGATAGAGTCATTCGGTATCATAGGGTATAAGTTGCGAGGTGAACCTGAATGACAAACAGTGCAGACTTTGGTCAGAATGCACATTTAGCTACGCTCTTATCTTGGTCTACACTGCTTGTCATTACACTCGTGTCAAGCTTCCAACGGGTTAGCGTGACATAGATGATTGTTTGGAGTTGTGTCGCTGGTATTTGCTTGTAGGGTTTTTGTAATGTTTTACCAGTAATTATCTTGTAATCATAGCTGTTTACAGGATACAGCTTAATGTGTTTAACCCTTTCCCTCATATTGACGACTTTTGACGACTCTGTAAAAGTCACTGTGTGAAACCACTGTGATAAATAGAGCATTTGCTCCTATAGGAGCAAATGCTCTATTTATCACAGTGGTTTCAAACTACAAAATTCTAAAAAAAAATCCCTTTTCTCTAATTAATGCTCCTTTTCGGTAGATTAATTCAAAGAGGTTGTATCTAAAATAGCATATGAGGTAATGGGTTAACCCTTTACCTGATAAAGCTACCTTATAACGTCTTTGCAAACAGACAAGACCCAGGTCAGATGGCTCCAGTTGAAGCCGTCTGGCCAGGGTCTCCTCTGTTTGCAGATGATATAGATTATATAGGTACTATTTTATTTCATTGTCTATGTGCTATTATAAAAACCAACTAATGAATATACATACTGCAATGTCTTGAATGAATGTTAGTCAGGTAAAGGGTTAGTAATTCCACATCGTAATACGTGGGCGGGTGGAGGCGGGGCGGGGTGGGGGCGGGACGGGGCGGGGATGGAAGTTTAGCCACGAACACTAAGCAACTTTTATCTGCAATTTGTATTCCTTCTCCATATCTTTCCCTTCCAGAGGCAAATTAAATCTAGTTTCAAGAATTGTCCCTTATTTCTATACCATGCCTGTGTTGTGACTAGCATTTAAACAGTATCTTTGAAATTATTCGAAGAGGTGATCACAACACGGAGTTTGGCGTATGGAGAACATTTGTATTTCTGTAATATGTATAGTACCAGAACCAGAGTGTTTTACAAAACTCGGTGAATTCTAGCAAACCTTTCATACATGTGCTGACTAACCCTTACGCTTATATGCTATTTTAGACCCAATCTCTTTGAATAAATCTACTGAAAAGAAATATTAATTAGACAAAAGGAAAAATTGTTCTTTTTAGTTTTGAAACCATTGTGATAAATAGAGCATTTGTTTCTAAGGAACAAATACTATATTTATCACAATGCTTTCAAAAAGTGACTTTTACAGAGGCGCCAAAAGTCGCCAGTAGGAGGGAATGAGTTGTTTCTTAATAGATGGCAACATGAACGCATTAAGCTCCTTTGGGTGATTTCTGCGATACTTACAAGTTGCATTAAGCTACCACTTGTACTAAAACCAGAATGAGATTTCGGTAGGGTTTACTGTTTTCACCCTTCTTTAAAGAGTCACCTGCCTAAACTACTTGAGTTACTCTTTATTAAACGTTCGATTTGGATGGTGTTTGCTGTAATAGATTTACAAGTATAACCTGTCTTAAGCGGCCATAAAAACGATGTCTGATTATGAGTTTCTAAAGCAGGTGCATGGTAGATTGATGCAGGTCAAAGGTAAGCTTTCTGCATTACTTTTACCCTGCATTAAGCAACCACCAGCTTTTAAAGACTCACGAGTTCAATAAATTAACGGTCGCTTAAACCAGGTTCTCCTGTACTGTATCCGCTGACAGTCACCCCTGATATCAAACCCATGGGTTTGCATTTCAGCTAATTCATTACAGACGTGTGTGATGCGGGCGTTTACCATAATCGACACTCATAACCTAGTTTTTAGACGTATTAATGCATTTTGTATGATATTTCATGAATTTAAATTACATAATTTACTCGATATATTTGACGAATCTAATCTTATTAACTTTTAACTCGCTATCCGCGATTCGTGACACACGCTTGCAAACAGGTTTGATCCAGATGCGACGCCGAGTAACTCGGCGTCTCATCAGGATCTAAGCTGTTTGACACTCGGTCAATAGTTTCTCAAAAGCTTGATCGAATCGGAAGTAGTCAAAATTGTATCAGGTTCAAATTTAAGCAGACATTGTTATTTTCACAGCTGGGAAAATGTTTATAACTACGATGAATTAACATTTTTAGGAAAAGAGTAGTGAAATGGAAGATGTCATATCAAAATAAATGCTGTTTCGTTACAGTAGAACTTGTATTAAGCAGCCCTCAAAATATATATTATTATAGGTCTTTAAGTTAGGTGGTAGCTTAATGCAGGTAAAAAGTAATGCAGAAAGCTCTCTGCATTACTTTTGCCCTGTATTAAGCAACCACCTGCTTTTTAAGACCCCTATGTTCAGTAGATCAATGGTCGCTTAAGACAGGTTAGACTGTGTTTATAGTTTCCCCATTTATTGTTGAAGATCATATTTGGAAGAAAAGATGATATATTATTTTTACTTCTTTACCTTGCAGTATAAGACATAACTGACTGAATTGCATACTAATTACCTATTTTTTACAATGCCATTATAAATAAGGAAACTTGGTTTGACTATTGGGAAATCTGTAAAATCAGATTTATATTATTTCATAATTATGTAAACAGAGCAGACTCTGATCAAACAGCTCCTACACAAGCTCTATGATCTGGTTCTACTCTGTTTTTAAATACGTAAATATTTCTATGTCAGGTAGAGGGTTAACCCTATCAAGTCTGCATTATTAGAGTGAAATAGTCCGCCAGGGTTTAACCCATTTCCTCAAAGGCTATTTTTAGGTCCTACCTGTTTGAATTAATCTACCGAAAAGGAGCATTCATTAGAGAAAAGGAAACTTTCAGAATTGCGTAGTTTTGAAACCATTGTGATAAATAGAGCATTTGCTCCTATGGTTTCAGATAGAGGCCTTGACAGAGGCGTCAAAAGGCGTCAATATGAGGGAATGGGTTAACCATAGAGCTCATTCAGTTTGAAATGATCTAACTTCCTAGAGGAGTTTGAATGGCAAACAGTGTAGACAGTCATCAGATGCTCATCTATGAACCATCTGATCTGGATCTGCACTGTTTGCAAATGCCAGTATATACATGTCCCGCATTCAAAGGTTTAACCCTTTCCTTCAAATAAACGCATTTTCACAGACAGAGTAAACCCAGATCGGACGGCTCCTATAGGAGCCGTCTGGTCAGGGGTCTGCTCTGTTTGCTTATGCTATAACATAGATATAATTATACAGTTTCTACCAATACGAACAAACCCCTATGTATATATGACGTAACAAAATACTGCTAATTAATATTCATGATGTCATCACTTCTTCCATAAATATTAAACAGGGAAAGGTTTTAATGAACCGATACGCCAGTGGCGTCCTTGATGTCAATATTTAATAATTACGGTCGTTTTGTATTTGCGTCATATATTAAAAAGTTGACATGTTTAATAACTAGCTAATGTCATCTAATCGAAGTCTACCTTTACAAGAAGTTTGCCAAAGCGATAACTGTTCTTTTATACATTTGAACACTATACGTTATTGCAATATTTCATATTTGACGCTTATCATGTCATTACTTAGTACATGTATCAGCCCTTACCTCGTTATCTGCAACTTGTCTATCATTTGCAAACAGCTTGGATCCAGATGAGACGCCGAGTAACTCGGCGTCTCATCAGGATCCAAGCTGTTTTACATTCGTTCAATAGTTTCTGAAAATTTTGATCGAATCGGAAGTAGTCAAAATTTAAAATTTGCACTAGATCTAAATTTGAGCAGACAGTATTTTTTTCAGAGCAGTGTAAGGGTTTGTGTTTGTGTTGCTTTTCTGGTATTTATGACTTTGTTTCGACCATAAACCTTAAGTAGGCATGATTTTGTCGTGCGAGTTTGGTGAAGAGGGAGATTTGATAGATAAACTGTTTATTGCCGAGTTTAATATGTTAAGTAGGCGATGGTTTGTTTAACCCTTAACACGATGATGGCGTCTTTTGACGCCTTTTTGGCGTCATTGAAAACATAGTAGACAAACGTCCAGATAGAACATGTTCAAGACTAACTTCTTTATTTCTCCACCAAACCCTATGCTATGACCACTCTTTAGAATCGTCTCGAAGAGACGATTCTAAAGAGTGGTCACAACATAGGATTTGGTGGAGAAATGACGATTTTAGTATTTTGAGTAGGTACCTTTATCTGTAGTTCTGTAATAGACCCAGATCAGAAGACGTCTGATCATCGGGAATCTGAGTCTACCGGTTCCATCAGGACCAAAGATGTCTGTGTTTAACCCATTTGCTCCCACGATCCCATATATGGGACATAGGCAAACAGTGTATACTCTGATCAGACGCCGCATAATGCGGCGTCTGACCAGAGTCTACACTTTTTGCTGATAGGAAATTCAATATAAAACAAAACAATAATTTTGACCTGACATCCCTTAGATAAAAATAGACTAATCCAATATATAAGCATGGAAGAATCCACTGGGAGCAAATTGGTTAAATGCCATTATAAAAAGTAATCTAATCGATATTCATGGTGTCATTATTTCTCACATGAATATTCACGAGGTAAAGGAGTGTGTTTTCAAATACTATCAAACATCCTTACAGAGTAGAACTTGTTTTAAGACACTATTAGAACACTTTTACTGTTAACCAGTAAAAGCGACTAATTACTAATTTAACATAGACGTTTCAAGCATCAAGTGAATGCTTACTACATATATACTGGGTAGAAAGGCATATTTATGGAGTGAAGGATTAATCTTTGTCTTATTTAGCCATGATGTTATGATTTCTTACAATCTATTCTAGAGACATAGGGTAAGGACGGACTTAGCTACACTGTGATTAGTGTGCAAGACTAATGGTGATGTTTATATCTTTCTATTTTCAGATACCGCGCCATGTTCAAAATCACACATGCTGGCCGAGCCTGCAAGAACAACTCCTGGGCAAAGGTTTTGGAAAAGGGTGCAGAGGTCTGTGTTGAGTGCCAGCCCACCTCCATGAACAAAAGGCTCGAACGATGCCGTGGCCATGGCGTCTTCAAGGAGGAAACAACATGGAAGGCAATTGAAGCGCGGAACTGCCACGGCAAATGGAAAATGCTCACCCACCATGAGTCTAAGACATGCAACCAGCACAGCGAATACGACTTTGTTCTCGTGTAGTTCTGATCTCTCAACAACACTTGCATGACAAATTGTAACACATTGGTACGAAGATGTTTTGTAAATGCACAGATTTCAAATAGTGGCGAGAACAGACAAAGGATGCCGCTATCTAAGACAGCTGCTAGTAATCTGTACAGCAATGAAGTGAAGGATTGGACTCGTGACGTTAGAGAATATAAATATACTAATATATTCATCAGTTATAAGTGTATTGAAAATGGAATTTAGACCGCGGTTTTCATTTACAGGAGTGAGAAAACAACATTCTTCATTTGACTGTGACATTGTCTAGATGTATAACAATTTGTATGAGTGTCCTGTACATGACGACTTTATGCCATGGATGACTGTGTTATAGTAATGTAAGGTGTTCTTTGTTCAGATATAATAATGTTTGTTCGTACGGCACATCGTTCTTTGTTCAGATATACAGTAAAATATCGATACTACGAACACTCCGACAGGTACCAGTATTGATTTGTAACACATGTGACAGCTTAATGCAGGATGAAAGACATGCAGAAAGCTCCTAAAGGAGCTTTTTGCATGACTTTCACCATGCATTAAGCAGCCACCTGCCTACAAAGACATACATCCTCCATTACTAGAATTTGGTAGTATCGAATTTGTACTGTATATGTTTGTTCGCACGGCAAACAAGTATTTGTTCAGATATATGTGTGTTTGTTGTCACGACAAAGATATATGTTTGTTGGCATGGCAACCATATGCATTGGATACAATTTCCGTACTTTTTTGACTAAAGTAATGTAGCTGAACATACTCACGAGTAAATTGGATTCAGTCATCTGGGTGTATCTGGACTAATTCGCAAATCTTTTACCCTTTACCTGATAAATATTCATAAAAACATAATGATGTCATGTCTATTAATTAGCTGAATTTTTCATAAAGGCATGTGAGCACATGATGTTCTGCCATTGCAGAAACCGAAGAACAATATATATGTAATTCCATAAGCAAACAGAGCAGATCCTGATCAGACGGATCATATAGGAGCCGTCTGATCTGGATTTACTCTGTTTGCAAAGGTGTGAAAATGTATCTCTATCAGGTTAAGGGTTAAGCATTATATGGAATGTATAGTAAACTCGCGTGTCATGAATATATATTCATTTGAATGCTTATTGATTCAATGGCCAGTAATAATGGATTGACTTCTTCAAGCTTTATCACATTTTAGGAAAGCTTTGTCGATTTAGGAATGGGTTTTCATGAATGTCTTTCTGGGATCGAGACACTTTGAATAATAGGATAACAAATAGGTACGTTCAGTGTGATTTTTTTTTAGATTTCTTGCCTACAATAAGTTTAAAAAGTAACGAAGTAACGAACAGACCTTGAAACGAGTTAATCTTTTTAAATCCGAATTTTCAACGGAATCATCCGTCATGTTTAATGATATAGTTTATTCAGTAAGAAAGGTTTAAAATTTGCTTGAAGATTTGGAATGGAAAACTGTGAAATATGTTATCAGAGGTTTTCTCTAGGAGCCCTCTGACCAGGCTCTGCACTGCTTGCACATTGCGATGTACTCGTATTCCCTTTATTTGAATTGTTAACTCTTTTGGCGCCAAATTTAAAAGTGTCGTCTGCAATAATAATTTCGTATTAAATATAATTAATAACTAAATAATAAAGGTATATTAGTAAAACATTTGTTTTTTAAAATCTTTATGCTTGGGCTAAAATAATACAGAAAACAGTGAAGTCCCAGGTCAGATGCCGCCTTAAAAAGGCGGCATTTGACCTGGGACTGCACTGTTTTCAATGGTGCCAACAGGCGACAATGGCACCGAAAGAGTTAACGCCATCCGAATGTGTGAGTAAGCAAGCCCCAGTCGACGTTCATCATTGACTGCTGGCAAAGGCTGCAGCTGTACTCTGCTTAAACAAAGCCTGCTTGTATTTATTTAACCCTTTACCCCATTGAATATTCATGTAAGAAATAATGACGTCAGCAACATTGATTAGATTACTTTTAGTAATAGCACATGGACACAGAAATGTTTTGCCATAAAATAAATATATAATCAATTGCAAAAGCTTAGCGATCAGACCCTGGCCAGACATTCCCTACAGGGGATCAGACCCTGGCCAGACATTCCCTACAGGGGATCAGACCCTGACCAGACATTCCCTACAGGGGCCATCTGTTCTGGGTCTGTACTGTTAGCAAATGTGTTATATGGAATAAAGGGTTTATCAACATCATGTGCAAGGTTTGAAAGAAGCTATCGACCTTTGCCCGATTTATACAATATATAACAGAATGAAAATAAGGTATGTAGATCTAGCCATTCTGTCACTTGGATATTTTTTTCTGTAGTATTTACAGGGTTCTGTTTGCTTTATAATATATGTTTCCAGAAACGTCACGTATGACTCTCCCCGCTCAGTGTCATTGATGTATATAGTCATTTCACTAGCAGTATGTTTCATGCATATCCGATCATTAGTATTCATATGATCCGTAGGTATTGAGCTATTTAGCATATAGCATTCGTGTTATGTGTAAATATTGATCGCTCTGGCATATATATACACATTTGTGTTATATGTAGGTTTTGATCACTCTTGCATATAGCTTTCGTGGTAAATGTAAGAGATCGCCCTTGTTTATAACATTCGTGTTATACGTACGTATTGATCAACAGACCAACAGATAAAGGTGCGTACTCAAGTGATCAAATCGTATTTTCTCCACCCAACCCTATGTTATAACCCTATGCTGTAACCAGTGGTCACAACATAGGGTTTGGTGGAGAAATAAAGAAGTTATTCTTGCAAAATGTTTTAATTTACGCATTTTATCTGGACAGTTGATCAATATAATATATAGCATTAGTACAGCCATTGTATATAAGTATTAACGACTCTGGCATATAAATGTAGTGTTGTATGTAAGTACTGATCAATCCGGCATATAGCATTCATGTTACAGTAAAACCCCTCTAATGCGACCGACAAAAAGGGGCATAATTCACAGTGACAAAGGCAGGTGGTAGCTTAATGCAGGACGAAAGTTATGCAGAAAGCTCCTATATGAGCTTTCTGCACAACTTTCGTCCTGCATTAAGCAACCACCTGCCTATGAAGACAGTCATGTTTGTTCATTAAGTGACCGCATTAGAGGGGTTTTACTGTATGTATAAGTATGATCGTTCTTGAAACAGCTTCATTTGCTGTTAATGCTACATGCTCCTCCTGCAGTATTACCTTCAACATTTTTTCTCAGAGCACAGCTAGAGCTTATATATAATTATATACATGTTAATCATTTACTCCACAGATTCGCATTTTAATGCCTTTCAAACAGAATAGACCCAGATCAGACATCAGGTCAGGGTTTGCTCTGTTTGCTTATGTGATTGTATGGTCAACAATTGTCAAAAATTCCTGTGTTAATTTGCGATAACAAGTTTTGAGTTTCCTTATTGAATATTCATGAAATGAAAGGTTATGGGCAATGCAAGGATACTCAACATGCGCTGGTGTTTTACACCTGACTGAGATCATTAGTATTATCATGTATACGAAAACCACCCCGTGCCAAGCTCTTATCAAAACTATTCACCTCTTGTCAGTGTTCCTGCTGGAAAACATAATATTTGTCCCAAACTAGGATCTGCTGTAAATTTGTTTACCTTAAATTCGATCAATCCTTTTGGAAACTCTTGTCTGAGTGCCAAACAGTGTTGATACCGACGAGACGTTACTCGTCGTCTCATCGAAAAACAAGATGTTTGTAAATAACCAGTGACGTCACAAGTACAGTAAAAGTCTCGCTAATACCAACACCCAAACACGAATATGTTTTGCATTCTAACCCTTTCCCTCATATAAACGTGTTTTCACGCATTTGCAAACAGAGTAGACCCAGATCAGACGGCTCCTAGAGGAGCCGTCTGATCAGGGTCTGCTCTGTTTGCTAATAGAATTTGATAGATCTGTTTCTTTGCTTTCTAAATTGTCTTCAATGTTCCACCTTCCATATTTCTTTGTAACTGTTCTGTTAATGAATATTCAGTAGGTATTAAAAGTTGGCCTAAATACAGAACAGGGAAAGGGTTAAGGTACGGATATATGCTACATGTATAGATATGGTGATGCCTTATTACATCTACAAAGGAATGAATTATGGGTATACTAGAAAGGTATGTTACTAAAAGACAGTAGCTTAATGCATTAAGCAACAACCTGCTTTAATAGACTCATATATAAATAAGGTATGTGGTTGCATATGTGAGACTTTACTGACGCAGAATAGGAGTTTAGCATTGAATACTGGTTCTTTTATTGCACCGCTTCCCTGTAAATAACACATTGTCGGAGGTGCAGATTAGATGCGTAAATAGAAACATTTTCACGAATAACTTCTTTATTTCTCCACTAAACCCTATGTTGTGACCACTCTTTAGATTTTAAAGAGTTGTCAAAACATAGGGTTTGGTGGAGAAATCACGATTTTAGTACTTGAGTACACATCTTTAGTTGTTGCTCTGCATTGCATTCCGAGTGTTATGTTGTCGGTAATTAGCTCATGAAAGATATAATGAGCTGCTTTAGAAATAAGTATACGCTATATGATGTCTGACGATAATGAAGCTAATTGAAATACCATCGTTGCCTCTACTAGAGACATGGTAAGCATAGCATAACGTTTAAGGGAAACGAAGCAAATGAACCAGGAATTCTTTTCATATCAATATATTGCTAATATCGGTGCGGTTTTATGATGATCGAGGACTACTGAACAAGACTCGCATGTTCTTGGAACTGTTGATTCTTATCCTGCTCTCCGCGACCTGACTCGCATTTGCAAACAGTTTGGATCCTGATGAGACGCCGAGTAACTCGGCATCTCATCAGGAGCCAAACTGATTTACGCTCATATGATAGTTTCTCAAAAGCTTAACCATTTCCCTCATATAAAGGTGTTTTCACGCATTTGCAAACAGAGAAGACCCAGATCAGACGGCTCCTACAGGAGCCGTCTGATCAGGGTCTGCTCTGTTTGCTAATATAATTTGATAGAACTGTATCTTTACTTTCTGAAATTACTACAATGTGCCACCTTCCATATTTCATTATAACTAGTATGTCCATGAATATTCAGTAGGTATTGAACTTTTGAATATTCATAAAACAGGGAAAGGGTTAACATATTACATCTTGAGTATTAATTAGTTTATTTTTTATAATGACACAGGAACAGAGGAATGTTTGGCCATGGCAGAAAATGTAGAATAAATCTATATTGTTTCATAAACAAATAGAGCACACCCTGATCAGACGTCTGTTACAGGAGCCGTCTGGTCTGTTTCTACTGTTTGCAAAGGGTAGAGATGCGTACTTATTGAGTAAAGGGTTAAACGACCCTGAATTTAAAAACTGCACTAGGTGACTTTGATCAGACATAATTGTTTTTGCAGCCTGATAAGAGTTAATAGACAGTAGCTGCTAGAAAAGTTCTTAATTGTTATTATATGTTATAAAGTTTGTCTAACTGCCATTCTGATAATTTCTGATCAGCTACTGCTGGATTCCTTTTAGTTTTTTGTTGCACAGCTGAGGGCTAGACATATATAAAAAACACATGTAATGAACGTTTGATCAATGTGATACTGTTACTAATGTACAAACCTGATTTAGAAAACGCAAATGATCTAGAATAGAAAATAGAAATCCTATTTACCAAATGAAATTACTTAACCCTTTACTCCATAGATGCGCTTTTAACAACGCATTTGTAAACAAAGTAGACTCAGATCGGACGGCTCCTGCTGAAGCTGTCTGATCAGGATTTGCTCTATTTGCCCATGAAATGATACAGATCTGATTCATACGTTTTAACATGTATAAACATTCAGTCGATTACAATTCATGTCATTATTTCCTACATGAATATTCATGGAGTAAAAGGTTAATTGCTTTGACATATTGATATTGATATACACGCGTGTATCGTTGCTAAGAAAGTTGTCGGACCTGCTCATTGAAGATGCTCTTGTCTCCACTGAACCCAGTACGCTACATTCTCGTTTCGTTCGACTGTTCGACGTTAGTTTATGTACATAGATCTAGATAAGCTATAATACCTACTGTAATATATTTACATATATCGTGCAAAACCCCAAACAATACCTCTGTCTGCATTTAATGTCTTGTTATTGAAATCTGCATCCAGGTTGGACCGTGACATGTGACATACAAGGGAGACATTTCAACTCGCTCCTTCAAGGAATTCGGTCATGGCAGAATCTGTGGAATCAAGTCTATATTATTTCATAAATTAACAGAGTATACCTTGACCAGGTAGCTCACACAGAAGCCATCTGCGGTTCTACTCAGTTTGCACATCTTCCTATAGTGTCTCTTTTAAGGTGTTGACGTAAGCAGTGTAGACCCAGACCAAGTGCCTAACAAATGATCGCATTATGATATTTTGTCACTTGTGCCAGCATGCAGGTTTCTCTGACAGCACTACAGCAACTCCCTATAAACCGGAATTCCAGTAGTGAAGAATTTAGATACTTTTAGGCAGGTGGCTGCTTAATGCAGGGTGAAAGTCATGCAGAAAGCTCATAGAAGAGCTTTCTGTATGACTTACACCCTGCATTAAGCTGCCACCTGTCTCTGAGACCGGTATTTATACTAAATTGGACGTCCGGTTTAGAGGGTTTTTACTGTAACTGCAAAACTCATCGGATGCCCACCCTTGGCTCTCTCTCTCTCTCTTGTACAGTGATTGTATGCTACATATTATAGCAGTCAGACATAGATTGTGAATTAGTTTGTACTATAAGTGTCCATGTTTTTAAAATAAACATTATAACGCCAAAATGCCTTTCTATTATGATTTTGAATTCCCCGTACTCGGTTTGAATGTAATTTGAACATTCATACCAATGGATATATCTTTTACCGCCTTTGCAAACAGAGTTAACCCCGATCAAACGGTTCCTATACGAATAATCCGATCAAGGTATGTTCTGTTCGCTTATGAAATATTTATATACATGTACAGTAAAATCCCTCTAATGCGACCACCTAAAAGAGGTATAATTCTAGGTGCTAGATGCAGGTGGTAGCTTAATGAAGGACAAAAGTAATGCAGAAAGCTCATAGAGGAGCTTTCTGCATTACTTTTGTCCTGCATTAAGCAACCACCTGCTTATAAAGACATCAATGTGTATTCATTGAGTGGTCGCATTAGAGGAACTCTGCTGTCTCTAGTCCTACGGTTTCTGCGTTAGGCAAAACTTATGTTATATTCGTATGCTAATATAACAGCTAATTGAGTTTCATGATGTCCTTCTTAATTTTCATACAAGACTATTTATGGAGTGAAAGAGTGTTCAACACGAATACATGGTTCGTGTATAGAGATGATGATTCCCTATCACCTATACAAAGGGAATCTTTTTATTCTTCTCGTTCACTCTACACGGTCTGTCTAGTTTTTGAGATGAAGTCAACGGTCCTCTTCAGATCCTCTACAAAGGGCATATTAAACCATTTCCCTGTTCTATACGTATTCCAAATTTTATGTTATACTGAATTAGGCACGATGGAACATTCTCGCCATTTTATAAACTAAAGATACAAGTCTATCAAATTCCATTAGCAAACAGAGCAGACCCTAGTCAGACAGCTCTTGTAGGAGCTGTCTGACCTGGGGTTTCTCTGTTTACCAATGTAGGAAATGCGTTTATATTATATGGGGGAAATGGTTAAAGGGATACTAGAAAGGTATATTCTTAACCTTAAATAAAATATACAAAATCTTCCTCTATAATCCGAGCTTTTAGTAGAGCAGGATTGAGAAGGTTGGGGCAAGTGGCTGCTTATTGCAGGTTGAAATTCATGCTAAACTATCCCTGACGTGTATTCAGTATGACTTTCGTCCTGAATTAGATGACCACAACTCTCTCAATAATACTAACTTTAATGCATTTGCAAACAGAGTAGACTCAGGTCAGACGGCTCCTGTCGGAGTCGTCTGATAAGGGTCTGTTCCATTTGCTCATGGGATAATGTAGATCTGATTCTATAGTTTCTGTCTTGGCAAACAAATATGTTAATATGCCATTTTAAAAATCAATCTAATTAGTAATCATGATGTAATTATTTCTTACATAACTTCAGGTAAAGTGATACCACAACAAGCTGTTTTTACGACTGCTATTTTAATCAGTCATTGGTAGCAAACGCTTTCAAGAGCCGTCGTCAGAATTGCTGGACACATGTTTGTTTGTTTCAAGTTTAAGAGTGGACATTTATTTAAATTCTTTATAAAGGAATAGAGAGAGTGTCAAACAGTTTGGATCCTAATGAGACGCCGAGTTACTCGGCGTCTCATCTGGGTCCAAACTGTTTGCATATTGTATCACAGACTCGTCTTCGTGGCTGTGAAGGGGGTAAACCCTTCCCGTCATATAAAAGTCTACTGGAGCCGTCTGATCAGGGTCTGCTCTGTTTGCTAATGGAATTTGAAATATATATTTCTTTATTTTCTGAAACGGCTAAACATTTCTATATTTCATTACATCCATCTTGTCTATGAATATTCAGTAGATATCGAAATTTGGAATAAACATAAAACAGGGACAGCGTTAAAACATGCTTTACTCTTCGATCCCTACAGGGGTTGCTCGTTTATTGGTTCCGTCAATATATCATATACAGTACAACTGCTGGTTATTTTCCTTCTTATCAGGAACCATTTGGGTCACGGAGACAATTTGTCAACATTATCACCCAGCAATCATCACATTGAAGATCTAAATGCGTTTGCACTCATTTAGACCAGACCTTTTATGTTTAGCATGCTGGAGATATGGTCGTTTATTAAGCAGCTTGCTTCTTTCCGTTATCGATGCAAACGTTTGTTTCAATATATTAAATCTGTATGTAAGATATGATCTGACATATGAAATTGTTTGGATCCAGATTGGTTGTTATTCTAATGCGGTAAACCGTTTTTGTCCGCTAACCGCATCTTGACACACAAATGCAAACACATTGAATCTGGATAAAATGCTGAGAAACGTCTCATCATGATTGAGGCTGTTTGACACTCGGTCAATAGTTTCACAGAATGCTTTTGAGTAGTCAGGGTTGCACTACATCAATATAAGGAGCCATTAGTTTCTTGTACAGCCGGGTAATGATTTAAAACATAGTCATTTACACGCTAAAGGTGTATACCCATTCGCGCCATTGTTTGAATTTATCAAAGGTTTAAATGAGGAAACGTTTATGTTCTGTCTGAAATATTAATTTTAACGACTTTGGGTAATGGGGTTGACAATTGTCTTGTTTTGAAACCCATGTCTGATAATTGTCTTCAGTTCAGGTTCCGTTTCGCCACCCATCATTATTACCCGAATTACTCCAAATATTCGGACCCCCAATCTCCCTTCTTTACCAGTTTTGTAAACCGACAACGAAGGGAGTTTGGGTGTCAGGATATTTAGGGTCAATCGGTCAGGCGCTATTTTGATGAATTTAAATTTGATTGGCATAGCAGCAAATAGTGTAGACCCAGATCAAACGGCTCCTGTAGGAGCCGTTTGATGTGGGTCTGCACTATTTGTCTATGTCTGTATGTTTGAATACTAAAGGTACCTAGTAATTAATGTAGTTGTGTGCACATTCTAGCTAGAGTTGCATTCGTAAATGTTATCTTGCAATATTTTCCCATCAAAATATAATCATGAAATTAGATACGTAAACCTTGTATAATGTCCTGCCTCATACAACATTGAAGTCATTTCTGCACTATACAACAATCTCTATACAATATGTAAAATAAAACCCCTCTAAATTGGAATTCTACTTGAGACGAATTTAGATACGTTTAGGTAGATTGCTGCTTAATGCAGGATGAAAGTGATGCAGAAAGCTCCTACGGAGTCTTTCACTCTGCATTTAGCTGCCACCTGTCTCCAAGACAGCATGTTTATACCGAATTTAACGTCCGGTTTAGAGGGGGTTTTCTGTTACCAATTACCTTAATTATACGGACACCCAATGTCTCCTATTTATCAGTTTGTAAACCTGCATTTTGATCCATGTTTGGATACTCATAAATTAGACAAGACATATATACATGTAGTAGCAAATAGTGTAGACCTTGATCAATATTTGTCCATGTTTGTCTGTTCGAATACTCAATATAACTATGTTAACATATTTATGCATAATATCTATAGACAGAAACATAGTCAAACCATGCAGAATCAGACCAGGATATTCCTATTACTACGAGTTAAACTTATAAACCCTGTCACCGCCAATGAGATCTGATTATTCTTGGAATATCATCTGGACACAAGCTATTTGCAACTGTCAGCCAGTCAGCGCTTGACAATATAAGGATTAATATTTTGACATGCCAGGTATGTGATAACAAGACTGTGCCTTTATGGCGGTAATAAAATTGGGAAGTTAATCTACTACCGCTCTGTGTGGCTTTAATGTGACCTTAAACAATAATTATCATATATTTTACATATATTATACTCCTGACAAAAGCACGCAACAAACTTCTGTCGAAACAAACAAGTGTAAAGAGAACCGACCCGCACTTAACATAATTCTGGCGAAAACAAACGAACAGACTTTATCCTCTGTATTTGCAAACAGAGTAGACCCAGATCAGAAGGCTCCTTTTGGAGCCGTCTGATCACGGTATGTTCTGTTTGTTTATGAACTAATGTAGACATGACTCTACAGTTTTTGCCATGGTATAATATTCTCTTGTTCATGATGACGTTATAAAAGTTCGCCTAATTAATATTCATACAAACACCCCCACATAAAACAATTCTGGCGAAACAAATAAGACTGACAAGAACCGAGCATCATTTAAAACCCCTAATCTCATTTCTTTTAATGTATTTACAACAGTGTAGAACCATATCACATGGCTCCTGTGGGAGCTGTCTGATCAAGACCCATACCACATGGCTCCTGCGGGAGCTGTCTGATCAAGACCCATACCACATGGCTCCTGTGGGAGCTGTCTGATCAAGACCCATACCACATGGCTCCTGTGGGAGCTGTCTGATCAAGACCCATATCACATGGCTCCTGTGGGAGCTGTCTGATCAAGACCCATACCACATGGCTCCTGTGGGAGCTGTCTGATCAGGGTCTCCTGTGTTTGGTTATACAGCAAAACCCCTCTAATGCGACCGCCAAAAAGGGGCATACTTCACAGTGGCAAGGCAGGTGGTAGCTTAATGCAGGACGAAAGTAATGCAGAAAGCTCCCATAGGAGCTTTCTGCATAACTTTCGCCCTGCATTAAGCAACCACCTGCTTATTAAGGCAGCCAGGTTTGTTCATTAAGTGGTCGCATTAGAGGGGGTTTACTGTTTATTTATGTAGTAACAGTCTACATAGTCTACAGTTTCTGTCATGGTAGAATATGCTTTTGTTCATGATGACATAAATAAAAGTTCAGCCAATTAATATTCCTATAAATATACGCACTGAACACAATAAACAAATCTTGTGAAACAGACAAGACCAACAAGAAACGAGAAGCACTTTAAACCCTTTTAACCCTTTCACCGCCAATGTCGCATAAATGCACCACGACAAATAGTGCAGTCCCAGATCAGACGCCGCCTTTTCAAGGCGGCGTCTGACCAGGGACTTCACTTTTTGTCTCATTCTCTAGTTCTATATAATGTGCTTTATTCCTTTGAAATTTTGCATTAATTTATCTCATTTCCTTATTGTACCGAATGATTTAACAAAATTGCAGACGACAATTAGAAATTTGGCACCGAAAGAGTTAAAGCATTTGCAAACAGTGTAGACCCAGACCTTACGACTACTGTGGGAGTTGTCTGATCAGGGCATCTTTTGTTTGCTTATTATGTACTGTAGATATGACTCTACAGTTTTTGTCATCGTAAAATATTCTCTTGTTCATGACATAATAAAAGTTCAGCTAATTAATATTCATACAAGTGACATCAACCTACCAGCTCTTACATGTATCAAACACTTGGTTCAGATTCCTTAGTCATACCTGTCCTATTTCTCTTTAATCTCGCCTTCGTCAATAGACATTTGTTTAATGTATGAGAATTACATTTTTCCAATATCGGGATTTGAACGCATCAAATTCAAATTACCACAGATGTTAAATTTTCATACGAACATAAGAAACGCACTGGATTTGGTTTAAGCTTTTAATACATGCGATTTGTAAGTTCTCGTATCTAATTGCTTGTGTCACTGGACCGCTTTCGCACGCAGTAGATAAATGCTCCTCTATTTGTAGAATACAACAGATGTAGGAAATAATGAATTAACCCTTTCTCCTGTTCAAAAAGAAAATGTCTTCTCAATTTCGGACCTAGGGCAATTTTGACTACCTCCGATTCAACCAGGAAATGGTTGACCGAGTGTCAAACAGCTTGAATACTGATGAGACGCCGAGTTACTCGGCGTCTCATCTGGATTCAAGCTGTTTGCACATGCGAGGCGCCAGGTCGCATATAATGAAATAAGGGTTAAGACCAAAGCAACGTTGAAATTCCTGACATATTTCGCGAAGCCTGAGGAAGTGAATGGGTATATTTTCAGTTTCCATTCGGA
Organism: Azorinus chamasolen; assembly: GCA_963576725.1. Classification (NCBI taxonomy): domain Eukaryota; kingdom Metazoa; phylum Mollusca; class Bivalvia; order Cardiida; family Solecurtidae; genus Azorinus; species Azorinus chamasolen. The sequence continues at coordinate 16,389,998 of OY755240.1, read as the reverse complement.
TATGAAATACCCAAACAGGGTCATACAAGAAGATCATTTCTGGCTTAGATTTCGTCATCTGAAACCTAAGCGGGTTGCAAGATATCGAATCGCAGAATCGCAGCATTGTATATGAAAGTTGCGCTTTAACCGCCCATTCCTTTATTTGATATACATGTACATGTAGATGTCCATGCATGTATACCCATCTGCAAACAGAGCAGACCCAGATCAGACGGCTCCTGTAGGAACCGTGTGGCCAATGTCTGCTCTCTTCGCTTACATTAGACTATACAGATCTGATTCTTAAGTTGGTGTTATGGAAGACACATCCTTTGTTCATAACCAAATACATGTATACACATTCAGCTAATAAATAATTATGATTCAATTAATTCCTACTTGAATATTTAATTGGTAAAAATTTAAACGATGTCAACATTGCCATATACATGAGAACAAAGTTTGATATGTATTACATACACCTTTATTGCAACATTTAAACTTGTATTCATTTGTACATCAATGAGCATGACCTCAACTATAAGACATAATTTATGTCGTTTGTTCTGTGTCTAGTCTGTTTACTTTTAAAAGCGATTCGTTCATTTTGTTCATGACATAAACTACATTAGACCAGAGGGAAATAACGTAAACCCTGATATAATGACCTCTACAGGAACAGTCTGATATGAGTCTACAATGTTTGAAAAGGCGTTAAAGGCGGTTAAAAAGGCGTTCTATATGTAAAGGGTTAAATAGAGAAAAAGAAGAACATCTATTAACCCATTACATCATAGGCTATTTTTAGATACAACCTCTTTGAATAAATCTACCGAAAAGGAGCATTAACTAGAGAAAAGGAAAATTTTAGAATTTTGTAGTTTGAAACCATTATGATAAATAGAGCATTTGCTCCTATAGGAGCAAATGCTCTATTTATCACAATGGTTTCACAAAATGACTTTTTCAAAAGTCGTCAATATGAGGGAAAGGGTTAAAGCAGAAAAGGTTTGGGTTTGGGTTTTATCGGGTTTTACGTCGTTTTAACAGCATTTCAATCATATCACGACGTCCAGCTAATAACAGGTGGAGGAAGACCCCAGAGGTTCTTCTGTGCAAGGAACAAATTGCACTGTTTCGTGCACAGAACACCGAAGTAGAAACACAGACTTACCGCAAGCCAGCCGGAAAGCTTCCTCATATGAAAAATCTAAATGCCCAGACCGGGATTCGAACAGGAAACAAATATTATATTCCACCTCTTTGTACCTTTGTTAAAGAACAGGCACAGGCAATACAGATCATTTGAGTTCATTGTGTAAGAATATAGATCTGTCATGTCCAGTGTTCATATGCTATAATTACATGAATCTAATTAATATTCATAAAGGTTCAGTTACCCCCCACCCCCTTAAACCGGAATTATAGTAGAGGAAATTAAATACTTCATTTTAGTCAGGTGACTGCTTAATGCAGAGCGAAAGTAATACAGAAAGCTCCTAGAGGAAATTTCTGCATGCCTTTCGCCCTGCATTAAGCTGTCACATGTCTCCAAGACCAATATTTATACTAAATTAACCCTTTCCCTGTTCTATGTTTATTTCATTTTTCAGTACCTAATGCATATTCATGGCCAAAATAGTTATAACGAAATATGGAAGGTGGAACATTGTAGCCATTTTAGAGAGTAAAGACGCATATCTTTCAAATTATATTAGCAAACAGAGTAGACCCTGATCAGACGGCTCCTCTAGGAGCCGTCTGATCTGGGTCTACTCTATTTGCAAATGCGTGAAAACACGTTTATATGAGGGAATGGGTTACACGTCCGATTTAGAGGGGATTTGCTGTTTTGTTTTTACATGAATATTCATCACGTAAAGGGTTAACAATCGGTTGGATAAAGTCAGTCACTCGTGGAACAAAATGTTACAACATTAGTCAAGCCTATTGACACATACAGTAAAACTCCGCTAACGCGACCACCTAACAGAGGTATACTTATGGATGCTAGATGCAGGTGGTAGCTTAATGCAGGACAAAAGTAATGCAGAAAGCTCCTAGAGGAGCTTTCTACATTACTTTTGCTCTGCATTAAGCAACCACCTGCTTACAAAGACAGCCATGTTTATTCATTAAGTGGTCGCATTAGAGGGGTTTTACTATGCCATATTTACCACTAATATTCGAATTGACCAATTTAGTCAAATAGTGTAGGCCCAGAACAAACGTCTCCTAAAACGTCGTTTGATCAAGACCTGCACTATTTGCGTCAAGTTTACTACATAGATACGCCTTTCACAGCCATTGAAAACAGAAAAAATCCTACTTTGTTTGCTTTTGAAATGATATACAGTGATAGTCTCGATTTCTCGAATTTTCTTTATAGAAGAATTTAGACTGTTTAAGACAGGTGGCTGCTTAATGAATGGTGAAAGTCATGCAGAAAACTCTAAGAGGAGCTTCACCCTGCATTAAACTGCTACCTGTGCTAAATATCGATAATGGTACGTATTTTAGTGTAGATCTTATTCTACAGTATTTGCCACGGCCAGCTCATACGTCATTGTAAAAACAGCTCCAGCTATTCAATATCCATTTGATATTCATGACATCATTATTTCTTATATGAATAGTCATAGAAAGTTCAATATATCAAAATGGCGCAAACTGGTGGAGACGGGGAAGATTTGATGTCGGTATTATACGGACTATTAGGATTATACAACAACATGGATAGAATGTTTTCCTGGGCTTAGCTCATCACGGGTACTGTCAATACCCGCTACAGGTGGGTCACTACATCATATCAGGTAGCACGGTTCACGCAGTGAGCCATTGTCATGTTCGGGGTACAAGTCAACACCTCTTGAAATGATTTTAATTTATTTTGACCCTTTACCCCATAAATATTTATGTAAGAAATAACAACATATAAAATATTAACTAGATGGTTTTTATAATGACATGTTATGAAAACATGACTTTTTGGCGATGGAAGAAACGGTAGAATCATAGCTATACTATTTAACCCTTTCCCTCATATAAACGTGTGTTCAAGCATTTGCAAACAGAGTACAAAAAATGTAGACCCAGATCAGACGGCTCCTATAGGAGTCGTCTGATCAGGGTCTGCTCTGTTTGTTAATGGAACTTGATAAATCTGTTCCTTTACTTTCTGAAATGCCTAGAATGTTCCAGTTTCCATAATTAATTCTAACGTTTTTGTTCATGAATATTCAGTAGGTATTGAAATTTGAAATAAACATAAAACAGTGAAAGGGTTAATAAGCAAACAATGCATATTCTGAACAGACGGCTCTTACGGAAGTCGTCTGTTATGTGTCTACTCTGTTTGCAAAGGCGTAGAAAGGCGTATTTATGGAGTAAGGAATAACTGCTTACCTCATAAATATTCATGTAAGAAAATGTAATGCTAACCCTATGGACATGTGTCAGCTTAAATCTATATACTGACATAAACAAAGGAATGTAGTCCTTGCCAGAACTGGAGAACCAGGTCTGTATCATTAAAAAAACAAGCCGAGCAAATCCTGATCAGACGGGCCCCTATAGCAGTCGTCTGATCTTATCTACGTTGTTTGTAAAGTTAATCATTTCCCTGTTCTATATTGTTGTCCGAATTTCAATACCCAATGAATATTCATGGACAAAATAATTATAATGATATATCGAAGGTGAAACATTGTAGCCGTTTTAGAACGTAAAGAAACATATTTATCAAATTCCATTAGCAAACAGAGCAGACCCTGAATAGACGGCTCCTATAGGAGATGCAGATGCATGGAAACACGTTTATATGGGGGAAAGTGTTAAATTGTGTCTATATCAGATAGTTGGTTCAATGATGGCCATTCTATAAGAAAACAGAGCAGACCCTGACCATACTGTTCCTCCAGGAGCCGCCTGATGTTGGTCTACTCTGTCTGCAAAGACGCGAAATGGCAACTGTATCAGGCAAGGTGTTCAATGATGGCGAGTGTCAAATAAGTTTGATCAGTCATTTCGTTTCCCTAGATAGTGTTTTATTTTCTCTTTCGATGTTCGCTGGAAACCATTACTATATTTGCTGATCAATAAGGCTTACATATTCGTCACCCTGACACCACAATGTCTCTTTGCAGCCCTTTTCTCCATAAATACGCCTTTCTTCACCTTTGCTATCAGAACAAACCTAGATCAGACGGCTCTCACATGTAGCACATAGTCTGCTCTGTTTGCTTATGAAATAATATACATCTTGATGCAACAGTTTCTGTCTTTGCCAGCCAAAACATCTGATCTCATATTTCATTATAAAAATTCAGCTAATTTCTATCCATGGTGTTATTATTCCCTCCATGGATATCATGGAGTCATCGGTTGAGGACAGTGGTATAGCTATCAATGTCCTCTCGGTTACTTCTAGAAGTCATTACTTCATATATTATTACTTCGCCATTGCTGACTTCATTGTCTGGTGCTGGAATTGAACAGGTTAATGATCTTACGTTCATTATACCCCCATGACTATTAATTCAAGAAGCAAGAATGTATTACTGCATGAATATCCATTGACTATTTTGTTTTATAATTACACATAAACGAATACATTTTCGGCTGTGACAGAAACTTCAGATCTCCGTTAGCGTTCAGAGCAGTCCCTGATGAGACAACTCCTACAGGATCTGTCGGATCTGGATATACTCTGTTTGCAAAGGTGCAACATGCCATCCATATGAGGGAAAGGGTTAAACCTTTTTATATCTAGCTATGGGTAGAGAGGATCTGCAACAGTAGATCCTAACAGTAGATTTGCGACCTAACACGCATTTGCAAACAACGATCAAGCTAACATTTTGTTACATTGCTGTTACGTCAGCATGAAAAGCTAACACTCTGTTACATTCATATTACGTCAACACGAAAAGCTATCATTTTGTTACATTGCTGTTACGTCAACATGAAAAGCTAACATGTTGTCACATTCCTATTACGTCAGCATGGAAAGCTAACATTCCCTGTAAACTTTCCATTAACCCGTCCACTGTTCCATTTTTATTCCAAATGTCAATACCGACTGAATTTTCATGGACAAAATATATGTAGTTATATGTATAATGAAATATGGTAGGTGGAACATTGTAGACATTTCAGAAATTAAAGAAACGGGTCTGTCAAATTCCATTAGCAAACAGAGCAGATCCTGATGAGATGGCTCATATAGGAGCCGTCTGATATGGGTCTACTCTTTTTGCAGATGCGCCAAAATGCATTTGTATGAAGAAAAGGGTTACGTCAATACAATAAAGTGTATCGTTCTGTTAAGGTATTACTGGTTGCTAACTTGCTACTGAGGCTCACGACTATATTGTTGAATATTGCCTCTTATCCTATTATGCCTCAAATGACTTGCATTTTCAGACAGCTTGGATCCAGATCTCACCGAGATCTAAGTTGATTGATCCTCGGTCAAACGTTTATAAATAGCTTAATAGATTCATGGACAAGTAGAACTTGCAATGGAACATTTAACCCTTTATTCCACAGTGACACCTTTTGACGTATTTGCAAACAAGGCAGACCAAGACCAGGCGACACCCGCAGGAGTGTGCTATGAATATTCATGGACGAAAGGGTTTAACCAGTACTCAGATTTTATAGCAGGACAAAGTTGATAATACTCTGAAGTCTGTATACTCTCAGTGACCGATATATAGATTCAACCCTTTACTCATTACTTAAAGTTATAATGATTCATATCAAATAGATTAATTGTTACAATAGCACATGGACACTGGAAGTTTTGACCAGAGCTGAAACTGTAGAATCATATCTATATTATATCATTAGCAAACAGAGCAGACTCTGATCAGGAGCCGTCTGATCTGAGTCTTCTCTGTTTGCAAAAGTGGAGAAAGGCGTATTTATGGCAGTAACTGTAGAAGAATATCTTCATATAAACCCTCTACATCATAGTTCCATTTGCAAACAGAGTAGACCTATAGGAGCCGTCTGACCAGGGTCTACTCTGTTTGCTTTTCACATTACATAGATCTGACTTCTGTCAAACCAAACAATTTGAAAAGTGTACCTTATAACAAAATCAGCTAATAATTATTCATGATGTCATTATTTCTTACAGGAATAATGAACAGAGAAAGGGTTAAAAGGCTAAGTGAACTATGTCAATAACAACATTATACCATGTTTCTGACAGAGTTACATAATATACCTGATCATGTGATTAATTCAAATCTTATCACTGTATCAGTATCTCTAAGTTTGTGTCTGGAATCCGTGGCCAGAAGGGGTTGATACAGTGAACCTGAGGAGTCATTGACTATCTTTCAAGATACGAGTTACGAGAATGTTGTACAATCGCTCAACACTTCGAATGCGGGAAACCCGTCTACCGGCATTTGCAAACAGTGTAGACCCGTCGATGAGACCTCTGGCCAGGTTCTGCACTGTTTGTAAGTCAAAATTATCTCAGAAGTATAAGCCTTTCAGACTGAATGGACTCGAAGTTAAATAATGGGAGGACATTCCACTTTGAATATTCTGTATTCAAATGGACAATTATTTACTCCAACCACAGGAATGCCTTTTCACGTCTTTGATAACAGAGTAGACCCAGATCGGAGTCTTATCAGGATCTGCGCGGTTTGATTATGGAAGTACACAGGTCTGATTGTAGAGATTACCTTAGTATATGTACAGTAAAACTCCTTTAAATCCGAAGTTAACTCTTTGCACGCTAGCGGTGAAACTGTGATTACATATGCAAACAGTTTAGACCCAGATGGGACGCCGCATTATGTGGCGTCTCATCAGGATCTAAACTGTTTTCCACCTTGACCATAGTTTTGCAAAGTAATGAGAGAAAGTTTATTTTAAGAATTGAAGGAGACGACCATTGTTACAGACGAAAAATTACTTAGCTTGCAAAGAGTTAAAAGTAGTGTCAAGGCCGATATTTCAGACAGGTGACAGTGCAATGCAGGAAGAAAGTCACGCAGAAAGCTCCTTTGGGACGTTCAACATGCACTCAGCAGTCACCTCCCTAAAATCTATTTTTCTTTGTTGAAATTCCGGTTTATAGGGGCTTTTCTATACATGAAAAACCAAAATGACAAATATCAGAGAATGGTTAATAGCATTACGAAACAAATTACATTATAACTCCTCTAGACCGGACGTCCAATTTAATATAAATACAGGCATTGGAGGCAAATGGTAGCTTAATTCAGGGTGAACGTCATGCAGAAAGCTCCTCTAAAGGAGCTCTCTGCGTGACATCATCCTGCATTAAGCAGTCACTTGCCTAAACCTATCTAAATTCTCCTCTACTAGAATTCCGGTTTAGAGGGATGTTTCTGTATTCACCAGATTATGGTATTTAGGCAATCCGGCAAACATGTTTATGATAAACCAGGTAGTACCAATAATGCATCAGAATATGAGAGCTTTTAATACGATTCGAACCCATGACCAGCCGAACGGAAGGTGGCACTCTACAACTGAGTAAATGAGGCCCAACGAGTGATAAAAAGAAAGTAGAAAATCGGGCAAACATGCCTTTTTAGCCCCAGATTTTACATATCACATGTGAGTCTTAGCTACGATTCGAACTCCTGTATTGGAGGAGGGGTGGCATGGTAGCACTAAACTAATTAGGCTAACGAGTGGTTCAAATGATATTAAACTTTATCAGATATATAGATCCTCGGTTAGTTTAAAAATGCGAACCAATTCACGATTATCCCTATGACCTTATCCGATACAGAACGATTCGATATTTACTATTGTTTTGTTGATTTTTGCTCCTGTATTTTACTTATACTCACCTCTCGGACAATCGCTTCAACTGAAGACTAATAACCGCGAACTGTCTTGCACATACAAACAGCTCGGATCTAGATGAGACACCAAGTAACTCGACGTCTTATCATGATCTAAGTTCCTTGATACTCGGTCAATAGTTCCCCTCAAGCTTGCTCGAATAATAAAAAATAATAATCAAAATGTCACCAGCTCAACAATTGGGCAGACATTCTTTTTTTTCAGCTGTGTAAGGGTTAATCCGGGTAAATGCCCTTACAACACGTTTCATGATTATTAAGATGCGATGATTTGTTGGTGAGATACAATTGCCAATGATTCGCTCGGCGAAGATCAGCGTAAAATAAGTCAACAACCCGAAGCCATTCAGGGCAATCGCCATTGTTCACACCCTTCTAGCCTACCTCTTTCACCGGAGAGCGACCACGAGGTTTGGTGCAATTTCCGAAACTTTGACTATCTTTACAAAGAGTTTGGATCCAGATGAGACGCCGAGTAACTCGGCGTCTCATCAGGATCCAAACTGTTTGACACACCATTTACGTTTTATAGAAGAAATTGAAAGAATATTCACCCTGGAACTTAAAGCAGATAACAGTGTTTGTAGATGAAAATTATTTGCCGCATAAAGTTTGTTGAACGGATGGTGGGTTAATTTCATACTCGTGCTAAAATATGTAATAAGAGATAATAGGCCGTGACTGGTCATTTTCATGTGAATACCAATTTAAACGTCACGTAGCCAAATATTTCTGTAAGTTTATTAACCCAGTAGGCTCCCATTGTCAACTGGACTGTGAATAATGGGTGACGTTGTATATACCATGTACACAATGTATCAGTATAACCACAATGGCTTGGTTTACCTTTTTCCTGTTCTATGTTTATTCGAATTTTTAATACCTACTGAATATTCATGGAGAAAAATAGTTATATTGTAATATCGAAGGTGGAACATTGTAGCCATTTTATAAAGAAAAGAAACAAGATCTTTCAAATTCCACTAGCAAACAGTGTAGACCCTGATCAGACGGCTCCTCAAGGAGCCGTCTGATCTGGGTCTACTCTGTTTGCAAATGCGAGAAAACACGTTTATATGAGGGAAAGGGTTAAATCTTTCAACACTCAATTATTAGTGTGGAATGCAGTATAAAACCCTCTAGACCGGAATTCTGGCAGAGAAGAATTTAGATCTTTTCCGCAAGTGACTGCCTAACGCAATGCTCTTTTAGGAGCTTTCTGCGAGTCTTTCACCCTGAATTAAGCTGTCACATGTCTAAGAGCTGACAATGATACTAATTCGATAGTCCGGTTTAGATGTGTTTTATTTTAACCCATCACTGTATATATAACGATGAAGTTCACTCAGTATACAAGTATTCAACATTTCCCCGTTGAATATCCATGTAACAGCGTATGAACAAAAGACATGTTGGTTCCAGCAGTAACTGTAGAATTATATCAATGTTATATCATAAACAAACAGAAACAGACCCTGATCAAACGGTTCCTATAGGAACCGTCAGGTCTGGGTCTACTCTGTTTGATAATGGAATTTGAAAGATCTGTTTCTTTATTTTCACTATGCTCCACCTTCCATATTCTTTGGAATAAACATAGAAAGGTTAAATCTTTCAACACTCAATTATCAAGATGGAATGCAGTACAAACCCCTCTAAACCGGAATTCTGATAGAGAAGAATTTAGATAATTCCGGCAGGTGGCTGCTTAATGCAAGGTTCTTTTAGGAGCTTTCTGTGTGTCTTTCACCCTGAATTAAGCTGTCATCTGTCTTAGAGCTGAATTTGATAATCCAGTTTAAATGTGTTTTACTTTACCCATCACTGTTTAACGATGAGTCCACTCAGTATAGACGTCGTAAACATTTCCCTGTTGAATATACATGTAACAGCGTATGAACAAAAGACATGTTGGTTCCAGCTGAAACTGGATATAGAATAATATCAATGTTATATCAGGAACAAACAGAACAGACCCTGATCAGACGGCTCCTATAGGAGCCGTCTGATCTGGGTCTACTCTGTTTGCAAAGGCGTAAAAAGGGCGTATTTATGGAATATGTTGAATATCCATGTAAAAGGGTATGAGCAAAAAGGCATATTGGTTCCAGCTGAAAATGTAGAATAAGAACTACTGTAGTTTATACCGTACGCAAGCAGAGCCGTCTGATCTGGGTCTACGCTGTTTGCAAAGCTTTGAAAAGGTATTTGTATGTAAAAAGGTTTAACCCATTCCCTCACAATGACGACTTTTGACGACTCTGTAAAAGTCACTTTGTGAAACCATTGTGATAAATAGAGCATTTGCTACTACTACAGGACCAATGCTGTATTAATCATAAATGGTTTCAAACTACAAAATTCTAAAAAAAAATCCTTTTCACTAGTTAATGCTCCTTTTCGGTAGATTTATACAAAGAGGCTGTATCTAAATATAACCTATGAGGTAATGGGTTAATTGTGTTAGTGTATTCTGCATGACAAACAGTGCAGACCCGGATCAGAGAACTTCCCTAGGAGTCATTTTATCTTGGTATACATTGCAAATGAGTGAGTGAGTTAGTTGGGTTGAGAGGTACATTGTTTTCAACTATACACCTTTTTTGCATATGACAGAAGCCTTGTTTCCTGCACTCAGCACTCTACTCGTGAATTCGTGTTTTGATCCAGATCATACGTTCTGTCTCATTAGGATCTAAATTATTTGACATTATGTCAATGTTTGTTTAAATGAAACTATAACAAAATATTATTTTCGAATTGAAGCAGACGGCATTATTTGCAGACGATACTATTTGCAGATGACCATTGCTCAAAGCGTAGAAGGTCAACAACCCTAAAAAGTAACTTGTATCTTTGTTACTGTCGCTACCGATTTGTACTGATGAGCTTATGTTGATATAAGTGGTCCCAAGATGAACCCTAAGTTCCACTCTATAAAGCCACCACTTAACCATTTATTCCATGAATAGATATGATTCTACTGGTTCTGCCATGGTCAGATATTCATGTGGTTATGTACTATTATAACAGTTAATCTAATTTATATCCAATGAAGTCATTTATTTCTAGAAATAATTTGTGTATAAATAGTGTTGACTTTTTCTATATAATATCATTATGAACAAGAAAAGTGTTGATCATTACAGAAAGTGTAGAATCAGATCTCGTAATGTTATTATAAGTGTCTGTACAATTCTATTGTTCTGATCAGCGTCTACTCTGTTTCCTTATTAACCCATTTGCTCCCACGATCCCATTTATGGGGCATAGGCAAACAGTGTAGACTCTGATCAGACGCCGCATAATGCGGTGTCTGATCAGAGTCTACACTGTTTGCTGATAGGAATTTCAATATAAAACAAAACGAAATTGAAAATTTAGGCCAGACACCCCTTAGATAAAAAAAATGGACTAATCCAATATATAATCATGGACGAATCTACTCGGAGCAAATGGGTTAATCAAACACGATCTGATTCTATGGTTTACGTAATGATAAAAAATCATATGTTCATGTCATATTTAAACTTTTATTTAACTATCTACTCCATATATACACCTTTTAACACGCTTTGCTAACAGAGTGAACCCAGATCAGACGGCTCCTGTAGGAGCCGTCTGATCAGGGCCTGCTCTGTTTGCTTATGAAATTATAATATAGATATCATACAGCAGTTTCTGCCATGTCCAGACACTCCTGTGCTCATATAGCATTATAAACAATCAGCATATTAACCCATTTGGCTCCCATTGGATTCTTCCATGCTTATGTATTGGATTAGTTTGTTTTGTTTTATATTGAATTTCCTATCAGCAAACAATGTAGACTCTGATCAGACGCCGCATGATGCGGCGTCTGATCAGAGTCTACACTGTTTGCCTACATGTACGTATATATGGGATCGTGGGAGAAAACGGGTTAATATCAAAGAGGTCATGTTTTCATTCTGAAATATTTATGGAGTAAAGGATTAATTAATAATCGACCGTGATATCATTATTTCTTACATAAACATTCATTGAATTTATTACCATCATACGGTAGTTTCTTGTCACGCGTGCATTTCAGATAGTGATGTATATCGCAGGATTCGTTTGCAGTTAAGACTGATTCGACGAAAACATTATGAATGACGTAAATATGCAATCATTTCCTTCACGCATGTTCACGCATTTGCTGTCTGATCAGAGTCTGCTCTGTTTGCTTTGAAATTATACGAGATATAACTCATATCAATAGTTTCTACCAATACACAGTTTACTTCCTATATACAGTAAAACCTCTTTAAACTGTTCGTCAACTGTAGTATAAATATTGGTCTTGGAGACAGGTGGCAGCGTAATGCAGGTTGAAAGTCATGCAGAAAGCTCCTATAGGAACTTTCTGCATGACATTCACCCTGTATTAACCTTTAGCCTGCTATGGGCGGATGAGTGAATACCTTTGCAAACAGTTTGGATTCAGATAAGACGCCGAGTAACTCGGCGTCTCATCAGGATCCAAACTGTTTGACACCCTGATTGCATCTTGGTAGAAAAAAATATTATAGCTTGAAATTTGGAAATGTAGTAGATGATAATTTCCGTAAAAATAATTTGCTCAGCAGGCTAAAGGTTAAGCAGCCACCTGCCTAATAGTATCTAAATTCTTCTGTACTAGAATTCCGGTTTAGAGGAGTATTACTGTACATATGTTTTTATAAAACATAACTTACTAAACATTCATGATGTGACTATGTCTTATATGAATATTCAAATAGGGAATGGGTTAACCCTTTACTTAAAAGATACGCATTTTTATCTCTTATCATGCTGAAAAAATAGATCTGCTAAAATTCTGATCTCTTGCATTTTTACCTACTTCTGATTCGTACAGTAGTTTGAGACACTATTGATCGAGTGTCAAACAGCTTGGAACCTGATGAGATGCCGAGTTACTCGAGTTACTCGGCGTCTCATCTGAATCCAAGCTGTTTGCAAATGCGAGTCAGGTCGCGGTTAGTAGGATAAAGGTTTAATGCAAAGAGAGTTGCCTCAGGTCAGAGAGGCCCTGTAGGAGCTGACTGTTCAGGGTCTGCTCTGTATGCTTACGGATATTATCCTATAGATTGTGTCAGCGCCAAGAGTTCATATGTTTCACCTCTAACTCATTCATGTCATTATTTCCTGCATGAATATTCATGAAGCAAAGAGTTAACCATTTCCCTCATATAAACGCATTTTCACGCATTTGCAAAAAGAGTAGACCTATATCTGACGGCTCATATTGGAGCCGTCTGATCACGGTCTGCTCAGTTTGCTTTTTATATGATTCTTCAGTTTGTGTCAAAAGCAAAATCTGCCCATGAAAAGTTTACATAATAAAATTTTAGCTAATAAATATTCATGGTGTCAGTATCTGTTCATGAATACCCAACAAGCAATGGTTTAACCCTTTCCCTGTTCTGTATTTAGGCCAAATGTCAATACCTACTGAATATTCATGAAGAAAATAGTTATAATGAAATAAGGAAGGTGGAACATTGTATACATTTTAAAAAGCATGGAAACAGATCTATCAAATTCTATTAGCAAACAGAGCAGACCCTGATAGGAGCCGTCTGATCTGGGTCTACTCTGTTTGCAAATGCGTGAAAACACGTTTATATGAAGGAAAGGGTTAACTGAATAAGCCTGCTAAACAGGTTATCAATGATTACAGACAGAGAATATAAAGTAAAGAGGTGACCTTAACCCAGTGCCCGAGACATTTATTTTTTCTCTATCAATGGGTAGTCCATGGTGTTATCTCTTACAATCAGCAAAATCAATTTGAAGGCTTCACCCGAATTAAGCGAAATTGCATCACAGTGTTTGCAGATATTAGTTTTGTCATGTGTTTTACAGGTTTTTGGCAGGGCCCATGCCTGGCTAGGGATTATCGGAGTTACCTGACGATATATTGATTTATGATAAGTATTTTTCGCTATTGAATTACATTTATCATTTAGATTGTTATACAAGAGACCTCCTTTGGTAAAATAGGGATAAGTCTGATCTTATACACTTTGCCCATGGTTGGGGCCCAGGTATGAACCTACGTGTTTTTTTAGTGTATCATAAGGATCAAGACAGATGTTACCGGCTAATTGTGATTCTAATTGTGACATTTTAAAGTCGGAAAAATTGGAGTTAACCCTTTCCCTAATATAAACGTATTTTCACGTATTTGCAAACAGAGTAGACCCAGATCAGACGGCTCATAGAGGAGCCGTCTGATCAGGGTCTGCTCTGTTTGCTAATAGAAATTGATAGATCTGTTTCTTTGCTGTCTAAAATGTCTACAATGTTCCACCTTCCATATTTCTTTATAACTATTTTGTTAATGAATATTCAGTAGGTATTGAAATTTGACCTAAATACAGAACAGGGAAAGAGTTAAGAAACGGCACAGGCGACATTTTGCAAAAACGATAGTCTATCGTACAAAGAACAACGACATTATATCCTACTCAGTAAAACAAGAGTCTATCCTGCATAGTACATCGACAGTTTACCTGACTTAGTAAAACTGCTGTGTATCCTGCTTAGTAAAACGACAGCCTATCCTATCTAGTAAAACGACAATCTACCATACTTAGTAAAACCACAGACTCCCCTGCTTAGTAAAACAAAAATCTACCCTGCTTAATAAAACAACAATCTACCCTTCTCCGTAAAATACGACAGTCTACCTTGCTTAGTAAAACTACTGTCTATCCTGCTTAGTAAAACTACTGTCTACCCTACTTAGTAAAACGTCTATCCTACTTAGTAAAACTACTGTCTACCCTACGTAGTAAAACTACTGTTTAATCCTACTTAGTAAAACTACTGACTACCCTACGTAGTAAAACTACTGTCTACCCTACTTAGTAAAACTACTGTCTATCCTGCTTAGTAAAACTACTGTCTATCCTACTTAGTAGAACTACTGTCTACTCTACTTAGTAAAACAAAAATCTACCCTGCTTAGTAAAACCACAATATACCCTTCTCCGTAAAACACGACAGTCTACCTTGCTTAATAAAACTACTGTCTACCCTGCTTAGTAAAACTATTGTCTACCCTACTTAGTAAAACCACAGTCTACACTTCTTAGAAAAATGAGTCTATCCTACCCAGTAACACCATCATAGCTCTAGAAGTAAATGCACATGTAAAAACATTCATTTACCTCATTTTGAAAGTTTCTCTAAGGAAGTACAGTCTGCATGTCAGATATCGAGATGCTAGGGGGGTTGAGAGTGTGCACATCATTATGTCTAGACACACTGCATGTTTGCCCTTTGTTAATTGAAATGATCTTAAATCCGCTGATGACGTTTTGTAAATGTATATATTGTAGTAAACAGCCTTCTAAATCGGGAGTTCAGATAGGTATAAATGCAATACCTTAAGATAGTTGATAGCTTAAAGTAGGGTGAAAGTCATGTCCCAAAGGAACTTTCTTCATGACTTTCACCCTGCATTAAGCAATAACCTATCTAAAATGACATGAATTCTTCTTTATTACTATTCCATTTTAGAGGGGAATCACTATACATGGTTGCATATGGTAGCTTATGCATAACATTTGCCCTGCATTAAGCTACCACCTGCCTTACAGACCCATGCTTTGAACTATTTTTGATGACCACTGAAGACAGGTTGTACTGTATAAACTGCTTGCATGGGCATGGAACGGAACGATTTATTCTCGAATAAAATGTTTACTGTATGTATCTTATCAATATTTATGCACGGTGGTTTACGTGGGACCACCTTTGAGTTGTTATGTTCGAAACCTTAACACCTATCGGGATATTCCGTAATGATTCGGGCATACATTTAGATAATTATCTCTCTCATCCGGGTATTAGAATGTAACACATTTTTATTGCAAGTTTGGAAAGGAAAGGAACAGCTTAAGAACTGGTGTGACTGCGTGTTTTTTCGGATTTCCTTTGTCTGCGAAAGGGTAGATGTGCTGAATTTATCATTATGATGCACTCTTCAAGAACCCGTACATTCGGCAATGATTAGAATGGAGATATATTCCAGAAATAGTAAATCACGTGATATATCATTGCGTCTTTGATTATCGCATATTCCTATACATCGAACTGATCTTTAACCCTTTCCCTGTTCTATATTTATTCCAAATTTCAATACCTACTGAATATTCATGGACAAAATAGTTTTACAGACATATGGAACATGGAACATTGTAGCCATTTTAGAAACTAAAGAAACACATCATTAAAATTCCACTAGCAAACAGAGCAGACCCTGAGCAGACGGCTCCTATGGGAGCCGTCTGATCTGGGTCTACTCTGTTTGCAAATGCGTGAAAACACGTTTATATTAGGGAAAGCGTTAACCCTTTACCGGGTAATAAACGCCTCTCCAGACCAAACCCAGACCCAACATCTCCAGTGGAGAGTAAAATGACTGTACTTGTGTGCAAAGGAAAAGAGAGCATTCTACTAAGAAATCCATAAATACTGTTCATCCAGAATCTAGAACTATTTAAAAGTACTGTAGACCATGGCTTGAGCGGCCATCAAAACATATACAGTAGAACCCCTCTAATGCGTCCATTTAATGAATAAACATACCTGTCTTTATAAGCAGGTGGTTGCTTAATGCAGGACAAAAGTAATACAGAAAGCTCCTCTGGGAGCTTTCTGTATTATTTTTGTCCTGCATTAAGCTACCACCTGCCTCTACAACCCAGAGTTATACCTCTTTTAGGTGGTCGCATTAGAGGGTTTTTTACTGTATTCAATAAATGAATGACTGTTTAGGACAGTTTCTACTGTTACCGTTTGCTCCATGTAAATTAAGTTAATTAACCAATTTGCTGCCAGTGGATTCTTCCATGCTTATATATTTGATTAGTCTATCTTTTATCTAAGGGGTGTCTGGTCTAAATTTTCATTTTTTGTTTTGTTTTATATTGAATTTCCTATCAGCAAACAGTGTAGACTCTGATCAGACGCCGCATTATGCGGCGTCTGATCAGAGTCTACACTGGTTGCCTACGTCCCATATATGGGATCGTGGGAGCAAATGGGTTAATTTTTGAATGTTTGAATATTAATTTCCAAGAAAATATTTGACCTTGGCAGACACCGTACAATTACCTATATTATATATAATTCCATAAGAGAATCCATATCAGATCAATGTACAGAAATATGTTCTAATCTATAACGCAGTTATATTTCAACTGATTTACTGTTTCTGGAATATATCGATATAATCATTGCCGATGGTACTGGTTTTTTTGTAGAGTGCATCGTTATGATAAAGGCAATATATCTAACATTTAAACTGCAAAGAACGCCATCTATACCAGATCTCAAATCCCTTTTCATTTAACCCGTTACTCCATAAATACGCATTTCTACGCAATAGCAAACAGAGTAAACCCAGATCAGACGGCTCCTATTGGAGCCGTCTGATCAGGGTCTGCTCTGTTCGCTTTTGGTGTAGTATAGATACTATTCTATAGTTTCTGTCATTGTAAAAAATGTCTATGTCCATGTGTTATTTTAACAATTAATCTAATTATACCCCCACAAACAGAGTTTGAGGGGGGTATACTGGAATCAGCCTGTCGGTTAGTCGGTCGTTGGACGTCGGTCGTCGGTCGTCGGTCGTTGGTCTGTCCCCAAAATCTTGTACTTTCAACACCTCCTTCAGTTTCAACCCGATTCATTTGATACTTGGCATAAATGTTACTCAGGTGTAGTAGATGTGCAAGACACAAATTTCAGGTCTCTGTGACCTTGACCTTTGGCCTTGAAATTGGTCTTGAAATTGGCAGGCAAAAGCTTGTACTTTGAACTCCTCCTTCACTTTCAACCTGATTCACTCGATACTTGGCATAAATGTTACTCAGGAGTAGTATATGTGCAAGACACAAATTTCAGGTCTCTGTGACCTTGACCTTGACCTTTGGCCTTGAAATTGGTCTTGAAATTGGCAGGCAAAATCTTGTACTTTGAACTCCTCCTTCAATTTCAACCTGATTCACTTGAAACTTGGCATAAATGTTACTCAGGAGTAGTAGATGTGCAAGACACAAATTTAAGGTCTCCGTGACCTTAACCTTGACCTTTGGTCTTGAAATTGGCAGGTAAAATCTTGTACTTTGAACTCCTCCTTCCCTTACAACCTGATTCACTTGATACTTGGCATAAATGTTACTCAGGAGTAGTAGATGTGAAAGACACAAATTTCAAATCTCTGTGACCTTGACCTTTGTCCTTGAAATTGGTCTTGAAATTGGCAGGCAAAATCTTGTACTTTGAACTCCTCCTTCACTTTCAACCTGATTCACTTGATACTTGGCATAAATGTTACTCAGGAGTAGTAGATGTGCAAGACACAATTTCAGGTCTCTGTGACCTTGACCTTGACCTTTGTCCTTGAAATTGGTCTTGAAATTGGCAGGCAAAATCTTGTACTTTGAACTCCTCCTTCACTTTCAACCTGATTCACTTGATACTTGTTTTGGCTTGTAATATGGGGAGTTGGTGTCGCAAACTCCTCCTTCAGTTTTAAAGTTACTGAATTTATATTTGGGATACGTAATAGTCACAAATAGCAGATGCGCAAGACACAATTTTCATGTGTTTACGGTTAGCCATTGTATAATTACCCCCCCCCCCCCCTGAACTTTGAATATTTTTTGTCATTTTTGCATGAAACATGGGGAGTTGGTGTCACAAACTCCTCCTTCATTTTGAAACTTATTAAATTGATACTTGCCATACATACTAAACACGAATAGTACATGTGCAAGACACACTTTTCCTGTATTTAGTGTTAGCCATTACAGAATTTACTCTATTTGAACTTTGGGTATTTTTGTTATTTGGTCCTGTTACATGTTCAAAACTTGGATTTGCAATCAAGGCTGCCGTGTGGGGGTATTCATCACCTTTAGTGATAGTTCTAGTTAATATTAATGATGTCATATTTCTTACATGAATATTCATGGAGTAAAAGGTCAAACTACGACCAAACTGTGTACCGTTTTAGGCCCGAGTTTAATTACCTTAATCCTTACCAGGGCTGTAAAAAGTTTGTTTGCTCAACTTTTGATTTAGTGCAAATTTTAAACTGCATATTCCTCCAATTCCACCAATATTTTAAAGCAAAAGTACTGACCGAATGTCAAACAGCTTGGAGTCTGATGAGACGTCAAGTTACGCTGTGTGCAACTGCGAATCAAACGGAGTAAAACCCTTTGCAAACAGAGAAGATTTAGATCTGACGCAATCTTTAGAAGCCGCCTAATCAGGGTCTACTATGCTTGCTTATGTAATAATCTATTTTCAAGAATAACTCGTCTTAAAACAAAACCTATGTTGGGCCTTCTCCTTAGATTCCTCTCTAAATCATACATTGTAACTACTCTTTATAAATCGTCTCCAAGAGAATTTTCTAAAGAGTATCCACAACCTTGAGATTGGTGAAGAAATGTTGAATATGCTTTTATCTATGTCTGTGTGCATGGGTGATATCAAGTTCCATCTGATCGAAGATGGAATCTACAGTATAATCCCTCTAACGCGACCACTTTACGAATATGCCTTGGCGGATATGAAAATCAGGTGGTTGCTTAATGCAGGACGAAAGTAATGCAGAAAGCTCCCGTAGGAGCTTTCTGCATTACTTTCGTCATGCATTATTAAGCTACTACCTGCCTAAACGACCCAGTTTTATACTTCTTTTGTATGGTTACGTTAGAGGCGTTTTATTGTACAGTAAAACCTCTCTTAACCGGCCGTTAAATTTAGTATGAATATCGGTCCTAGAGACAGGTGGCAGCTTAATGCAGGGTGAAAGTCATGCAGAAAGCTCCTAGAGGAGCTTTCTGCATGACTTTCATCCTGCATTAAGCAGCCACCTGTCTAAATGTATCTAAATTCTTATCTACTAGAATTCCGGTTAAGAGAGGTTATACTGTATATGCAGCTACGTAGACTAATGCATATTTCGAGTTTCAATTAATATTCACAGCATGTCAATGGCTATTCTTATCTACTTATAAAATTGTTTCAACATTATTATGCAATATGAAATAACTTGATGAAAGTGATTAGTTTACATCATAGTCTACTTTCAAACTAATTAAACTCGAACGTTTATTGTACAATGAAGATTTGTTTAACGCTAAAATACACAATCAGGGCGATGACGCTAATAATGATTAAACAATATTCTTTACAGCATTTCAGTCCCCACCCTGATATAAAAAGGTACTTTTTGAGTTTGTGTATAATCTAGTTTGCTGCCAGGCATACTACAGACTTTTTTGTTTTACGATGTTACTATTACCGTATTGCTATGGTACATGTATCTGATTTGAAATACAGTTAGACTTCAACATATCGGACGTCAAGGGAACATACACATTACTTCGAGAAAAATGGGAGCTTTCAGCATTACTTTCGACCTGCAATAACCCTTTCCCTCATATTGACGACTTTTGACGACTCTGTAAAAGTTACTTTGGGAAACCATTGTGATAAATAGAGCATTTGCTCCTAAAGGAGAAAATGCTCTATTTATAACAATGGTTTCAAACTACAAAAATCATGTATCTGATTTGAAATACCGTTGATCGTCGATATCTCGAACTTCAAAGAGACCATACAAATTAACTCGAGATAAAAGAAGTTCGAGTTATCTGATTTCTGATCTTGACAATTTCTCCAAGTTAGCAACTGAATGCAGGTCTTAAGTAAGGTTGAAAGCTCCTATTTCGACCTACATTAAGCCATATGTGTTTCTAAATATGTGTAGTAAAATATTTTAGAACTATTCTGTATTGAACATTTTACATGAACCAAACATTTAGTTCGAGTTATCGCGAACTTCGAGTTATCCTGTTCGAGATATCGAAGTTCAACTGTATATATTTTACAAACTCGTTTTTACCGCCAGTACTGTACATTCAACAATTTTGAACACATTTCAACAATTAGGTATTAATACTATGTGCTACTGCTATAGCACACTGTAAGAAAACTAATGTACGCACGAACTTGGTTTAACTTTGACTACTTCCGATTCGATCAAGCTTTTGAGAAACTATTGACCGTGAGTCAAACAGCTGGGATTCAGATCAGACGACGTACTTCTCGGCGTCTCATCTAGATCCAAGTTGTTTGCAAATCCGTGTCAGGTCGCAGATAGCGGGATAATATTTAACCCATTCCCTCCTAGTGACGCATTTTGACGCCTCTGTATAAGTCCTGTGGAGCAAATGCTCTATTTATCAAATTGGTTTCAAAACTACACATTTCTGAAATTCCCCTTTTCTATAGTTAAGGCTCCTTTTCAGTAGATTTATTCAAAGAGGTTGGGTCTAAAATAGTCTAGGAGATAATGAGTTAATGTAAGTTTAACGTCCTGCTCCGTTTGCTCATGGAATGAATTAGATGATTCTACAGTTTCCTGTCATGTCCCAAAACCAATATTAAAACCACCAAATAATTATGACGTCAATAATTCTTACATGAATATTCATGATGTAAAAGAGTTTCAAAAATCTCGATACTTCGAAATTTTAGTGATGAAAATCTGCTACATTTTTTAGCAGGAGAGTGTTTAATGCAGGGTGAAAGTCATGCAGAAAGCTCCTATAGGAGCTTTCTGCATGACTTTCATCCTGCATTAAACAGCCACCTGTCTTAAAGTCCGATAATTATACTTGTTTTTAATATTCGAATAAAAGAGATTCAGGTGTTCGAATAATCGAGTTTTTACAGTATCTCCATTCATATAATGTATCGTTAAGTATAATTATAAACACCATAACCATAAATCCCACCTCGTATCTCTAGTATTTACCTTTCATTCATGTCTTACCGCCTCGGACATTAATTTCAGTTGGTTATATATTGTATGGTGGGTATTTGTTCCAATATTTGGCTCTCAATTACTTTTTATGTCTAGTACCCCTTATTCGTGACTTATCCGGCATTTCAGATTGAATCCAGAAGAGACGCCGAGTAACTCGGCGTCTCATCAGGAGCCAAGCTGTTTGACACCTAGTCAATGGTTTATCAAACGCTCGTGCCATGAAACTTAGTCATTTATTCATCTGAAGCTTAGTCGCATGAGAATTAGTCAAACTTGCACCAGATATAATTTGAGGAATTATTTTTGTAGCGACATAAGGGATCAGATGTACAGATATGATGTAAGATTACCATCGCGAATGGGTCACGGAAACTAAGTCAACTACATAGAGACATTATAAAAAAAATGCAATTGTTCCGACAGTATAATATATACTAACAACGTTTAGTAAACGGTGGTGTTTTGGTTTCAAATTCGCGGATATTAAGATAATGAGAGACAATAAATCATGAAACGGCCATTTCATGTCTATACTAATTTGAATGTCATGCTGGATCAGAAAGTTCGTTTACCTATGAGCGTAGATTAACCCTTTATACGCGGAAAAACAAATGTATCAGCTATTTTCAAACAGTGTAGACCCAGATCAGAGGGCTCCTAGAGGAGCCCTCTGATCAGGGTCTACACTGTTTGACATACAAGTTATATTCTGCAATGAGCAATGTTATTTTTGTGGTTTGCTTCATAAATATTCATAGAGGGAGGAGTCAAATAATATAATTCTGCATACAATGGATTAATTCAACGAATGGGTTAGTCACCGCTGAACAGTTAGCATGTACAATGAAACCTGTCTTAAGCAACCTTATATTGATTGGACACAGGAATCGTTAAAAGCAGGTGGTTGCTTAATACAGGACAAAAGTAATACAAAAAGCTCCTGTAGGAGCTTTTTGTATTACTTTTGACCTGTATTAAGCTACCACCTGCCTTACAGACTCATAATTAGACCTCATTTTGATGGTTGCTTAAGACAGGTTGTACTGCATTCCTAAAGTTTTACCCTCACCCACTGTCAAAACTATTGTCCACTCAAATCTGGATCTGATGAAAATTTGGCTGCGTCGATTTTATCAAGCTTGGGAGACACTTCTGACCGAGTGTCAAACAGCTTGGATCCTAATGAGACGCCGAGTTACTCGACGTTTCATCTAGATCCAAGCTGTTTGCGATTGTGAGTCAAGCCACGCTTAATAGGAGAAGGGTTAGGTGGCTGACCGAAGTATCTGTTTATGATGTTAACCCGGTTATGTCCAGTCTACATTAATATGGACATAGGCGAACAGTTCAGACCCAGAACATAGGGAACATGACACCATTATTCACTAACATTTTAAATCTTAGCTCTGCTTTCAACTGGAGGCAGTGGTTTTCGTGGTTATTCCAATTTAAAGATTATTACATTCTAATCATGGTAAAACATATCTATTTAATTGGCGTTTGACATAAAATATTTTCTCATTTTATTACCGTTCTGGAAGATTTGTATGGCACACGTATGAAGATCTTATCTCACGTCGTGTAATTATTATATATAATAACACCTATCTTACGCGACCATCACAATGAGGTCTACATATGTGTATGTAAGGTAGCGGGTAGCTTAATACAGGTCTAAAGTAATACATATAGCTCCTATAGGAGCTTTTTGTATTACTTTTGCCCTATATTAAGCAACCACCTGCTTTGTAAGATTCCTGTGTCCAATTAATATAAGATTGCTTAAGACAGGTTCCACTGTATACAGCTGGACCTGTCTATAGCGACTATAAAAAATAATAAACATGGGGCTCTATAAGAGCAGGTGATTGCCTAATGCAGGACGAAAATAATGCCGAAACCTCCTAGAGGGATTTTCCTGCATAACTTTCTTCCTGTATTTAGCCACCACCTGTCTTAAAACCCCAGAATTAGATTTACTTTTGGCAATCGCTCTAATGCTGTCACCTAAATGATGTATAATTCTATATGTTATAGACAGGTGGTAGCTGAATGCAGGACAAAGGTAATGCAGAAAGCTCCTACAGGAGCTTTCTGCATTACTTTTGTCATGCATTAAGCAACTAGCTGGTCTTATAAAGACAGCCATTTTTATTCATTAAGTGGTCGCATTAGAGGGGTTCTACTGTATTACTGTACCTACACATTGTTAACCGATATACAATATAACCTGTCTTAAGCAACCATCAAGAGCGGGTCTAATTATGGGTCTGTGAGACAGGCGGTGGCTTAATACAGGTCAGAAATAATACAAAAAGATCCTTTTTGTATTACTTGTGCCCTGTATAAAGCAATCACCTGTTTTTAATATTCCTGTATCCAATTAATATCAGGTCGCTTACGGTTCCACTGTATAGGCACATTTAGACGGCGACAGTCGTTGGGAATATTCAATATCACTGAACAATAAAATCTTAAAAGTATATTCTTCTCAAATGTTTTCTCGACCTTTTACTAATAGATGGACAGCCAATGTTACTTTTTCTAACGGTGACCATTAAATGAAAAATACTGACTGTCAGATCAATATCATTTTAGTGTCGCAATTACTTGAATTTTAAAACCAGTTATGTGTTGGTCGTAGTCAAATGTGTTTAGTTAAATGTGTTGGTCGTAGTTAAATGTGTTTAGTCAAATGTGTTGGTCGTAGTTAAATGTGTTGGTCGTAGTTAAATGTGTTGGTCGTAGTTAAATGTGTTGGTCGTAGTTAAATGTGTTGGTCGTAGTTAAATGTGTTGGTCGTAGTTAAATGTGTTGGTCGTAGTTAAATGTGTTGGTCGTAGTTAAATGTGTGAGAATGATCTCATACTCAGATGCAAAAGTTGTATAACCTTGGATCCTGATTTAGTAATATGGGTTATAATAAAATAGACAAGAATTGGCTCTCTTCGTGTTTACAACGTTACAGTAGAATTTTTTTTATTTTGCGTCTTGAACAAACAAATACGAAAAAACTAATAACCACTATCACATGCTAGTTGATGATGCTTCTAATTATATAATTTGGCATGTGTTGATAAGAGCAATGAATGACGTGTGCTAATAAACTGACTTACCTCTGTGCTTTTTGTTTGCTAAATAGTGTACATGTATGTCATAGTTTCCCCCTTGCTTTATTTTTTTAAAAAAAACTTTCCTTCATAAAACAGATTTCAGTGCCTTTGCAAACAGAGCAGACCAAGATCAGACGGCTCCTATAGGAGCCGTCTGATCTTGGTCTGCTCTGTTTGCCTATGGGAACTGGTTCTACAGTTTCTGCCTGTGTCAAAATGTCCTGTGTTCATATGTCATTGTAAAAATAATCTAATTACTATTCATGATGCCATTTTTTCTTACATGAATATGTAGCAGGGAAAGGTTTAAGGAATTACAGGGCATATGTCCAATAAAGTAAAACCCCTCATATGTGACCACCAAAAAGGGGCATAATTCTCGATGGCAGAGACAGGTGGTAGTTTAATGCAGGATGAAAGTTATGCAGAAAGCTCCTATAGGAGCTGTCCACATTACTTTCGTCCTGCATTAAGCAACCACCTGCTTATAAAGGCAGCTATGATTATTCTTTGACTGGTCGCCCCTTAGGAGTTCTACTGTAGCTTGAATCCGGATGACAAATTGAGTTTCTCATTGAAGTTAGAAAATGTTTTATTGTTACATGTAATTATGCAATGGATACGCTGATGCTGTAACTCAAATTCTGGCAAATGTTAACCCATTGACTGCTATATAAATGATGTTTGCTTTATCTCCGATATATTACCCTTTTCACTTAACTCCGATTTGTAAATGGTTTGACTCATTTCCTCATAGGCTATTTTAAGATCCAACCGCTTTGAATAAATCTACCGAAAATGAGCATTAACTGGAGAAAAGTATTTTTTTAGAATTTTGTAGTTTGAAAGCATTGTGGTAAATAGAACATTTGCTCCTATAGGAGCAAATGCTCTATTTATCAGAATGGTTTCCACAGGTGATTTTTACAGAGGTGTATAGAAAGGCGTATTTATGGAGGAAATTGTTAACAAAATAAATATTGACCGAGTGTCAACAGCCTGGATCCTGATGAGATGCCGAGTTACTCAGCGTCTCATCTGAACCCAAGCTATTTGCAACTGTGTGTTAGATTGCGTTGAGCAGGCTAGGCGTTTACTTACATGATTACTATTCGATTATAATGTTGTTGGTGTTTCAACATTTTTTTCAGGAAAATTAGTTCAATAATCTATTACAGGATGAATATTCATAAACTGGTTTATTTATACTTAAACATTAACAATGTCACTTTTTGTTGTGACAAACTTCAGAATATCAGATATGTAACATGATATAAGTAACCACAGAAGACCCTGATCAGACAGTTCCCACAGGAGCTCAGTAAAAAGTCATACATAGCATAGACATGAAATGGCAGTCCAATATTTATTTTTACTCATTATCTAAATATCCTTGAATTTTAAATCAAAGGACGTTGCTGCAGGATATTCACCCTGCATTAACAATTTACTCCATACATACAACTTTCTACGTCTTATAAAAACCGTCTGATCAGGGTCTGCTTTGTTTGCTTATAGAATAATATAGATCTGATTCTGCAGTTTCTGCTTCGACAAAAATTACGTGTTAGTTGATATTGCCGTTTTAAATACGGTACAGCCCCTCTACAGCGACCGTTAACATTAAGTCTAACTTTGGTTTTTAAGAGCAAGTAGTAGCTTAATGCAGGCCGAAAGTAATGCAGAAAGCTCCTCCCGGGAGCTTTCTGCATTACTTTCTTCCTGCATTAAGCAATCGCTTTCTCTTGTCGACCTCTCTATCTATTAATTATAGAGTCGCTATATGCAGGTTCTACAGTATTGATATAAGTAATATTGATGACGTGATCATTTTGTCGTCACATCCGGTTTAAGTCTGTTGGACACTCTTTCTTTCTAAAACGAGATCGAATCGGAAGTAGTCTATAATGCACCAGATCCAAATTTGAGCAGATATTATTTTTTAACAGCGTGGTAAGGGTAAATAAGCCAAATGCCTAAAATATCTAAATATTTAGATGATATGTAAATACAGTAAAACCCCTCTAATGCGACCACGTAATGATTAAACATGACTGTCTACATGAGCAGGTGGTTGCTTAATGCAGGACGAAAGTTATGCAGAAAGCTCCTATAGGAGCTTTCTGCATTACTTTCGTCCTGCATTAAGCTACCACATGCCTTTGCCACTGTGAATTATGTCCCTTTTTGGTGGTCACATTAGAGGGGTTTTGCTGTATACACTAATATAATAACTATGCATTTCAAGTACAGTAGAATATGTCTGAAGCGCCCATCAAAAAAGAGGTTTAATTATGGGTATGTAAGGCAGACGGTAGCTTAATGCAGGATAAAAGTAATACAGAAAGCTCATATAGGAGCTTTCTGCATTACCTTTGACCTGCATTAAACAACTACATGCTTTTTAAGACACATATGTTCAATAAACAAATGGCGGCTTAAGTACATGTAGATGTCCCTATAATCACGTTACGACATGCAATGGTAGAATACAATAATATCATAACTAGGTTCATTTTCCTATTTTCCATTGGTTTACCCTGCAGACTGAACACCTCTCTCTCTCTCTCTCATTCTCTCTCTCCCTCTCTCCATCTCTCTCTTTCTAAATTTCTTTGAAGTTTTCAATATTTCCCTCACCTACTCACTCTCTCTCTCATTCTGATCCTTTGAATTTATATACGTATATTTGTGTGACTGTCATTTTACTTTGTACTATATTATTCCATTCACTGTAGGGGAAGGGCTATATCTAAGTTGGAAGAACTTGTTGCCCAACCCCATTTCTGGAATTATGAAATAAAATATGTTTAAACTAAACTAATAACTAGGTATTTAAAATATGCAGACTGTTGATGTCTTTAATCCAGGTAACCCATAAATTTGTGTGATTGGTATTGTCACTGTCATTGTTTCACACTGTGTTACCTCTGTGTGTGTGATTGGTGTTGTCACTGTCATTGTTTCACACTGTGTTACCTCTGTGAGTCTTTAATCATTTTTACAAAAAGTTCGTTTCCAATCGGTATCAACTCTTTCGCTGCCAATGCCGCATCTGTGATTACCTATGCAAACAGTTTGGATCCAGATGAGACGCCGAGTAACTCGGCGTCTCATCAGGATCCAAACTGTTATTTACTGCGACTATGGTTTTGAAACAAAAATGAAGAAAATTCAAAAATGAAAAAGGTAGCAGACGACAAAGTTAGCAGACGACAGAATTTGGCAGCGAAAGAGTTAACCAACACTGATTATAGGCCCCTTAATTACAATGTAGTTCGTTGTAACAGCCCTTTGTAATGCTAAGGTGTGATTAAGTATTGCGCATAATTTATGTGCCTATATTAATTTACGATGCACATATCATTGCAACTGCATGTTTGTCTTCTCGCTAATGTTATGGTTCTATTCAAGAGATGTGGGTATAGAGAGACTTTAATTACTAGAACGTAACTCCGTGACAATGGCGAAACCTAATTACAGACTGTACAACTATTTAACCCTTTCCCTCATATAGACGACTCTTAGCACCTTTACAAACAGAGAAGACCAATATCAGGCAGCTCCGATAAGAGCTGTCGGATAAGGATATGCTCTGTTAGTTTACGGAATAACGAATATCTGGTTCTTATGGTTCTGTCACAGCCAAATATTTCCTTGTTAATTTGTAATTGTAAGAGAAAACAGTACATTAATATTCGTTTAAAGTCTATATTTATGGAGGGAAAGGTTTAATAATGTAATTACAAATGAGATTACACGTGCCTGCAACAACACTAAATGTGGATAAATGGACATACTATTCATATTGCCAATGATAATTAGAAAGGAAAAAGTCGATTGTTATAATTATGATTTTCACTGCAATTTTATCGCATATCTACAGGTTTGTCAAATTGCTTTGGAAAACTGTTTTCTAATACATTTGAATGCTGCTTAAAAGATCAAACACGATCTTTTATGGCGGAGTTTCCGTCCAAGGGAAAACCAAAAAAAGCTTACATTTTTGCTAACAATTTGCATGTATGGTTTACAAGGTGTCAGAGAGATATGATACATTATACTGTAACCCTTGGTCCACTGTTTCCTACATTACGAGAGTCTTCAGACAGTCGACAGACAACTCACTGGTGATCTTTCAATTGGCTTGCTACTGTACGATGGCTGCCCGAGACTCCTCTGTGTCCCAAGTACCATTATAGTAGTAGAAATAGTACTATAGTAGTAACAGCATCATGAGTAGTAGTAGTAGTAGTGACAGTAGTAGTGGTGGTAGTAGTAGTAGTAGTAGTAGTAGTAGTAGTAGTAGTAGTGGTGGTAGTAGTAGTAGCAGTAGTAGTAGTGGTAGTAGTAGTAGTAGCAGCATTATAGTAGTAGTAGAAGTAGTAGTAGTAGTAGTAGCAGTACTACACGTAGTAGTAGTAGCAGCAGTAATAGTAGTAGTAGAAGTAGTAGTAGTAGTAGCAGTATTAGTAGTGGCAGTAACCGTAGTAGTAACAACAGCAGTAGCAGTGGCAGCAGCATCAGTAGTAGTAGTAGTTGTGGTTGTAGTAGTAGTAGTAGCAGTAGTAGTAGTAGTAGTAGTAGTAGTAGTAGTAGTAATAGTAGTAGTAGTAATAGTAGTAGTAGTAGTAGTAGAAGAAGAAATATAAGCAGTAGTAGTGGTAGTAGTTGTTGATGTGGTTGTAGTAGTAGTAGTAGTAGTAATAGTAGTAGTAGTAGTAGTAGTAGTAGTAGAAGTAGTAATAGTAGTAGTAGTAGTAGTAGTAGTAGTAGTAGTAGTAGTAGTAGTAGTAGTAGTAGTAGTAGTAGTAGTAGAAGCAGTAGTAGTAGTAGTAGTTGTTGATGTGGTTGTAGTAGTAGTAGTAGTAGTAGTAGCAGCAGTAGTAGAAGTAGTAATAGTAGTAGTAGTAGTAGTAGTAGAAATCGTAGAAATAGTAGCAGAACCAGTATTAGTGGTAGCAGTAGTAGTGGTAGTAGTTGTTGTTGTAGCAGCAGCAGCAGCAGCAGTATTGTTTTAATTTTAATTGTCTGTTGTTTACTTCACTGTAGATTAATTTTGTTCTACTGCATGGTTTGGATGAAACTTTAAGTCTTTCATAAAAGGTAATGCAATGCATGTTATAGTGGTCGCGGTTACGATGCATTGTGAATTCCAACTACATGTACAGTAGAACCCCTCCAAAGCGACAACTTAATGAATACAAATTGGTATCATTAAAACTAGGTGGTTGTTTAACCCATTTGCACCCAGTGGATTCGTCCATGTTTATATATTGGATTAGTCCATTTTTTATCTAAGGTGTGTATGGCCTAAATTTTCAATTTCGTTTTGTTTTATATTGAAATTCCTATCAGTAAACAGTGTAGACTCTGATCAGTCCCGCATTATGCGGCGTCTGCTCAGAGTCTACACTGTTTGCCCAAGTTCCATATATGGGATCGTGGGAGCAAATGGGTTAATACAGGACGAAAGTACATCTAATGCAGAAAGCTCATGTAGAGTATTTCTGCATAACTTTCGTCCTGCATTACGCTACCACCTGATTTTAACCCATCCCTCACACATACTGACGCCTTTTGTTGGAGTTTCTGTAAAAGTTACTTTCTGAAACCATTGTGATAAAGACTGCATTTACTCCATAGGAGCAACTGGTCCATTTACCACAATGCCATGGTTTTAAACCTCCTTTTCTCTAGTCAGTGCTCCTTTTCAGTAGATTTATTCAAACAGGGTGATGCTAAAAGTAGCCTATGAGGGAATGGGATAAAACACAGACTTATACCTCGTTTAGATGGTCGCTCTATAGACGTTTTGCTGGATCTTGTTAATGACTTTATACTTTGTGGACTGTCGTGTTCTTTCTGCGTTGATGTAGGGGTATTAGCAATTTGACATTTGTGAATATAATGTGTCTGGTCTCTCATTGCCAATGGTATTTGTATAACACTGCACCCAGAAAACCGAGATATTCAGTCATTTCATTGATTTCGCGATTGCTGATGAATATCGCAAATAAATGCCACTATTCGAATTTCAGCTTTTTGAAAAACGAGATCACGGATTTTGTATAGAAAGGTGATGAAAAAGCGGTAGGGAGAGTACATCAAAAGACAAATTCATTAATTTACGAACAGTCTTACAAATGACGTTAAAAGTAAATTTAAATGCCAGTACGAATTTGAACCCTATGTAATTAAATTTTCTATCAAACAATACGGTAATTAGTCCTTAGCCAGTTAACTGTTACCTGACTCGCATTTGCAAACAGCTTGGATTCAGATGAGACGCCGAGTAACTCGGCGTCTCATCAGGATCCAAGCTGTTTGACACTCGTGCCAAATATTTCTCAAAAGTTCAATCGAATCGGAAGTAGTCAAATCCGTACAAAATCTAAACTTGATCAGAGCTATTTTTGCAGTGGGTAGGGTTTAATAGTTTATGCAATGTTATTGCAATCTGAAGAATAAAACAGCAAAACAAATAGAACTTTGGTACTTCTAATAAATTTAGATTTTTATAACATAAACCCTTCAACATTGATTGTTCAACGCTGCATTTTCAAATTGGAATATACCGTCAGTGATTAGCTATACAGAGCCCACTCAGCGTGAAAGACTCAAACTTGCTAGGGGACTTTGAATGGCAAACAATGTATACCCTGATTGGAGGGCTACACTGTTTGCAAATGACAGTGAATACATATATGCCCCAGACTGAAAGTATTAGATTACAAAAAACACGATTTACACAAAAATTAAAGATTGCCGTATTCCTTTTGTATTTGAATTGCATTCCTTTAACACTTTCTTTCATATAAACACATGGTCACGCATTTGTAAACATAATAGACACAGACTAGACGGCTCCTATAGGAGCCGTCTGATCAGGGTCTGCTCTGTTTGTTAATGCCATTTGACAGATATGTTTCTTTTGTTTCTAAAATGGCTTCAATGATCCACCTTACACATTTCATTATAACTATTTTGTTCAAGAATATTCAGTTGGTATTGCAATTTCAAAATAACATAGAACATGGAAAGGGTTAAATCTTTCATCGAAACTGGCACCGGAATTCGACTAACAAGACTGGCCGCAATTGGCGAGTCCTTTGCAAACAGTGTGGATGTAGAAGATTCTGTTTGACACTCCACTTATATGCTTAACACGTTCCTTCATATAAATGATTTGTTCATGCATTTGCAAACAGAGTAGAACAAGATCAGACGGCTCCTACAGGAGCCGTCTGATCTATGTCTGCTATGTTTGTTAATGTAATTTCATCTGTTTCTTTACGTTCTGAATGGCTACTATGTTCCACCTTACATTATTAGTTATACAGTTCTTTCCCAGGGTACATGGCGATTTATTCCCGGCTGAGGAAAATCATGTTGCCCGAGCCGTTAGGCGAGGGTTACATGATTTTACCAGCCGGGAATAAATCGTCATGTACCCTGGGAAAGAACTGTATAACGAATTTATTATACTGCAAAGTTTTACGGTTCGGATAATTTATATAAATCCATTTTTGCATGTTGAATCACTAAACACGCTAATTCCCCTAAAAGCGCCCCAATACATTTATTTCTACCCGAAGGTATCCGAAGTGTTGTGTATTGTATTTCATCGGCGTTCGTGTTATTATAGATGGCTGGACGATATAATAACTCCTCTAAAAACTGTTTTACTGGTCATTTCAAACAATGGTGTTTTTTAATTCATTTCTGCATTGTTTTCTTTACGTATCAATAGTTGTCTATTATGAATTTTGCTATTGTTTAGCCGAGTCGAGAAGTCGATCTTTTGGTTTCTGACCATAATATGTGGGGCCTGCCACGGGGAATTTCTATGCACCCTGTCAGCTCACAGGGTACATGGACCCATGTACACGGCAAGTTAACCAATCAGAAGTGAGGATTTTACTTTGCAGTATAATAAGTTTCATTATAACTAATTCTTCAACGAATATTCCATACATATTGCAATTTGAAATAAACATAGAACAGGGAGAGGGTTAAATCTTTCATCGAAACTGGCACCGGAATCATGCAGATAATACTATTTGGAACTCCACTTATATGCTTAACACTTTCCTTCATATAAACGTTTTTTCGTGCATTTGCAAACAGAGCAGACCAAGATCAGACGGCTCCTGGGTTCGCTCTGTTTGCTAATCAACTTTCATATATTCCTTCACTTTCTAATATGGCTACCATGTTCCACCATGCATATTTAATTATAACTAAGACCATGAATGTGCAGTACATAGTGAAATTTGGAATAATCATAGAACATGAAAAGGTTTAAAAGAAATTAAATGAAAGGCCATCCTGTAGGAGCTGTCTGATCAGTGTCTTCTCCGTTTACGTATGGCAGTACAGTAAAAACCCTCTAATGCGAACACCAAAAAGGGGGCATAATTCACAGTGACAATGACAGGTGGTAGCTTAATGCAGGACGAAAGTTATGCAGAAAACTCCTATAGGAGCTTTCTGCATAACTTTCGTACTGCATTAAGCAACCACCTGCTTATAAAGACATCCACGTTTATTCATTAAGTGGTCGCATTAGAGGGGTTTTACTGTATACTATATCTGACTCGACAGTTTCTACCAATACCTAAAATCAAAATTATGCCTTGTAAAATTTCAGCTAATAAATACAGTAGAACCTCTCTAATGCGTCCATTTAATGAATAAACATGAGTGTCTTTATAAGCAGGTGGTTGCTTAATGCAGGACAAAAGTAATGTAGAAAGCTCCTCTAGGAGCTTTCTGTATTACTTTTATCATGCATTAAGCTACCATTTGCATCTAGCACCTAGAAATATACCTTTTTTAGGGGTCGCATTATCGGAGCTTTACTGTATTTCTTATGTCTAACATGACTATTCATGTGGGAAAGAGTTGAATGATTAAAAGGTATTCCAGTATTATGTGGTCTGTTTTGAAGCCAGGTGGATTCTTACGTGCGCAACAAATATTCTGTTTCCGTTCTAACTGGAACAGGTGTTTAAAATGCAACAAAGACCAGATCTGACAGGGCGCGAGTGGAAAGAATCTTGCAAGTGTGCGTTTTAATTGAGTTTAGAATTTAAAAAGAAAGAAAAATACATCTGTCCTAGTATTTTCACCTGAGATGTGAAAAACGAAAACCACAAAACCTGTTAGTACTGACTGCCAACAGCAGCATTGCATATGTGTTTGAACGTGGCGAGATTCTCGACCAGAGTTGGCAAGCGATTATATAATAGGAAATAGCTTCAGATGTAGAAGAGACCAGTCATTAGAATCAAAATACAGTAAAACCTCGATTATGCGAATTTTCGGTATAGAAGAATTTAGACCCTTTTAGGCAGGTGGCTGCTTAATGCATGGTGAAAGTCATGCAGAAAGCTCCTAGATGAGCTTTCTGCATGACTTTCACCATGCATTAAGCTGCCACCTGTCTTAAAGATCGATAATAATACGTATTTTAGTGTTCGGATAATCGAAGTTTTTCTGTACATAGTTTTAACCCACACACACTGCGAGTGTCGCAAGAATACACCCTTTCAAGGCGGCGTCCGATCAAGGACTTCACTGTTTGTCTCAAATTCTAGTTCTATGTGTGCGGTTGATTTCCTTGGAATTTTCATTTACTTATCACATGTCTCCATCTTATAGAAATGTTTTAACAAAATTGGGTTGTAGACGCAAATTAGGTATTTGGCGTCGAAAGAATTTTATGATAATGCATTGCAGTAATTGTAAGCTTTGAAATGTATGTAAGTACAGTAAAACCCCTCTAATGCGACCAACATAAAGGGGCATATTTCCCACTGGCAGATGCAGGTTGTAGCTTAATGCAGGTTGAAAGTTATGTAGAAAGCTCCTATAGGAGCTTTCTGCATGACATTCACACTGCATTAAGATGCCACTTGCCTAAAAGTACATGTATCTAAATTCTTCTCTACTAGAATGCCAGTTTATTTACAGCCATGTTTGTTCATAAAGCGTCGCATTAGAGGGGTTTTACTGTACATACATTATCATTTTGGCCTGTTCTACACCAAGGTTTTATATAAAAAAAACGTACAGTAACTTCCCGCTAATACAACTACTCAAAATAAGTATTATTTCTGGATTTCCTAAACAGAGGGTAGCTTAATGCAGGACAAAGTGACACAGAAAGCTTATAAAGGAGCTTTCTGTGTGTTTTAGTCCTGCATTAAGCCATCACGTGCTTTTAAGGTCTCCTATGTTTATACATCCTGTGACCGCTTTAGCGAGACTCTGCTGTGAAACCTCTCTAAACCGGACGTTCAATGTAGTATAAACGTCGGTATTGGAGACTGGTGGCAGCTTAATGCAGGGTGAAAGTCACGAAAAAAGCTCCTCTAGGAACTTTCTGCATGACTGTCACACTGAATTAAGCAACAACCTGTCTAAAAGTATCATCAATTTTAGAGAGGTTTGACCGTGCTGTAAAAGTTAATTCGGTCACATATCTGGAATCTAGGGTTTCTTGAATGCTTACAAAGGCTCGGAGATTTTCATTATCCAAGCCAAAGAGGAAGTAATGTTTTCTTGAGAAAAGGAAGAATACTTTATATTCTTTCATTCACAGAGATATCAAAAATTGTTATACCCCTTAACATTTTCCTTGCACAATTATGGTGAATACGTCACTTCCGGAATATCCATTTACTTAACTGTTATGGTGTAAATTGTTCAAGGAAATGTTTTGCGACAACAAAATATGTAGGATCAGATCAATACAAGTCCATATGCAAACGATACTGACCCTAATTAGACGGCTCTCGCAGTAGCCATCTGATCTGGGTCTACTCTGTTTATATGAGGGAAATAGAGTTTATATGAGGGAAAGGTTGAACACAGTCATTCGTGAAATAGACATGCAGACCTTGCAAGCGGAAGCTGTGTTTCAAATCTACCGAAACAGATTAGGTTGAAAAACAAAACAGCATCCCTCATTTGGAATGCGATCAGACATTTGGTGTGCAGTGAAATACATTGTTTGTATGTATCCAATTGGACCCTATTTCAATTTTTGGCAGTATAATGATGTACTTTAGGGAAAGGTGATAGACACAAAGTAAGTCTACATTTTTAACAAATGAACGAACAATGCTTATTGGGGTAAAAGACAAAATGACTGAGTCATTGAGTGTTACTGAATCAGTGAAGCAGTGAATGAGTCTGTTATGAAGGTCTGCTGGGTTTGCTTCTGGAATTATATAGATAATTATGTGTAGTATAGTACCTGGCATGAACAACAAACCTGCTGTGTCCATATACCAACACCATTCCCTCATATTGACGAATTTTGACGACTCTATAAAAGTCACTTTGTGAAACCATTGTGATAAATAGAACATTTGCTCCTATAGGAGCAAATGCTCTATTTATCACAATGATTTCAGACTACAAAATTCTAAAGTTTTCCTTTTCTCTAGTTAATGCTCCTTTTCGGTAGATTTTTTTCAAAGAGATTGTAATCTAAAAATAGCCTATGAGGTAATGGGTTAATAAGATTCAGATAATAAACAAATATGATGTGATTACATGTATTTCAAATGAATATGAATATTCATGAGGTAAAGGGTTAACAGGTCATTTAGCGCCCATGTTGAATGAATTGATGACTGATGAAGATAAGGAAGATTACCTCGACTATTATACTACTAAATTATACTACTATTATACTATATTATACTAAGTTTGAAATTCAAATGGATGCTCACTGATAATAGCTGAACAATACCACACCTTTTTTCAGTAGCTCGGCCAGCCGAACACGCAATACAAGGTTAGCTTTTAGGATTGGCCAATGTCCGTGGTCCGCCGCATGCACAATTTGTATGTTTACACTCATTCATCCACAGTTATCTTGCAACCTTTTCAAACGCGGATACTATATGTTTGGACAAAAGATTTCGGCAAAATTCGACAATACGTCACCTTCACTAGCGATAGGTGGATACAGTTACTTTACTTAAATATGTTTTCGTTTTACATTCAGTTTACCACTGTATTTGCCATCACAGTTGTTGTAGGTTAGTCGGAGAGGGGATACGTTTATTTACGCTGTTTGTCTTTTAGGGTGGGGATGGAATATGTGTGAGGTTGAGCGCCCAAAAACCGGTTTAACCCCCAACCCCACCCCCAGTGACATTTGTCACTGACCGTTCCAAGGCGGTACTTTCATCTTTCCCCTATTGTTTGTTTGTTATGTCCGTTTGTTATGTCTCTTTGTGTCTTTTATATTCGTGTACATTTGCTGCTTGTCGTTGTGGTGCTGTTTGGGCGGTTGTGTGTTTTGTATGCGGTGTTTCCTGTATGACTCATACATGTACTTTTACAAAAACAGGCCCTGCCTTGGAGCAACTGCTCTATTTATCGCAATGGTTGTAAAAATAAATTTTAAAGAGGCGCAAAAAGGCGTCAACAGGAAGGAGAATACTATGTTCATATGCATTTATACAAATTAAACTAATAAATATTCATGATGCCATTATTTCTTACATGAATATTCAACAGGTGAAGCATTAATACAGGCCGATACAGTCACTTGTCCCGCCGATGTCCGATATGATATTATCTGTTATGCTTGTGTATGGACTGAATGTCTCTCATTAATAACTTATCCGGTATGACAGCAACAAAGCTGAGACACTGTCTGATATTTCAATAACATTTTGTTCCAAATTGGTTGACTTGTTTCTCAAAATTATATTTAAATCAATATTCCTGATTATGCGACGCTATGCCGATTGGCGGACGTGATCTAGTGGTTAACGCACTCGACCACAATACCAGCGATACCGGGTTCGATCCCACGCTGGACCAAATTCTTCTGATGATACTTTATAAACCGAAGTCCGATGTACCAGTGCTTTCCACTGGGGATCTGAAAGAACCAGAGACCCTCTGTCGATAACAAGAGTAGGGTAGTCTCTGTATCTGCTCCCCTCACTCTTGGGCGTCGAATTAGCCAGTAGTTGACAGAATCGGACGTTAATCAACACAAACAAACAAATAAACAATGTCGAAAGTAGTCCGTCAAAATAGCGGCCTCCGTATTGTTTCTGATGTGATTTAGGTAGAAATCCGCGAGGTGTTCCCGTAGGAGCCGTCTGATCAGGGTCTGCTCTATTTGCCTATGAAATGTTATAAATATGATTCTACAGTTTCTACCATTATCAAATGTTTCTGTGTTCATGTGCCATTTTAAAAACAATAATATTTATAGTCAATGTTCATTATTTCTTACATGAATATTCATGGAATAAAGGGTTACGTTTTCAACAATTTAGATTAAGTCTCTTGTATGCTTTTATGAAGTTAACTCTAAATTCTTTCGCTGACAATGTCGCATCTTTGATAACCTATGCAAACAGTTTGGATCCAGATGAGACGCAGAGTAACTCGGCGTCTCATCAGGAGCCAAACTGTTTGGTACTGTAACTGATTTTTCAATTAAAAATGAAAAAAATAAAAAGAAAAAAGTAGCAGACGTCAAAGTTTGCAGACGACAAAATTTGACAGCGAATCGATGTGAAAAAGTAAGGTCTGCTCAAATTTGGACCTTGTGCAATTTTAACTACTTCCGATTTGACCAAGCTTTTGAGAAACTATTGATCGAGTGTCAAACAGCTTAGATCTTAATAAGACGCCGAGTAAAGCGGCGTCTCATCTGGATCCAGACTGTTTGCCAGTGTCGGTCAGATAGCGCTGTCCGGATAAAAGCTAAGCTATCCGCTTAAGTTAACCCATTCATCCTAGACTATTTGTAGACCCAACCTCTTTAAATAAATCTGCCGAAAAGGAGCATTTCTAGTAAGAAAAGGTAAATTTTAGAATTGCGTAGTTTTGAAACGATTGTGATAAATAGAGCATTTTATCCTATGGAGCAAATGCTCTATTTACCATAATGGGGTCAAAGAGTGACTTTTACAGATGCGTCAAGAGGCGTCAGTAGGAGGGAATGGGTTAACCCTTTCCTTCATATAAACGCGTGTCCTCGCATCTGGAAACAGAGTAGATCTCTTATAGGAGCCGTCTGACCAGGGTCTGCTCTGTTTGCTAAGGGAATTTGAAATACGTTTCTTCACTTTCTAAAATAGATACACTATTCCACCTTCTATCTTGCATTAATTATCACTTTTTTGTTCATGAATATTCAGTAGGTATTGAAATTTGAATTAAACATAAAACAGGGAAATGGTTAAATAAATATATAAATCGTTCACCCAGATGTTTAGCCAGATGTTACTCCGCCTTGGTTTG
Source organism: Azorinus chamasolen (assembly GCA_963576725.1). Taxonomy (NCBI): domain Eukaryota; kingdom Metazoa; phylum Mollusca; class Bivalvia; order Cardiida; family Solecurtidae; genus Azorinus; species Azorinus chamasolen. The sequence goes on along the minus strand of OY755240.1, from coordinate 16,350,858 downwards.
CTCAAAGTATCTGTTTAATACTATATTATAACAGAACCGTTTAGCGATTTGCCTCATTTCCATAGAAACAGATTATTGAAATCTACAAATACCACGTTTTGACATTAAATGATATTTCCTGTTTCCTGCATTCTGGTTTATGATCGGCATCAGAAAAAACATAATCAAGAGGGCCATGACGGTCGTGTACCGCTCACCCGAGTTTCATCAGCCATGCTATTACGGATGATATCAAAGTTGATTTGGCCCCGCTGTCACTTATCTTCTGAATATTGAGAAGAACTCTTGAGAATTTGTCTCAAATGAGACTTAGCTCAAATTGGCTTCACCAAAGTTTTCGAGAAATAATTCAGCTTAGAAAATGATTTACTGATACGTAAGTGTCCCAATACCTATCTGATCAAACACATAAAGCGATTTTTGGAGAAATATAGGCGATATATTAAAAACATGACAAAGTATTACATTTGAAACAAACATGTAGGACACATAGCTGTAGACATAGAGTTAGAACTTTACAAGAAAAAAATGAGTGAGATATAATAATCATAAATACAATAAAACCTCTCTATAACGGCCTCTAAATTGTGTTAATTAGTTGGTATATAGGGCAGGTGACTGCTTAAAGCAAGGTGAATGTAAAACAGAACGCTCCTATAAAAAAGTTCTGTTTTACCTTCACCTTGCTTTAAGCAGCCATCTGTCTTTAATACAAAATACTTGATGTAAGTTAGTGGCCGTTATAGAGAGGTTTTACTGTATAGAAACCTTTGCCGGATAACAGTAATACATGGCATTCATTATGAAAAATTAATAATTTTATGTCTTTCACTTGTTTTCCATGGTAATCAGTAGAGAGTTTGTAATATAATTATAAGAAAATGTGCAGTATCAGGGTCTGCTCTGTTTGCTAATGGGGCTATATAAAAATGTTTTTAAACAATAACAATAAGTTCCATTGTTTAGGTGACATTATATTCACGAAATGATGGATTGTTGCGATATATTGTTGCATAATTATACATGAGGTAAACAGTTAAATAAACAATCTTCATTTGCAATTTTAGAGCAATTGATATTATAATTGACCGATTTGACTAATGTTCAAAAATAATCAAAACCATTCTTTCTCAATGTGTGATAAGGATGAGTGAAACATAAAGAAAGTGGAAGTGAATATTGTGAAATATGGCATAATTGAAAATAATCGGCACGTAGTAATGATCATACTTAGAATGTATGTTAATTTGACCAAACATTTAGGCATGCAAATTATATTGGAATATAAGAAGACTGAAGAAATATAGAAGCTAAAACAAGACGAAAGAAGACATGTTTGAAATACCAAGGACACGACATTCTATAGTTATATTGACAAATTGCGAACCAATTTCAAACTCAATCGAGACCTTACAGCTTAACTAGACATTTTCTTAGAAGTCAAGGACACATAACTCTGGCCATGAACCTGATAAATATTACCCTAATTACACTATGTATTCGGGCAGTAAAACGTAGGAAAATAGCCATGACGTAGCCATTGAACCAGGATCTACACGATTGGCTACTATATCAGTCTATTGCAAAGTTTTCGAAATGTTGCCAAGCCTTAACCTTATAGAAAGGCATTTTATGCTATTCAAAACAGAGCCAGGTCAGACAACTGCTGCTCTAGCCGTTTGATCAGTGTCGGCACTGTTTGTTTATGGAATTATATACATGTATATCTGATTCCACACTGTCTGCCATCACTTCTCTTGTTACATGTAATATACCATTATAAATTTTCCGCTGAGGATGTGAGTTTTAGTGCTTGCATTCTCAGGTTATGATCATTCAATTGTCTAAGAAAAGGACCACTCAAAATGAAGTCTAATTCTGAATGTATAAAGCAGTTGGTATTATAATGCAGGACGAACGTGACATATAATTCTCCATCGGATTCTTACTGTATCACTTTTCCCCTACATTAAACACTTACAGTAGCCTATGTTAATAAAGGAGGTGATCACATGAGCGAGACTCTACTATACAATAATGATCAAGTCAGGACACGAAAGTACTGGAGTGTAAGGTACATTGGTATAGTTTTGTCTCAATCAAGGGCTTATAAGGAGCAATGGTTTCAAAACTACACAATAAAGAAGCTGTCGCGTGAATGTAAATTCTTCACAATCACAACCTCGTTTGTTGGAGTGCAGTGTTCCACAGGGCAGTTGCCTTGGCCCTTAGCTCTACCTTGCATACGCAGGAACCGTGTTCGATGTTATTCATCCATCTATCTCAGTATACGGTTTCGCTGATGACCATATTGCAAGTAAACGCTTTAAACCTACCCCCAATAGTGAAAGACAAGCTGTTCAAAACCCTGAAGAATGTGCCATAACGATCAATAACTGGATGAACGAAAACAAACTTAAAATGAACACAGCAAAAACTGAATTCATCATTTTTGGAAGTAAGCAACAGCTAAACAAATGTACTACACATTCAATTGATATCGCAGGAGATGTTGTTGAATCAGAAACGTGTATTAGATACCTAGGTGCTTTTCTCGATGAATCATTAACCTTCAAAGAACACGTGAAAAGAAAGTGTCGCGTTGCCTTGTTGAACTACTATGGAATAAAATGTATTAGGAAATACTTGACAAAAGAATCTGCCGAAATTTTAGTTCTCTCACTAGTGATCTCTCATTTAGATTATTGTAATGTCATCCTATACGGAATTGCACAGTGTGATATAGATAAACTACAGCGAATCCAAAATATGTGCGCTAAACTCGTTTTGAATAAGAAATGGTCAGACAGCTCCAAACAATCTCTTAAAGACTTACATTGGTTACCTATCAAAGCTAGGATCACTTTTAAGATATTGACATACATGTACAATTGCTCTCTCAACCACGCTCCCGTTTATCTGACAGAACTTCTCGTAAAGCCAGCACCAACACGCTGTCTGAGATCGGCAGACAAAGCCCAAGAGATGTATGCTGTGCCCTTCAACAAGAGAAAGACCTTTAGTGATAGAAGTTTTGGGACAGTAGGTCCCAGACTTTGGAACGGGCTTCCTAGCGAGATTAAAAGAGCAGAAAATGTTGAATCTTTTAAAAGAAAGTTAAAAACGCATTATTTCAGACACTTTGATTCACTTTTTAATATTTCGTAGAAACCGTCCGTGTGTTTTAGATACATAAAGTACTTTATATAAAGTCTGGGTTTTAGTATATTATAACAGTTTTTTAACCATCGTTTTATGGATTTTAGTTGTTATGCTTTCTTAAATGTATATTCGTGTATTGTATATCCTCTATCGATTTTTATTTGTCTCTGATTTTATTTATGTCAATGTACAACGCCATTGAATGCATTATTTGCAAAAATAGGCGTTTAACCAAGTGATTAAGTTTCAAGTTTCAAAAATACCAAAACTATCCTTTTCTGTAGTTAATGCTCCTTTTCGGTAAATTATATTCAAAGAGGATGGGTCTAAAATTAGGAGGGAATGAGTTAAATACATATAATGATTATTCTTAAAGTGTTAGCCCTAGAAGGAGTTTACTGGAATTGACCTTGTATTAAGCCTCCTGAAGATATATCCATTTTAAATAGATACAAAATGGATATTAAAGCTGTGAAACACGTAAATAGCCTTGTCATTGTATCATTACCGATTATCAAAGTATCTTTGTCATTTATTCATGTATTAATCATTGATCACATAGAGTAACCTTTCAACGTCATTTTGAAATTACAATAAAGGCCCTAAAAACTGGAATTTTAGTAGAGAAGAATTTAGATACTTTTAGGCAGGCTGTTGCTTAATGCAGGATGAAAGTCTACAAAAAGCTCCTAGGAGCTTTCTGAATAGCTTTCACGCTGCATTAAGCTGCCATCTGTCTCCAAGACCGTTATTTATTTTAAATTGACCGTTCGGTTTAGAGGGGTTTTACTGTAGACCCAGATTAGACGACTCCTGAAAGGAGAGGTTTGGTCACAATGTATCCTGTTTGTTTATGGAATAATATACATGTAGATCTAATTCTACAGTGTCTTCCCTGATAATACATTCATGTTATCGTGTGCCATTCATGTAATTAATATCCATGGTATTATTTAGGGGATAACCGTTGCGTATTTGAAGATTTGCAGCAGTATGTCGGTGGTTTATATGTCGCAAATTTAGTTTTACATGCGACGCGTTAGCGGAGCATGTAAAACGATTATTTGCGACATATAAACAACCGATATATTGCTGCAAATCTTCAAATACACAACGGTTATCCCTATTCTAATGAAACCATAGATTCAGATGGTAAAAAACAAACAATACTTTAAGTCCTTTGATATTTTCTCTCTGTCGTCATAACATGGCGTCATGAAACACCGCATATCTCCGCATTACGCATATAGAAAATAGTTCTCCCGGAACCAAGCAATTGTGCTTATATTTAATATACCAAGAACTGGTGTTTTCTCTTGATGCTTTGATTTTCACAAATGAAACCCGTTAAGTCATGGTCCTTTGAATTTAACGGTAGGTCCCTTTCAAAACTACGAAAGATGAATCAAATTTGACCTCGACATTGCTCGAAATTCCACAATAATTGTGCACATGGACAACGGAATTATTTATTTTCAAATTGTTTGCAATGTGGAACTGGTTGCATATTCAAGATACTTTGGCTGATTGGTGTATTTGATGAGAATGATGATAGGCATAGTGGACGTGCAAATGGAAATTATCAGGAGCGACAATCTACAGGCATGTTTGGAATTTGCAACGAGCCCTCGAGTGGTCTAGAGTGGGTGGGGCGAATTCTCATTATGGGACTGTCCTTGAAGAATTGAAGAATACTGCCGCTTCTGATTGTCGGACGAGTCTGCATTATAGCTTCGGACACTGGCTTCATTCTGATGACCGACCGGACTTTTTCATTATTTCCCTGGTTTTGACACCAGCACAGGCCAACAGCTAGTGCATGATTGCGGTCTCTCGGACACACTTGATTTGTGTTTTAAAACTTTTGACGAAACAAGCCTCAGCAGAAATTGTTTTCATCATTTCGTTCAGCACACGCTCACCAACAGGCCTGGATGTGTATATGATTCTTCATAATCGACTGAACGTTTGGGTTACTGAATGAAATGGTTCGATCACGGGTGCAGTTTTATCAGGTATGTTTTCAGAGATTTACAGGACATGTTTCCTGCATGAATCATAAATTGTACTTTTGTCAGAGATCTTAGGTTTTCTATGTATACCAAGAAGAGCGAAATTCAAGTTTATGTCAAACCACTTTTCTATGGAAAGATTTGTGATTTATGGCAGAGAGGAAACCTGAGTTTTTTAGTGTTTTCAGATCATTGTCTGTGATCGGTTGGTAATGTTTAAGTGTTGTCAGGTCCTTCTTAAATAGTTTCAGCATGGATACAAATCTCACAGCTACATGGTTATATACCTTAAATCTTATATTTACAGGGTGCAGGTGCCACATACACATCAAAACAGAATAGAGGAAGAGAAACGTTTGTTCAAGGACAGTGAATTAGATCAACATGTGAACTATTTGGACTCAGGATCAACTTGTGGGACTTTGCCATAGATATTTGAGTAGAATCGCCAGACTCACATTGACTACAACCATAAAGTGTGTTGAAAAAAACAAGCAAATTGAAAACATTTGACATTTCATTCAGCCAGTGTTTTCGTTCATTCAACCCCTTTAAATTCAATTTTACTATGAATGCGCGTATGAATATTTCGTAGTAAATTTTCTAGTGATTCGGTTTCCGACAGTATATTCATTTTTCCGACAGTATATCGGTGGTTTATATGCTTCAAATTTTGTCACGTGGACCAATCAGAATGCGTGTTACAAAAATGTTGCATTAGAATTGTTCTTTAATGAATATTCATAGAGTAAAGGTTTAAACTAAAATGTTTCCAAGATTATCGATTTCAATATAAAACATGTACAGAAAACATTTGTTAAAAAACAAATCACAAGTATTCTGTCAAACTCAATAACCTTCCGTAATTGTAAATTGACACGAGAAATAACATATAGGTATTGTTTCTTTTAACTGTCATCCCGCTACCAACGGTTTCACTCACATTTGCATCAGCTGGGATCCAAACTACATCAGCTGGGATCCAAACTACATCAGCTGGGCTTCTCAAACATTATATCAAACTGGAATTAGTCAAAATTGAACAGCATCAATATTTGAGCAGACATTACTTTCTACAGCGGGATATGGACACATATTGCAATGGAAGTCAGTTCGATCATATAACAATTTAAGCCCATAACTAGGCCTTGTGTTTGTAGGGCAGTGGGTAATGGAAGATAATTGCTGATTCATCATTTCTTGTGTTTCTTTATTTACATTTCATGAATTGATCAAACAATCGTCTTCATTCTCGTACGATTAATATCAAACTAGGATTTACTTGGCGTACTTTGGTGAAATGAGTAATGGGTTTGTCAATTAGAAAATACGAATTGATACGTATGCTCGTCCATAGGATTAGGATATTGTGACCATTGTATCCTGGATAGAAACCTTGGTTTTAAAGCCATAATTATGCGTCTTAAAGATTCCATAATTTAATAGTAAAACCCCGATAGTTCGTTACCAATCTTTAAGAAAACAAGTATCATTCTCAGACAGGTGGCAGCTTAGTGCAGGTTGAAAGACATGTGCAGGGTGAAAGTCATGTGCAGGTTGAAAGACATGTGCAGGGTGAAAGTCATGTGCAGGGTGAAAGACATGTGCAGGGTGAAAGTCATGTGCAGGGTGAAGTCATGTGCAGGGTGAAAGACATGTGCAGGGTGAAAGTCATGTGCAGGGTGAAAGTCATGTGCAGGGGCATATAGGAGCGTTCTGTTTTACTTTCACCTTGCTCTAAGCAGCCACATGCCTTTAACACAAAATAATTGATGTAATTTAGTGGCCGTTATAGTGAGGTTTTACTATACTGTAGAAACATACCTGTATCATTTCAAAAGCGAACAGAGCAGATCCAGACCAGACGGATCCTATAGGAGCCGTCTGATTTGGGTCTACTCTGTTTGCAAAAGGCGTATAAAGGCGTAGTTATGGAGAAAGGAGTTAGACTTATGTATGTGAGGTAAAATGTTAAATACAGTACTGTATTTATTAACACAGTGGTTTATACATCCCTGCAACAAAGATGCCTGATTGATAGTTGTAGTTTAAATTAATGACCTAGTGAATCTATTATATGACGAAGCATAACACTCAGCCGACTGATTTAAAGAATCTATTCCGTGATTTATTGCAGAACTATGGACCCTAGAAAAGATTGTTTCTAGGTTACCCGGTAGATCCCTTTTACCTGCTACAAAATTTAAGGCTACTTAAACTAACGAGTGTCTCGAGTAATAAACCAGCCGACAGCGACACAACCTTTATTTTCCTGATAAATGTCACAAGTGTTATTGTTAATGCAAGTGATAACATAAAAACGTGAAATATCTTACAACACCTTGGGTATCATCCAAATTGACCCCATGTTTGTAAATTCATTCAATGTTTCGACTAAGACTAGGGCTACAATCGCACTAGCGCTTGTGATCGTTAAAGACCACTGGCGACCTCTGAAACCGGCGATCGTCTGCTAGTATCTGCTAAATTCAAAACATGCTCCGCAGTCGCATTTGATATGCTTCTGGGACCATCGTACGACATGTTGCTGACGATCATGCACCAAGTCACTAGTATTCTTACGAAAGTTCCACAGTTGTATGGTCACGTGGTCTATGCCTAGTCGCTGGTAAGCTTTAGCCAATCACGGGTAATCGCACGCCAGTCGTAGGTAATTGTCGAAAAGTTGCTGGCAGTTGTATAATTGCAGGGAAGATCACCAATGACCAGTTAAAGATGGTTGGAGACCTTCGTAGGACGATCGTACGATTACATAAAACCTCTAAGGTTATATTTTAAAGACCACCCGCGACCAGTTCGTTCGTAAGGAGGTTGTTGTGCATGATCATCAACCTCTCTACGACTGAAATTGGTTGGACGGCTGGAAACGATAACCAACGATTACTGAAGACCACCGGGGATTATCAGTGACTTGTCGTGCGACCTTCGTACGAATATCGGCGAGCAGAGGTCGCTAGAAATCGTAAACAGCTTACATGTCTTAAGGGGCCCGTAACGCATAGATGGACCGGGCCCTAAGTCGCATCCGAATGGTCCAGTAGTATGTGATTAACTCCTTCGCTGCCACAGTTTGTCGCCTGCCTGCCACAGTTTGTCGCCTGCCTCAGTTTGTCGCCTGCAAACAATTTTTATTTTTCTGCATTTTTGTTTCATAAAACAGTCACAGCAACAACTCGGCGTCTCATCTGGATCCAAACTGTTTGTATAGGTAATTACAGCTGCGACTCTGGCACCGAAAGAGTTAAAGTGGAAAAGAATACGAATAAGATTTTTTATAGACATCCAAATATAAACCTTTTAAAATACTAAATGACAACTCGAACACTCGAATACGTATCAATATCAATTTGAAGACACGTGACAGTTTAACTCCTTCGGCGTCAATGTCGCATGTTGGCACCATTGACAACAATGCAGTCCCAGGTCAGATGCCGCCTTTTCAAGGGGGCATCTGACCTGGGGCTTCACTGTTTTCTGTATTATTTTAGCCCATGCATACAGGTTTTATAAAAACCTATGCTTTACTAATATATCTTTATTATTTAGTTTAGAATTATATTTAATATGAAATTATTATTGCAGACGACACTTTTGAATTTGGCGCCAAAAGAGTTAATGCAGGGTGAAAGTCATGCATAAAGTTCCTATGTGAGCTTTCTGTATATCCCTCACCCTGCATTAAACACCAACACTGCCTAAATGGGTCTAAATTCTTCTATACTAAACTTTCGAATTATCGATTTTTTTTCTGTATAAAGAAATACATATAGTTATAATAATCCATGACTGAAAGAATGTCCGACGCTGCATATACACTTTAATGACCATAAAACTCCACTCCATAAGATAAAGTATAATTTATACAAAATCATACTATTAGCCATTGAGCTTAACTATTTGTCCGATGAAGACGACTTTTAACGTTTTCGTAAACAGACAGCTTGGATCAGGATCAGGATCCAAGCTGATAAAGATTCGGTCAATAAATTATCAAAAGTTTGATCGAATCGGAAGTAGTCAAATTCCACCAGATCCAACTTTAAGCAGACTATTTTTTCACAGCGGGTTTGGAGTTCTGGGCCCGAGGTTATTAAACCTTTTGCTTGAGTCTGAGATCATTCTCAAGCATCTGCTTGGTCAGATTCTGAGCTTGCTCAGAATCTGACCAATCAGATACTTGAGAATGATCTCAGACTCAGACTCATAAGTTTTATAACCTTGGGCCATGGCTATCTTGAGTCGGTTATTGTCCTTTTCGGTATATTACATACCTCGGTAGAGTCCATCTAATGCGGCCACCCAGAGGAGGTATTATTCTTGATCGTAGATACAGGCGGTGACTTAATGCAGGACGTAAGTTATGCAGAAAGCTTCTACAAGAGATTACTGCATATTTTCCTGCATTCAGCAGCTACATGCTTTTACAAATTCCCATGATTATTCATAAAATGGTCGTTTTAAAGCCGTTATACCGTGTGTGTAGCATGCAATGCATTTCTCAGTCATATGCAGGAAACCAAGATGTGAAATTATTGAATCAAATTCAGTGTAAAATATTATCAAAACACGCCACATTATTCAAATGACATCATGCATATCCCAACTACAAACATAAACTCACATTTACTTGTCTTGTCCTGTGAAACAGGCTATAACAGGTTGAGTAAATATTTATTCGGCAAATTGCTTATATTCTGCCATTGTAACAGTGACCTATATTTCTAGGTAACCCGAAAGCACTGTTAGCCCTTACAACGCTGAATCTTCAAATGGAATATTCTAAAACTCAAACAGGTCAAGTCTATTGTGAATATTTAGAGATTTTTTCCAAAGAAAATTGTAACATGATAAACAGTGCAGACCCTGGTGAATTTACATAGGGTATTAGTAAAAAAAAAGTAAAGTACCTAGTTATAGTCTACTTTCAGTCCGAATGACTGCTCAGCCGACTGTACATTTACTCCCCTGGTCATTGAGTCATTGGCCTACAATATTGAGCACTGCTAACATATGGCGCAATCATGCAGCCGCAGTACCGGCGAGTGACCCTCACAGGTACCCATTTTAACCCCTTGGTGGAGAGATGTGCGGGTGGGAGACACGGAAAAGCGTCTCTGAAAATTCCGGGTGGGACCATGATTTGAACCCCGGACCTCCGGACTGATAGTCAAGCGCGTTACCACTAGACCACCGCCACCTACAAGTGACTTATTAGTGACTTTTGTCCCACACTGTGAGGTTTAAATGTGTTCTATTTTTAGCTGAACATAATTGAAATGTTACCTAGAAATTAATATATATCTCGATCAAACGATGCTGCTGATGAGCATGTGACCCTTTACTTCATACATATTCATGAAAGAAACAAGGATATTCATGAATATTAAGCAGCTTAATGTTTATCATAGATACATGAATATATGGATGTTTGACCATGGCAGAAACTACAGTAAAACCTCTCTATAACCGCCACTAAATTACATCAAATATGTTGTATTGAATGCAGGTGGCTGCTTAAAGCAAGCTGAATGTAATACAGAACGCTCCTATTGGAGCATTGGAGCGTTCTGTTTTACTTTCACATTGCTTTAAGCAGCCACCTGTCCTAAATACCAATTAATTAACATAATTTAGTGGCCGTTATAGAGAGGTTTTATAATAGAATTATATTGTGTATATCATTCCATAAGCTAACAGAGGAGACTCTGATCATATAACCGATACGATCCGTCTGATCTGGGTGTACTCTGTTGCAATGGCGTTAAACGTGTGTACATATATCACATTTAATCATTATTATCCATCTAGAGTTCAGACATGGAGTATTGGCATGATTTGCGATGTGTCAACTCTTAAATAATGACATGCACTTCATACACTTTCGCCAGGAGTTGCTTTTTAGCGCCGACCTGTTGGATTTCATAAGCATCATGCTCATTCTATTCACAGATCAGAACATGTTTACTGTTTACTTGTTGCGATGATGTTCGGGCGGCTGTTTGTTTTGTATGTGGTGTTTCCTGCATGGGTCATATTTGTACTTTCAATATTCATAGACAAAATAGCTAAAATGAAATAAATTGTATGCAAGATGGAACATTGTAGTTATGTTAGAAAGTAAAGAAACATATATTTCCATTTCCATTAGCAAACAGAGCAGACCCTGATCAGACGGCTCCTATAGGAGCCGTCTGATCTGGGTCTGTTCTGTTTGCAAAATGCGTGAAATGGCGTTTATAAGAAGAAACGGGTTAACCGCTACCACTTTCGCATTTGCAAGCCTATTGGATCCAGATTTGACGCCGGGTTACTCAGTGTCTCATCAGGATCCAAGTTGTTTGACACTGAGTAAATAATTTCTCAAAGGTATTTCGATCGGAAGTAGTCAAAACTGCAGCCATCTCACAAATTTGAGCAGACCTTATTTTTTCACAGCAAAGTAAAGACTAATGTTTTATTTTCTCTGAGGGAATATGGACGTTTGGGAATCGTGAATATCTTACTTTGTTATACCGCCGTGTATCGACATGATACTATAATAACCTCTCTAAACCAGAATCCTGGTAGAGAATAATTTAGATACTTTCAGGCAGATGGTTGCTTAATGCAAGATGGAAGTCATGCAGAAAGCTCCTAGAGGAGCTTTCTGTATGACTTTCACCCTGGATTAAGGTGACACCTGTCTCCAAGACCGATATTTATACATAATTGGGCGTCCAGGTTAGAGGGGGTTTACTGTAATCCTTTACACTATATATATATATACAAACATGCTTTTGTAGGCAGAAAAGACACAGATGAGACAGATATGTGGGTGCTCCTGAAGGATATGTTGATCTGAGTCTAGACTGCTGGTATATGCTCCGTTTTAGGAGCATAATGCAAAATAGATTTATCCTTTACGGTAAAACCCCTCTAAACCGGAATCATGAATATCAAATAGAATAATTTCTATTCTGGCATATCAACACGTTGACCATTGTCCGTGGCAGACACCGCAGGATCAGATATATGTTATATTCAAAGCAAACAGTTTAGACCCTTATCACACTGATACTATAGGAGTCGCCAGAGTATTTGTCTGTCCTGTTTGCAAATGCGTGAAAAGGCCTATCCACGGAGTAAATGGTTTCAGTTACAGCTTTCATACAGTATTTTGTTTAACCCTTTCACCGCCATGTCGCATAAATGCACCAAGACAAATAGTGCAGTCCCAGATCAGACGCCGCCTTTTCAAGGCGACGTCTGATCAGGGACTTCACTTTTTGTCTCAATCTCTTGTTCGAAATATGTGGTTTATTCTTTGAATTGTGTATTTATTTATCTCATTTCCTTGTTTTTCCATATGTTTTACCATAACAAAATTGGATTGCAGACGACAATTAGATATTTGGCGCCGAAAGGATTAACCCTTTCCTCCATAAATATCCATGTAAGAAATAATGACACTATAAATATTAATTAGAGTAATTGTTATAACAGCACATGGGCACCGGACGTTTTGGCTAAGGCAGAAACTGTAGTATATTATATCATAAGCAAACAGTGCAGACCCTGATCAGACGGCTCCTACAGGAGCCGTCTTATATGGGTCTACTCTGTTTGCAAAGGCGTAGAAATGCGTAGTAATGGAGTAAAGGATTATACACATTCTCATTAACAACGGGTTGTAAGATCCAAATGATGCAAACGAAAATAAGTTATGTTCTGTTACATACTGTAAGCGAGCTGGAGTCACACATGTGAAACGATTAGTGATATTCTGTATCCGTTCATACATGGACAGGTGCTTGAATATAAAACAAAGACTCGTTCTGATGATGTGCTAACAGAACGAATTTTGCAAGTATGTTTTCGCTGCCAAGTTTTGTCGTCTGCAAACGTTGTCGTCTGCTACAACTTCATTTTTTTTATGTTTCTTCATTTTTGGTTTAAAAAACACCCAGTCAAAAGTTTGGATCCTGGTAAATGCCGAGTGTCTCATTTAGATCCAAACTAATTGCATAGCTAATCACAGATGCAACATTGGCAGTGTAAGAGTTAAATGATGTTTAACCCATGATGCAATGAAATATTAATGTTAAAATAAATCGGTGGGAACTGTCTACTTAGGGTCTGTTCTGTTCGCTTATGGAGTTGTATAAATATTATTCTACAAGTTCTACCATTGCCAAACTGTTTAATGAATATTCATGTAAGAAATATTGACATGAGTTGTAACGCTATATGAACAAGAAAATGGCCCGCAATAATGAAATAATGGCATGTTAAAACATTATTAAATCAAATTATTCAAATTACGCCGTTAACATCAAATAGATATCACGGGTAGATAACATAATTGTAATTGTTTCAACGCGGGACATCTAAGATATATATGTCATCTGGTACAATACAGACCTACCGGGCACTTCATATTTAACCCTTTCAACGCTGGATTGTGCTGGAGGATTTTGAATGACAAACAGTGCAGACCCTGATCAGAGGGCTCCTCTAGGAGCCCTCTGATCTGGGTCTACACTGTTTGCAAATGGCAATACAGGCATTCCAAGAGTTAACTCTTGTGTCTAATGTAAACGCCTTTTCACGCCTTTGCAAACAGAGCAGGCCAACATTACTGGATTCCTACTGGAGCCGTCTGACCAGTGCCTATTCTGTATGCTTGTGGAATCATACACATCTGATTCTGTAGTTTCTGCCAAAGTCAGAAATCCTGTTTTCATATACCATTATAAAAATAAGACAACATGATGACTGTATTTTCTACATGGGTATGCATAAGTTTAAGGGTCAATGTGACTATAATCAAAGCATGCATAAGCTTGACAGGTAATCTTGATAAACTCGGTTACCTCTTTAACTGTGTTCATTCAGAAAAAAATAATTCACACGAGAATCATATTGTATATGTCTGTTTTCGGTCCATTCTGTAAATTCAGCCAAACCATTCACCCATGGGTCAAACAGAAGTATTCGTAACTGGCTATAGTAAACGACATCTCACGTTGGCCTTTAAATGTCTATTTGTTTCAAAACTATGTTAATGGGACATAAAACGCCACACAAAAAGGTCTACTTTGTTTGTTGTGTCATTTCGTTCTAGTTTATTGAACCTATCCTGTACTAACCATTTCGGCGCCAAATTTCTGATTGTCGTCTGCAACTCAATAATGAAATGGAATAAATAAATACAGAATTCAAAGGTATAAAAGACAGATCTAGAACTAGAGATTGAGACAAAAAATGAAATTCCTGATCAGACGCCGCCTTGAAAAGGTTGCGTCCGATCTGGGACTGCACTATTTGTCGTGGTGTATTTATGCGACATTGGCGGTGAAAGGGTTAACCCTTTACTCCATAAATACGCATGTTTACGTCTTTGCAAACACAGTAGTCTCAGATCAGGTGGTGTCTGTATAGGTGCCGTCTAACTAGGGTTTGCTCTATATCTTAAGGAATAATATGCTTATGATACTACAGTTTCTGTAATGATCCATATAGTTCCAATGTGCATTTTCCACTGTAGACAATCAGTTATAACTAATGTTCATAAAGTCAAAGTTTCTGCATTGAGTCTGTATTCATGGATTAAAGGAATATTATCTAAAGTACAGGAACATTTGTTATAGATACATCGATTATCCCTTTCCCTCATACAAACATGGTTTCAAGCATTTGCAAACAGAGTAGACCCAGATCAGACGGCTCCCATAGGAGCCGTCTGATCAGGGTCTGCTTTATTTGCTAGTGGAATTTGAAAGATCTGTTTCTTTATTTTCTAAAATGGCTACAATGTCCCACCTTCCATATTTCATGATTACTGTTTTGTCCATGAATATTCAGTAGGTATTGAAATCTGGAATAAACATAGAACAGGGAAAGGGTTACGGATTTACCTGATAGATTCATTTTTGTCGCATTTGTCAACAAAACAGATACAGATTGGACGACTCCTGGAGGAGTCATCTGAGCAAGGTCTGCTCTGTTTGCTCCTGGAAGTACATTAATGAGATTGTACAGATTATGCACTGGCCAATAAATCTTGAGTGTACATGCAATCATAAAAAAATCAGCTGATAAATATTTATAATATCATGAATGTTCATAAGGTAACGGGTTAATGATATTACCAGCATTATTATTATTATTTATCTTGCGAGGTATCCGTTTTCTGAGCCCAAAACTAGTTCTCGTGTTTATATACACTGTAATAAGTAGGACAAGTATCGTGGAAACATGGTCTTAATTTGCTGTTTCATCGTTATCAGTGATTTTAGATTTGCGTGAAGTTGGCAGTGGGTTAGGTATTAGACATTCAGAAGTACATTAGCGAATGTACTGCTGCAGTGGGTTAGGCATTCAGAAGTACATAGGCGAATGTACTGCTGCAGTGCGTTAGACATTCAGAAGTACATTCGGAAAAAATAGTTTTTCAGCGAATCCACTGCTGCAGTGTGTTAGACATTCAGAAGTACATTGCCGAATGTACTGCTGCAGTGTGTTAGGCATTCAAAAGTACATAGGCGAATGTACTGCTGCAGTGCGTTAGACATTCAGAAGTACATTCGGAAAAATTAGTTTTTCAGCGAT
Source organism: Azorinus chamasolen (assembly GCA_963576725.1). Classification (NCBI taxonomy): domain Eukaryota; kingdom Metazoa; phylum Mollusca; class Bivalvia; order Cardiida; family Solecurtidae; genus Azorinus; species Azorinus chamasolen. Next base: position 16,335,073 of record OY755240.1, on the reverse strand, counting down.
TCCACTGCTGCAGTGTGTTAGGCATTCAGAAGTACATTGGCGAATGTACTGCTGCAGTGTGTTAGGCATTCAAAAGTACATAGGCGAATGTACTACAGCAGTGCGTTAGACATTCAGAAGTGCATTCGGAAAAATTAGTTTTTCAGCGAACCCACTGCTGCAGTGGGTTAGACATTCAGAAGTACATTGGCGAATGTACTGCTGCAGTGTGTTAGGCATTCAAAAGTACATAGGCGAATGTACTGCAGCAGTGCGTTAGACATTCAGAAGTACATTCGGAAAAAATAGTTTTTCAGCGAATCCACTGCTGCAGTGTGTTAGGCATTCAGAAGTACATTGGCGAATGTACTGCTGCAGTGTGTTAGGCATTCAAAAGTACATAGGCGAATGTACTGCAGCAGTGCGTTAGACATTCAGAAGTACATTCGGAAAAAAATAGTTTTTCAACGAATCCACTGCTGCAGTGTGTTAGGCATTCAGAAGTACATTGGCGAATGTACTGCTGCAGTGTGTTAGGCATTCAAAAGTACATGGGCGAATGTACTGCTGCAGTGCGTTAGACATTCAGAAGTACATTCGGAAAAATTAGTTTTTCAGCGAATCCACTGCTGCAGTGTGTTAGACATTCAGAAGTACATTGCCGAATGTACTGCTGCAGTGTGTTAGGCATTCAAAAGTACATAGGCGAATGTACTGCAGCAGTGCATTAGACATTCAGAAGTACATTCGGAAAAATTAGTTTTTCAGCGAATCCACTGCTGCAGTGTGTTAGGCATTCAGAAGTACATTGGCGAATGTACTGCTGCAGTGTGTTAGGCATTCAGAAGAACATAGGCGAATGTACTGCTGCAGTGCGTTAGACATTCAGAAGTACATTCGGAAAAATTAGTTTTTCAGCGAATCCACTGCTGCAGTGTGTTAGACATTCAGAAGTACATTGCCGAATGTACTGCTGCAGTGTGTTAGACATTCAAAAGTACATGGTCGAATGTACTGCTGCAGTGCGTTAGACATTCAGAAGTACATACGGCAAAAATAGTTTTTCAGCGAATCCACTGCTGCAGTGTGTTAGACATTCAGAAGTACATTGCCGAATGTACTGCTGCAGTGTGTTAGGCATTCAAAAGTACATAGGCGAATGTACTGCAGCAGTGCGTTAGACATTCAGAAGTACATTCGGAAAAATTAGTTTTTTCAGCGAATCCACTGCTGCAGTGTGTTAGGCATTCAGAAGTACATTGGCGAATGTACTGCTGCAGTGTGTTAGGCATTCAGAAGTACATAGGCGAATGTACTGCAGCAGTGCGTTAGACATTCAGAAGTACATTCGGAAAAATTAGTTTTTCAGCAAATCCACTGCTGCAGTGTGTTAGGCATTCAGAAGTACATTAGCGAAAATGTCCAAATAGTGTCCCAATTTAGACAAAAGACATTTTTATCAAGCCGGAAAAATTGTCTAACAAGTGTCTAATTTCGACGTTGGACAATTTGCCGGACCGGGAAAATGTCTAAATATTTTCCAATTTAGACATTAGACATTTCTATCAAGTGGAAAAAAGTGTCTAAAATTGTCTAATTTCGATGTTGGACAATTTCCCGGAACTTGAAAACTGTCTAAATATTGTCCAATTAGACATTACACATTTCTATCATGTCGGAAAAATTGTCTAACAAGTATCTAATTTAGACGTTAGACAATTTGCCTGACCGGGAAAAAAGTCTGAATATTGTCCATTTTAGACGTTGGATATTTCTATCAAATGGGGAAAATGTCTAACAAGTGTCTAATTTCGACGTTTGAGAATTTGCCGAGAATTTGACATTTCTATCAAGTCGTAAATTGTCGAACAAGTGTTAAATTTCGACTTTGGACAATTTGCCAGGCTGCGGAACGAAGCCGCATGGACCGGATCAGTTGGCTACCGTACTTCAACGGGAATCTGCCTAGGGAAGCCCGATGCCGTGCTAACACGGTGATATTTTATGGAACCGAGCCGCGTAGCCTGCGACAGGCGGGTCCCATGTGAACACGGGAATCTACCACGGAGACGGAGCCGCGAGCGCCAGGGCAGTCGGAGCCAGAGCTATTTTGGCGGGGAAGTCCGCTGCCACGCTAATACGGTAACCTTGCACAGGACCGAGCAGCGCAGCTCGCAGCAGCCGGTTCCCGTGCAAACACGGAGATCTACTACGGGAACGGAGCCATTCGCGCCGGGGCAGTCGAGTCCCGTGCTTCAAACGGGACTTCCACACTGTAAAAATTCCCCGTAGCTTTTACAGGACATCCCGTTGTTTTTCCTACGGAACCGGTGCCGTAAACCAAGCACGGGTTTTAGACCGTTACCGCAATGGATTCTGGGACGTTAAAAGTATATCACGAGGGAAAATAACGTTTGGTAAAATTACAAAAAAGAACTTATTTTTAATTATTTGATCATTTTTCGTTTGCTAAAAGTATTATGCAGGTATAAACTGATATTTTGCTGGTATACATTCTATTCTGATTCGAACAAATGTTGATAATCATGGGAAAAAGTGCAAAAGTTGAAACCAAACTGATGATACCCCACCCATCCAGTCTTGTTCCCGCAACTTGAACACGTTGAATGATCATTGATGCGGTATTTTCGGTTTCTTTCATGGAGACACGGAGAAGGTGAATGTTAAAATGAGATCTTTCTATGGACTTCTCAGGTCCTGGGTCGGGAAAATGGTAAATGATGAAGAATCGGTAAATCAACTTATACTATTATTGCCAAGTTGCCTGTCCTCCTTACTGCTCAAGCCAGTGTGTTATTGAAACAGCAGAATTACTGTGAAAAGTTAATTGGACAAAATGTTATTTGCAAACATTGAAAATGCAGAACGGCCCAATTCTGTTGAAATACTTCAAGTCAAAACGGGAATGAGTCAGTTCCTTGAACTGATACAGACTGAAAAAGACAAGTACCACGGCATACTGCAAAGAAATACAATTTCCATACACCAGTGCTTGGGGAGGAGATGACAAATCTGATGTTTGTAGTAGTTGTAAGTTTTGTTTTATTTATTTGTTGTTTTTATGCCACCCAACGCAAATAGTAATCGCATTGTCCATCCTTCCATCTGTCCTTCCATCCGTCCGTCCCAAATTCTGTGTCCCTTCTGTAACTTTTTTATCTGAATGGATTTTAAAAAAAAAACTGGCACAAATGTTCACCACACAAAGATGATGTGTCGCATTCAACTCCCTGGTCCATTGGACATAGGTCAATGTCATCCTTCAGGGCACAAGGGGCCATTTTGGGGTCTAGATAGTGTAAAAAGTAAAAAAAAATATGATTGGGTCAATTTAGTGTTCTATTATATACAAGGGGTCTAACTACCCATTCGCAAATTTCACGACCGATTCTAAATAATGCCCAGTTTTGGGCTACCAAGATAAAATAACCACTAATATTTGGTACGAACGTGAAGCGTGGACCTTGTACTCTTCAAATAATATAACTTTTGATACATTCCGACGAAGTCGTAGCCAGTGCCGACGTGAAATTCCTACAAAATACGCTGATTTTTCTAACTCGGACGGCAAGTCGCAACAACTTGACCTAGCTTCTACTTTGCCAGTAACAAGGCACCTGATTGACCGAGGGATGGTGCCCTGCGTTCTCGCTAATGCTTATAGGGCAAGTAAGATAACAGACACGCGGATGTTGTTATTGTAGAGGAAGCTCATAGTGGCTTGAAAGAGATTGCACGAAAATTCGCCTGCATTTCGGATCTGCATCAGTGTCTGCAGAGAGCTTGAAAAGTAAACGATAGTTTTTTGTCATATCTATGTATTGATTGCACAATCGTTTTGTCCTGAGGCATTGCGATTATGGCCGTTTTACAATGGGACCAAGCGACAATCGATGTTGCGACTTGTCGTCCGAGTAAGAAAAATCAGCATATTTTGTAGGAATTTCACGTCAGCACTGGCTACGGCTTAGTCGGAATGTATCAAAGGTTATATTATTTGAAAAGTACAAGGTCCACGCTTCACGTTCGTACCAAACATTAGTGGTTATTCCATCTTGGCTGTCCAAATCCGTGCGTTATTTCGAATCGGTCATGAAATTTGCGAATGGGTAGTTTGACTCCTTATATATGATATAACACTAAATCGACCCAATCAATTTTTTAGACCATCTAGACCCACGAAATGGTCCCCTGTGCTTCAGGATCAAAGATCGGGAAGGGGGGGGCATAGTGTTTCACAAACACATCTTGACAAAGTTGTTTGTCATCTGCTGCACACTTTTGTGGATACTTTGAAACAAATCAATTATGATAAAAAGATAAGTAATTCTGTGTAAACCCGCTGAATAAGCTCATACTGCTTCTCTTTATATGAATATTAATTAGGCCAGATTTCATATAGACTGAGGGTGGCCAGCAAATCTATATGCTATCATAGGGCAATAGTATAGTGTGTGGTAATAAATAATAGGAGCTCTCTCATCTGGGTCTACACTGTTAATTTAAAACAATTTTGTGCCAAAAGGGCTAAATCCACTGCTCATGTGATATGTTTAAAATCTGCTGTTTTTCTTATAGGATATGGCTTCTAATGGTGAGATACAACATGTGAACAGAGCATCTTGGCCAAAGCTTGCCATGCTTGGTATGTATGAACTTAAAAAGGGTTAAATGGGGGGGGGGGGGGAGGGGGGGACAGGGGTTGGCATTCATACACTGTATGCCATGTTCTTGTTATTGAAACAATCAGTTTAAATCTTATTTAAATTAGGCTATTAAATTAATTGTGGGGCTTGATATAGATAAGAACCCAACTGCATGATTACTTGAGAGACCAAGAGATAACACCTGTAAATGTGAGGGTCTGTTATATAATGAAGAAGAACAACATTTGAAAATGCTATTTTCAAATGGAATCAACACATTATACTGATTTGTTATTTCCTATGATGGAAAACAAGTATCGTAACTTAACCCATTCCCCCATATTGACGCCTTTTGACACCTCTGTAAAAGTATAACTTTTTGAAACCATTGATGATTGTAATAAAAAGAGCATTTGCTCCTATTCCTATGGATGAACTGCTCTGTTATCACTATGGTTTCAAATATACACAGTTCTAAGATTTCTTTTTTCCAGTAATTGCTCCTTTACAGTGTATTTGTTCAACAAGGTTGGGTCTAAAAATAACCTATGAGTTATGGCCTTATGGGTTAAGCCTAATTAGCATATATTTATAAAATACATGTTTTGTTAAACATACCATACTGTCTTGAATAAGAGTATGTATAGAACCTGAATCAGTTACTCAGTATGAGACTTCTCATCAGGATCCATGCTGTTTGACACAAGGTTTACTGTAATTAAAGTTACTTCGGCCAATATTATATTAAATGGATGAGGTTTATATAAATCAGATGCAGGTTTGGACAGGCTGGGGATCCAAATTTAAAATTGGAGTGATTTAGATTTGAAGATTTCTTAAATCTCAAGGCAAAGCCAAAAATGGTCTTAATGCAGTATACCATCTTTAGAGGACATGAAGGGTATTTTTTTCAACTTGGTCAAAACACTTTTAAATCTTAGATTTTATGGTGAGGTTTACACTATCATGCATGAAATTTTGTGAAACTTGGAGTCTCTGCTAAATATGAAATTCACTCAAAGTTAGGATATTTTCAGCTGACTGAAACAGATTTCTGTTAGAGCTCAGAAAATATTCGAACACAGCCAAGACTAATGGTCCAAGTTTCATGGAAATATATTAGTGATGTAGAGAAAACCATAATATTGTTTATTTCCAGGAGAAACCCATCTGACTGCTAGAGGCTTTGGTTAAATGGTGGATGGACAAGTTTTTGTGTGTTCCTCCAGTTGCCTGGAAGCTGTTTCCTTACTGTTAATTGTGTATTATACAGTACCTAGACAAGGTAGCTGCCACATCGGGGTTCATACAGAGGTATACACATCATTCATTCACATTTAAGTTAACTCATTAATTTACCTCATAGGCTCTTTTTATACTCAATCTCTATGAACATTATCTACTGAAAAGGTACATCTACTAGAAAGAGCAAAATTTAAAAGTTCTGTACATTTGAAACTATTGTGATAAAAAAGAGCATTTGCTCCTTTGTAGCAAATGCTCTATTTATCACCATGGTTAAAAAATTAACTTTTACATGTATGCGTCAAAAGGGAATGAGTTGATACTTCTTCAGGAAAAATAATTTTTGATACAGGAGTGCATGCTGCATAGTTAACTTAGATATACCTGTACATACAACTGGTTCATGCTGTACTCTGCATTTTATATACATGTATCATAATCTGGATCCAAGCTATTTCCAAAAGGTATTCGCCTATAACATACTCAATGTTAAAATTCAAATACAGCCTTGAGGACACATTTGAGCGGCATACATTTTATCTTGATCAGATGCAAAACATTGTACACCAGTATTGCCTAGCCCAGCTGTAATTTACCCTTTCCTCCATGAATATTCATAAATTTATAAGAAATAATGACATCATGAATATTTATTAGATTAATGTGTTATAATAGCACATAAACACAGGAAATTCTAGTTTAGACGGAAAGTATAGAATCATATCTGTATTATATCATATGCAAACAGAGCAGACCCTGATTAGATGGCTCCAATAGGAACCCTTTGATCTGGGTCTACTTATTCTTTGCAAAGGCATATAAAGCGTACTTATGGAGTAAAAGGTTAAATGCATGAGTTTGACTGTTGCAGAAGGCAGAGCCTAGTTTTACTGCAAGCTTGATGTTACATAGTCATAGCAGTTTGCTGTTAGTACCTGATATAATGGTGGCTAATGCTGGAAGTTGAAACAAAAGTTAATAAACCTTTTCTTTAATATAGTTTAGCTCACCAGAGCACAAAGTACTCATTGTGAGCTTATGTGATTGCCTTATGTTTGTCGACGTGTGTCGTGCGTCACAATTTGAATCTTAAAACATCTTCCCCTGTGAATCTACAGGGCTCTCAGCTTTCATTCTTGGCACATAACATCATCTGTAGGACCTCTACAAAAGTTGTATAAATTATATCCCTGGGGTCTTAATTTGCCAAACCCCATTAATTAATGTCTTGTTTTCTAGATATAATCTTAAAGTGAGAACTTTGAAAATCTTCTCCTTTGAAACTGGAAGGTTCTCAGCTTCCATACTCGTATTTGCAGGGTTGCCACGTGTCAGGGAAAAGTCAGGGAAATTTAAAATTTTTCAAGGTCAGGGAATTGTCAGGGAATTTTGAGAACTGTCAGGGAATTTTGAAAAATATAGGCAAATGTCAGGGAATTGTCAGGGAATTTTAAAAACATGAGAATGGATGTTATATATTTTAAAAAATCCATTACGTATTACAGAAATTATGACAGATAGACCAAATTTCGCGATTAAATGTGTCAGGGAAATTTGAAATTATGTCAGGGAATTGTCAGGGAATTTTGTTTCTTCTGGTTTGTGGCAACCCTGATTTGGCACACACATGTAGTATCAACTTCAGATCCTCGACGAATTTATACAAATTATACTGTTTTGGGTCAATATTGACCATGTCCCGGGATGCCTTGATTTGTATACAAACTTATAATGAGAACTTTGAAAATTTTCTGGAAGGCCTGAAGTTAATATTTTGCACATAACATCATCTGATTCTTTACACAAGTTATATGAATTACGTATATGCCCCATGGGTGAAAATTGGCCTTGCCCTGGGTGGTACCTTTTAAACATGTATATAGAAACATTTAGTGAAAGTTTTGAAAATCTTTTTCTTTGAATCTGATCTGGAACGCCTAAAGCTTTCTTCTTTGTTTCTTAACTTCAGAAGCTTGTGGGAATCAATCAAGGCTAGAAGGAGGACATCACTGGTGAATGCAAACATTCTCACACTTATGAATGATACTACCAGTGGATCGGACAGCCTGATTAAGCTTCATGCAATTGAGATATTTGTGGAGACAAGTTACTTTGCATATGAAAGTGAACTCACTCACGTACAAGATACTGACTTTCGGTGCTGCAAGTTCTTTGTGAAACATTTGACATTTTGATTTTTTTTATTATTGTTTAGTCAGACTAGCTGTAAAATTTGAGTTGGGAAATAAATATTCTATTCTCAGCTTAACTTTAACTGTTGATGCATGCATATGCACTGTATGCCTTATTTTGTTGTTTTTAAACCCTAGAAACAGAAACAAGATCTCGCGAAAGCACCTTAGTTTTTTATTGAAGAGGTTGGAGGGGCTTCATGTAACTTAAGTCTATTTTACTGGTACAGTCTATGCATGACATAGACATTTATACAAATCTGTAGTCTTAACTCAGTGGTCTGATTCAGGCATATGCATGTTTGTTAGAGTTTAAGATTAAATTCGGGTTTCCCTCATTGTCTATTTTTTAGATTCAACCTCTTTGAATAAATCTACCGAAAAGGAACATTTAATAGAGAAAAAGAAACAACTAGAATTGTGTAGTGTTGAAACCATAGTGATAAATAGAGCATTTGTTCCTTAGGAGAAAATGCTCTATTTATCACAATGGTTTCAAAAAGTGACATTTACATAGGCTAATATGAGGGAATGGGTTAAAAGAAATGAATAAAGTTGTAATTGTTATACTAACTAGTTATCAAAAAACGTGTTGTATATTTTGCACTTTTAAATATGCTACTGAAAGTTGCTAAGTACCACTCTATTATTCTGGTAGAGCCACATGAGAAGACTCTGCAGCTTGACATTTAACCTGTTTACAGGTTAATCAAAATTAGCTTCTTATCTGGATCTTGTCTGCATGAGAAGCTGAATGTATTGAGTATCTTGAAAAAATTGCCGAAATGTTCACAGGCTGTTGCTACAGAGGACAATTTGTTTCATCCCAGATTTACTGAATACACAGGAATGTTGGTCTGCTAAATGCTTTCATGAAATTAACAAAGTATTGAATGTGGCATGTGTTCTCATAAAGTGGTTCTTATCAAACTTTTTTCAAGTGGCAAGTTTTAGTTGCGTACTATTTTCCACAATTACTTTTTTCCACAGTATGAAAATTCACTGTCTAATGGACAGCTTTTGTATGTATTATGCATGATTATTATGACACAGACGTTTGATTGCTATAATGTAGAGCAACTTTTATCCTGTTACCTCATAGATATACCTTTTCAAGCCCTTTACATGTAAACAGTGTACATATCAAGATCAGAAAGCTTCTATAGGATATTTATACTCAGGGTCTGTACTGTTTGCATACGGAAGATGATACAGCAAAGATTTTGTTTGTTTGAGATGAAGTAAATACATGAAAATCCAAGTTCAAACAATGGTTAACAAATTCCCAGATATTGACACCTTTTGGCGCATATGTTAGTCATATTTTGAAGCCATTGTGATAAATAGAGCTTTTGCTCCAAAGAATCAAATGCTCTATTTATCACAATAGTTTCAAATCTTCAAAAATCTGAAATATTCCTTTATTCTACTAAATGCTCCTTTTCATCAGTACATTTACTGTTTGTTCCAGAAGATATGTTAAAAATGCATATGCTGTGAAAAAGTGATGAACTCATGTTGTGGATGATGTTGTGTTTTAAATTAGAAATATGCAGTGCAGACACTGATAAGAGGGCTTATAAAGTCCCTTTGATCTGGGTCTACACTGTTTGCAAATGTAATGAGTACTTAAAAACTGGTCCATGATGTGGAAAGGGATGTAATCATTGATGAATATTATGGGACAGTAATTGCAATATGTATGATGTACAGATTCTTGTATGAGTGTTCAGCATTAAACTATGACAAAGTGTTCAACTGGTAGGAGACTATGACATTGCTTTCATTGCTCCCATGACTTGTTCAGCAAAGTAATTAGTCTGATTTTCCGATGACCTGGCTCAACTGTTTGGGTTTATGCTGTATAAATAGATGTATTATGTTACAGGTGTAAAAGTTGGAACTCATTATGGCAAGGGGCACTTTGAATATGTACAAATGGTGTGGAACTTGACCAGATATTGCAACTGATTCTGCATCTAATCAGAATCTATACTGTTTGATATTCACTGGCTAAAACTTTTCTTTTACAATACTTCAAATTTTTATATCAAAATGTAACATGAAATGATGGAATGATAAATTACATTTATAATTTGGTTGTTTGATATCTAATTGTCAAAGTGCTCCATTCCTTCCTCAATGCTAATTTGTTTAACCATTTTTCTCATGACTTCGCATAGATGTATATTGAATATTAACCCATTATGGTTACCTGATTATATAGAGGCACATTTTGACACATATGTTAATGTTTTTATGTGATCATTGAAAAAATGAAAAATGGAGCATTTGTTCCAGAGGAGCAAATACTGTATTTTCCATAATGATTTGAAAACTTTGAAATTGAAATTGAAAAATTTACTGGTAGAAATAAGAATCCATATACAATGTATATAAATATTTTAATTGGTATGCAAGTTTTGTTTTACATAAAGTGGATTATTTATCAATCCTTTTCTCCATAAATACGCCTTTCTATACGCCTTTGCAAAGAGAGTAGACCCAGATCAGACGGCTCCTATAGGAACCCTCTGATCAGGGTCTGATCTGTTTGCTTATTATGTAGTAAATGATTCTACACTTTCTGCCATGGCCAAAACTTCCAGTGTTCATGTGCTATTATAACTAATCAATTTCATAAATATTCATGATGCCGTTATTTCTTACATGAATATTCATGGAAGAAAGGGTTAAAGGCAAACAGTACAGGTCTTTATCAGTTAGCTAGGGTTAAAGGCAAACAGTACAGGTCTTTATCAGTTAGCTAGGGTTAAAGGCAAACAGTACAGGTCTTTATCAGTTAGCTACATGTATGAGCATTCTAATCTGGGTCTACACTGATTGCAAATGGTGTGAATGGTGTATCTATATGAGGTTAAGAGTCAATGTTTTCTTTTTATCAATAAACAATTTTATATTTGCAATGTTATATATAGTCTTTAAAGAAAATCCTCTTCTGTATAGATTATTAAAAAAAAAATTCTTCATGCAAATCCGAGTTCATAGACTTGTAAGTTGAGATATCAATCAGATAATAATGCTTTGGGTCTTATCATTGATGTTTTAAACCTAGAAAAGGACTGTTTAACCAATATTTTATCTGTAAACCAAATAGCAAGAAATTTTATATTTACGGTCCTTGCAAATATTACGGTCAAAGTCCCGGCAGCTGGTTGCCTGGCATAACACCGTAAAGTTACGGACCTGACCGTTGACAATTTTTACGGTCAAGACCGTTACATTACGGTGCAATGCCCGGCAACCAGCTGCCGGGACTTTGACCGTAAAATTCTACGGGAATTTTTTACAGTGCACGCGACTGAGCCGCGTAGGCCTGGGCAGCCCCCTATCATGATAACACGGGGGTGTCTAAATATTGTTCAATTTAGACATAAGACATTTCTATCAAGTCGGAAAAAGTGTTTAAAAAATATATAAAAAACGTTTAAAAAATATCTAAAAAGTGTCTAATTTCGACGTTGGATAATTTTCCTGGCCGGGAAAATGTCTAAATATTGTCCAATATATACATAAGACAGTTCTATCAAGTCGGTAAAATGTCTAACAAGTGTGTAATTTCGATGTTTGACAATTTGCCTGGCTGGGAAAAATGTCTAAATATTGTTCAATTTAGACATTAGACATTTCTATCCAGTCAGGAGATTTGTCTAACAACTGTCTAATTTCGACATTGGACAATTTGCCAGGCCGGGAACATTGGGTCTACCTCGGGACGGAGGTAAACTCCCGTGCTTCAATGGGGATCTTCCACGGGACAGAGCCGCACAAGTCGGGGCAGCCCGCTGCTGTGAGATAAATGGGGAAAATGTTTAAATATTGTCCAATGTAGACATTAGAAATTCTATCAAATCGGGAAAAATGTCTAACAAATTGTCTAATGTCGACGTTGGACAATATGCCGGGCCGCGAACACAGGGTTCTACCACGGGTCGAAGCCGCATGGGCCGGAGCAGTCGGTTACCGTACTTCAACGGGAATCTGCCGGGGGAAGCCCGATGCCGTGCTAACACGGTGATATTTTATGGGACCGAGCCGCGCAGCCTGCGGTATGCGGTCCCGTGTGAACACGGGAATCTACCACGAAGACGGAGCCGCGAGCGCCAGGGCAGTCGGAGCCAGAGCTATTTTGCCGGGGAAGCCCGCTGCCACGCTAATACGGTAACCTTACACGGGACCGAGCAGCGCAGCTCGCAGCAGCCGGTTCCCGTGCAAACACGGAGATCTACTACGGGAACGGAGCCATTCGCGCCGGGGCAGTCGAGTCCCGTGTTTCAAACGGGACTTCCACGCGACTGAGCCGCGTAGGCCTGGGCAGCCCTCTATCGTGATAACACGGGGGAGGGGTGTCTAAATATTGTTCAATTTAGACATAAGACAATTCTATCAAGTCGGAAAAAGTGTTTAAAAAATATCTAAAAAGTGTCTAATTTCGACGTTGGACAATTTTCCTGGCCGGGAAAAATTTGTAAATACAAAATGTACGTATTGTCCAATTTATACATAAGACAGTTCTATCAAGTCGGTAAAATGTCTAACAAGTGTGTAATTTCGACGTTTGACAATTTGCCTGGCTGGGAAAAATGTCTAAATATTGTTCAATTTAGACATTAGATATTTCTATCCAGTCAGGAGATTTGTCTAACAACTGTCTAATTTCGATATTGGACAATTTGCCAGGCCGGGAACATTGGGTCTACCTCGGGACGGAGGTAAACTCCCGTGCTTCAATGGGGATCTTCCACATGACAAAGCCGCACAAGTCGGGACAGCCCGCTGCTGTGAGATAATTGGGGAAATGTTTAAATATTGTCCAATTTAGACATTAGAAAATTCTATCAAATTGGGAAAAATGTCTAACAATTGTCTAATTTCGACGTTGGACAATTTGCCAGGCCGCGTACACTGGGTCTACCACGGGACGAATCCGGATAGGCCGGGGCAGTGGACTCCCGTGCTTCAACGGGGATCTTCCAGACGCGAAGGCCGGGAAAACCCGATGCCCTGCTAACACGGTGATCTTTCACGGGACGGAGCCGCGCTGCCTGTGGCATTGATCCCGTGCGAGTCCGGGAATTTAGCACAGGGACGGAGCCGCGCGCCAGGGCAGTCGGCTCCCGTGCTTCAACGAGGACCTTCCACGGGACAGATCCGCGCAGACGGGGGCAGCCTGCTGCCGCGAGAACACGGTGGGATCTACCACGGGGAAGATACCGCGGTCTTCGGGGTAGTCGGCTACCGTGCTACAACAGGACTTTCCACGGAACCTTGTAACGGTGGCCTGGGAAGTCCGCTACCATGCAAATACGGTAATCTTACACGGGTCCGAGCAGCGCAGCTCGCGGCAGGCGGCTCCTGTGCGAATACGAGGCTCTACCACGGAAACGGAACCATGCGCGCCGGAGCAGTCGGCTCCTGTGCCGTTAAATGGGACCGTCAACGGGACAGAACCGCGCAGGCCGGGGGTACATGTAGCCCGCTGCCGTGAGAACACGGGGGTCTAAATATTATCCAATTTAGACATTAGACATTCCTTTCAAGTTTATCTTTCACGGGACCGAACCGGGCAGCCTGTGGAAGCCGGATCCCGTGCGAACACAGGGATCTAGCACAGGGACGGAGCCGCGCGCCACGGCAGTCGGCTCCCGTGCTTCGATGAGGACCTTCCACGGGACAGAGCCGCGCAGACTGGGACAGCCTGCTCCCGAGCGAACACGGAGCTCTACCACGGGGACAGAGCAATGCGCTAGGGCCCGCTGCCGTGAGGACAGGGGAAAATGTCAAAATATTGTCCAATTTAGAAACTAGTCATTTATATCCAGTCTGACAAACATGTCTCAGAACTGTCTAATTTCGATGTTGGACAATTACGACATTACACATTTCTATCAAGTCGGAAATTTGTCTAACAAGAGTCTAATTTCGACGTTGGACAATTTTGCCGAGCCGGCAACACAGAACTGCTGAATTTCTAAAGCACTGCAGCAGTGAATTCGCTGAAAAACTAATTTTTCCGAATGTACTTCTGAATGTCTAACGCACTGCTGCAGTACATTCGCCTATGTACTTTTGAATGCCTAACACACTGCAGCAGTACATTCGCCAATGTACTTCTGAATGTCTAACACACTGCAGCAGTGGATTCGCTGAAAAACTAATTTTTCCGAATGTACTTCTGAATGTCTAACGCACTGCAGCAGTACATTCGCCTATGTACTTTTGAATGCCTAACACACTGCAGCAGTACATTCGCCAATGTACTTCTGAATGTCTAACCCACTGCAGCAGTGGATTCGCTGAAAAACTATTTTTGCCGAATGTACTTCTGAATGTCTAACGCACTGCAGCAGTACATTCGCCTATGTACTTTTGAATGCCTAACACACTGCAGCAGTACATTCGCCAATGTACTTCTGAATGTCTAACACACTGCAGCAGTGGATTCGCTGAAAAACTATTTTTGCCGAATGTACTTCTGAATGTCTAACGCACTGCAGCAGTACATTCGCCCATGTACTTTTGAATGCCTAACACACTGCAGCAGTACATTCGCCAATGTACTTCTGAATGCCTAACACACTACAGCAGTGGATTCGCTGAAAAACTAATATTTCCGAATGTACTTCTGAATGTCTAACGCACTGCTGCAGTACATCCGCCCATGTACTTTTGAATGCCTAACACACTGCAGCAGTACATTCGCCAATGTACTTCTGAATATCTAACACACTGCAGCAGTGGATTCGCTGAAAAACTAATTTTTCCGAATGTACTTCTGAATGTCTAACGCACTGCTGCAGTACATTCGCCTATGTACTTTTGAATGCCTAACACACTGCAGCAGTACATTCGGCAATGTACTTCTGAATGTCTAACACACTGCAGCAGTGGATTCGCTGAAAACTATTTTTGCCGAATGTACTTCTGAATGTCTAACGCACTGCAGCAGTACATTCGCCTATGTACTTTTGAATGCCTAACACACTGCAGCAGTACATTCGCCAATGTACTTCTGAATGTCTAACACACTGCAGCAGTGGATTCGCTGAAAAACTAATTTTTCCGAATGTACTTCAGAATGTCTAACGCACTGCAGCAGTACATTCGCATATGTACTTCTGAATGCCTAACGCACTGCAGCAGTACATTCGCCAATGTACTTCTGAATGCCTAACACACTGCAGCAGTGGATTTGCTGAAAAACTAATATTTCCGAATGTACTTCTGAATGTCTAATACACTGTAGCAGTACATTCGCCTATGTACTTTTGAATGCTTAACACACTGCAGCAGTACATTCGCCAATGTACTTCTGAATGTCTAACACACTGCAGCAGTGGATTCGCTGAAAAACTAATTTTTCCGAATGTACTTCTGAATGTCTAACGCACTGCTGCAGTACATTCGCCTATGTACTTTTGAATGCCTAACACACTGCAGCAGTACATTCGGCAATTTACTTCTGAAAGTCTAACACACTGCAGCAGTGGATTCGCTGAAAATCTAATTTTTCCGAATGTACTTCTGAATGTCTAACGCACTGCTGCAGTACATTCGCCTATGTACTTTTGAATGCCTAACACACTGCAGCAGTACATTCGCCAATGTACTTCTGAATGTCTAACACACTGCAGCAGTGGATTCGCTGAAAAACTATTTTTGCCGAATGTACTTCTGAATGTCTAACGCACTGCAGCAGTACATTCGCCTATGTACTTTTGAATGCCTAACACACTGCAGCAGTACATTCGCCAATGTACTTCTGAATGTCTAACACACTGCAGCAGTGGATTCGCTGAAAAACTATTTTTGCCGAATGTACTTCTGAATGTCTAACGCACTGCAGCAGTACATTCGCCCATGTACTTTTGAATGCCTAACACACTGCAGCAGTACATTCGCCAATGTACTTCTGAATGTCTAACCCACTGCAGCAGTGGATTCGCTGAAAAACTAATTTTTCCGAATGTACTTCTGAATGTCTAACGCACTGCTGCAGTACATTCGCCCATGTACTTTTGAATGCCTAACACACTGCAGCAGTACATTCGGCAATGTACTTCTGAATGTCTAACACACTGCAGCAGTGGATTCGCTGAAAAACTAATTTTTCCGAATGTACTTCTGAATGTCTAACGCACTGCTGCAGTACATTCGCCCATGTACTTTTGAATGCCTAACACACTGCAGCAGTACATTCGCCAATGTACGTCTGAATGTCTAACACACTGCAGCAGTGGATTTGCTGAAAAACTAATTTTTCCGAATGTACTTCTGAATGTCTAACACACTGCAGCAGTACATTCGCCTATGTACTTTTGAATGCCTAACACACTGCAGCAGTACATTCGCCAATGTACTTCTGAATGTCTAACACACTGCAGCAGTGGATTCGCTGAAAAACTATTTTTTCCGAATGTACTTCTGAATGTCTAACGCACTGCTGCAGTACATTCACCTATGTACTTTTGAATGCCTAACACACTGCAGCAGTACATTCGCCAATGTACTTCTGAATGTCTAACACACTGCAGCAGTGGATTCGCTGAAAAACTATTTTTGCCGAATGTACTTCTGAATGTCTAACGCACTGCAGCAGTACATTCGCCCATGTACTTTTGAATGCCTAACACACTGCAGCAGTACATTCGCTAATGTACTTCTGAATGTCTAATACCTAACCCACTGCCAACTTCACGCAAATTTTTGTCAGTTCATTCCCACCAAGAATATTTTTAGACCTAACATATTTGAAAGAAATCTACTGAAAAAGGAGCATTAACTATAGGAAAGGAAACTTTTAGAACACCATTGTGATAAAAAAAAGAGCGATTGCTCCTATGGGACAAATGCTCTATTTATCACAATGGTTTCAAAAATGGCTTTTACAGAGGCGTCAAAATGCTTTTATATAAGGGATCGAGTTACACCTTATCATTCTGATAGCGTACATGCACGTATCTACATTTGCAAATAGTTCATACTCGTATACGACAGTTCCTGGAGGAACTGTCTCCTACGGGTCTGCACTATTTGCGGTTGTAATTCAGTAGCTCCATTTAATCCCCCATTAAAGTATGTGCGTGAAGTTAGCTGCCAGTTGCCAGTTGCCAGTTGCCAATTGAATCCTGAACACACGGCTGACGATTCAAATATAAGATACTCGCGAATCGTCAACTGGCAACTGGCAGCCAATTTCACTACACGGCTGCCAATTCAATATGATACTCGCGAATCGTCAACTGGCAACTGGCAGCCAGCTGCCAATTCAAATGAAATTTTATGAATTGTGATCGCTAGTGAACCGTCAACTGGCAACTGGCAGCCAGCTGCCAATTCAAATGTAACTTCCGAAATTGTGTTTACTGGCGAACCGTCAACTGGCAACTGGCAGCCAGCTGCCAATTCGACTTTTATTATACCTAGATACCTGTTTATGTGAATTGTCAACTGGCAACTGGCAGCCAGCTGACAATTCGCTCTTAACATATTAATACAGAGTTGATCACGAATAGTCAACTGGCAACTGGCAGCCAGCTGCCAATTCAAATATACCATAAGAAACTGTGTTTACAGGCGAACCGTCAACTGGCAACTGGCAGCCAGCTGCCAATTCAAATGTAACTTCCGAAATTGTGTTTACTGGCGAACCGTCAACTGGCAACTGGCAGCCAGCTGCCAATTCAAATGTAACTTCCGAAATTGTGTTTACTGGCGAACCGTCAACTGGCAACTGGCAGCCAGCTGCCAATTCGACTTTTATTATACCTAGATACCTGTTTATGTGAATTGTCAACTGGCAAGTGGCAGCCAGCTGACAATTCGCTCTTAACATATTAACACAGAGTTGATCACGAATAGTCAACTGGCAACTGGCAGCCAGCTGCCAATTCAAATATACCATAAGAAACTGTGTTTACAGGCGAATCGTCAACTGGCAACTGGCAGCCAGCTGCCAATTCAAATGTAACTTCCGAAATTGTGTTTACTGGCGAACCGTCAACTGGCAACTGGCAGCCAGCTGCCAATTCGACTTTTATTATACCTAGATACCTGTTTATGTGAATTGTCAACTGGCAACTGGCAGCCAGCTGACAATTCGCTCTTAACATATTAACACAGAGTTGATCACGAATAGTCAACTGGCAACTGGCAGCCAGCTGCCAATTCAAATATAGCATAAGAAACTGTGTTTACAGGCGAACCGTCAACTGGCAACTGGCAGCCAGCTGCCAATTCAAAGGTAACTTCCGAAATTGTGTTTACTGGCGAACCGTCAACTGGCAACTGGCAGCCAGCTGCCAATTCGACTTTTATTATACCTAGATACCTGTTTATGTGAATTGTCAACTGGCAACTGGCAGCCAGCTGACAATTCGCTCTTAACATATTAATACAGAGTTGATCACGAATAGTCAACTGGCAACTGGCAGCCAGCTGCCAATTCAAATATACCATAAGAAACTGTGTTTACAGGCGAACCGTCAACTGGCAACTGGCAGCCAGCTGCCAATTCAAATGTAACTTCCGAAATTGTGTTTACTGGCGAACCGTCAACTGGCAACTGGCAGCCAGCTGCCAATTCAAATGTAACTTCCGAAATTGTGTTTACTGGCGAACCGTCAACTGGCAACTGGCAGCCAGCTGCCAATTCGACTTTTATTATACCTAGATACCTGTTTATGTGAATTGTCAACTGGCAACTGGCAGCCAGCTGACAATTCGCTCTTAACATATTAACACAGAGTTGATCACGAATAGTCAACTGGCAACTGGCAGCCAGCTGCCAATTCAAATATACCATAAGAAACTGTGTTTACAGGCGAATCGTCAACTGGCAACTGGCAGCCAGCTGCCAATTCAAATGTAACTTCCGAAATTGTGTTTACTGGCGAACCGTCAACTGGCAACTGGCAGCCAGCTGACAATTCGACTTTTATTATACCTAGATACCTGTTTATGTGAATTGTCAACTGGCAACTGGCAGCCAGCTGACAATTCGCTCTTAACATATTAACACAGAGTTGATCACGAATAGTCAACTGACACTGGCAGCCAGCTGCCAATTCAAATATAGCATAAGAAACTGTGTTTACAGGCGAACCGTCAACTGGCAACTGGCAGCCAGCTGCCAATTCAAAGGTAACTTCCGAAATTGTGTTTACTGGCGAACCGTCAACTGGCAACTGGCAGCCAGCTGCCAATTCGACTTTTATTATACCTAGATACCTGTTTATGTGAATTGTCAACTGGCAACTGGCAGCCAGCTGACAATTCGCTCTTAACATATTAATACAGAGTTGATCACGAATAGTCAACTGGCAACTGGCAGCCAGCTGCCAATTCAAATATACCATAAGAAACTGTGTTTACAGGCGAACCGTCAACTGGCAACTGGCAGCCAGCTGCCAATTCAAATGTAACTTCCGAAATTGTGTTTACTGGCGAACCGTCAACTGGCAACTGGCAGCCAGCTGCCAATTCAAATGTAACTTCCGAAATTGTGTTTACTGGCGAACCGTCAACTGGCAACTGGCACCCGGCTGCCAATTCGACTTTTATTATACCTAGATACCTGTTTATATGAATTGTCAACTGGCAACTGGCAGCCAGCTGACAATTCGCTCTTAACATATTAACACAGAGTTGATCACGAATAGTCAACTGGCAACTGGCAGCCAGCTGCCAATTCAAATATACCATAAGAAACTGTGTTTACAGGCGAATCGTCAACTGGCAACTGGCAGCCAGCTGCCAATTCAAATGTAACTTCCGAAATTGTGTTTACTGGCGAACCGTCAACTGGCAACTGGCAGCCAGCTGCCAATTCGACTTTTATTATACCTAGATACCTGTTTATGTGAATTGTCAACTGGCAACTGGCAGCCAGCTGACAATTCGCTCTTAACATATTAACACAGAGTTGATCACGAATAGTCAACTGGCAACTGGCAGCCAGCTGCCAATTCAAATATAGCATAAGAAACTGTGTTTACAGGCGAACCGTCAACTGGCAACTGGCAGCCAGCTGCCAATTCAAATGTAACTTCCGAAATTGTGTTTACTGGCGAACCGTCAACTGGCAACTGGCAGCCAGCTGCCAATTCCAAGGTAACTTCCGAAATTGTGTTTACTGGCGAACCGTCAACTGGCAACTGGCAGCCAGCTGCCAATTCGACTTTTATTATACCTAGATACCTGTTTATGTGAATTGTCAACTGGCAACTGGCAGCCAGCTGACAATTCGCTCTTGACATATTAATACAGAGTTGATCACGAATAGTCAACTGGCAACTGGCAGCCAGCTGCCAATTCAAATATAGCATAAGAAACTGTGTTTACAGGCGAACCGTCAACTGGCAACTGGCAGCCAGCTGCCAATTCAAAGGTAACTTCCGAAATTGTGTTTACTGGCGAACCGTCAACTGGCAACTGGCAGCCAGCTGCCAATTCAAATGTAACTTCCGAAATTGTGTTTACTGGCGAACCGTCAACTGGCAACTGGCAGCCAGCTGCCAATTCGACTTTTATTATACCCAGATACCTGTTTATGTGAATTGTCAACTGGCAACTGGCAGCCAGCTGACAATTCGCTCTTAACATATTAACACAGAGTTGATCACGAATAGTCAACTGGCAACTGGCAGCCAGCTGCCAATTCAAATATACCATAAGAAACTGTGTTTACAGGCGAATCGTCAACTGGCAACTGGCAGCCAGCTGCCAATTCAAATGTAACTTCCGAAATTGTGTTTACTGGCGAACCGTCAACTGGCAACTGGCAGCCAGCTGCCAATTCGACTTTTATTATACCTAGATACCTGTTTATGTGAATTGTCAACTGGCAACTGGCAGCCAGCTGACAATTCGCTCTTAACATATTAATACAGAGTTGATCACGAATAGTCAACTGGCAACTGGCAGCCAGCTGCCAATTCAAATATAGCATAAGAAACTGCGTTTACAGGCGAACCGTCAACTGGCAACTGGCAGCCAGCTGCCAATTCAAATGTAACTTCCGAAATTGTGTTTACTGGCGAACCGTCAACTGGCAACTGGCAGCCAGCTGCCAATTCAAATGTAACTTCCGAAATTGTGTTTACTGGCGAACCGTCAACTGGCAACTGGCAGCCAGCTGCCAGTTCGACTTTTATTATACCTAGATACCTGTTTATGTGAATTGTCAACTGGCAACTGGCAGCCAGCTGACAATTCGCTCTTATCATATTAACACAGAGTTGATCACGAATAGTCAACTGGCAACTGGCAGCCAGCTGCCAATTCAAATATACCATAAGAAACTGTGTTTACAGGCGAATCGTCAACTGGCAACTGGCAGCCAGCTGCCAATTCAAATGTAACTTCCGAAATTGTGTTTACTGGCGAACCGTCAACTGGCAACTGGCAGCCAGCTGCCAATTCGACTTTTATTATACCTAGATACCTGTTTATGTGAATTGTCAACTGGCAACTGGCAGCCAGCTGACAATTCGCTCTTAACATATTAATACAGAGTTGATCACGAATAGTCAACTGGCAACTGGCAGCCAGCTGCCAATTCAAATATAGCATAAGAAACTGCGTTTACAGGCGAACCGTCAACTGGCAACTGGCAGCCAGCTGCCAATTCAAATGTAACTTCCGAAATTGTGTTTACTGGCGAACCGTCAACTGGCAACTGGCAGCCAGCTGCCAATTCAAATGTAACTTCCGAAATTGTGTTTACTGGCGAACCGTCAACTGGCAACTGGCAGCCAGCTGCCAATTCGACTTTTATTATACCTAGATACCTGTTTATGTGAATTGTCAACTGGCAACTGGCAGCCAGCTGACAATTCGCTCTTAACATATTAACACAGAGTTGATCACGAATAGTCAAGTGGCAACTGGCAGCCAGCTGCCAATTCAAATATACCATAAGAAACTGTGTTTACAGGCGAATCGTCAACTGGCAACTGGCAGCCAGCTGCCAATTCAAATGTAACTTCCGAAATTGTGTTTACTGGCGAACCGTCAACTGGCAACTGGCAGCCAGCTGCCAATTCGACTTTTATTATACCTAGATACCTGTTTATGTGAATTGTCAACTGGCAACTGGCAGCCAGCTGACAATTCGCTCTTAACATATTAACACAGAGTTGATCACGAATAGTCAACTGGCAACTGGCAGCCAGCTGCCAATTCAAATATACCATAAGAAACTGTGTTTACAGGCGAACCGTCAACTGGCAACTGGCAGCCAGCTGCCAATTCAAATGTAACTTCCGAAATTGTGTTTACTGGCGAACCGTCAACTGGCAACTGGCAGCCAGCTGCCAGTTCGACTTTTATTATACCTAGATACCTGTTTATGTGAATTGTCAACTGGCAACTGGCAGCCAGCTGACAATTCGCTCTTATCATATTAACACAGAGTTGATCACGAATAGTCAACTGGCAACTGGCAGCCAGCTGCCAATTCAAATATACCATAAGAAACTGTGTTTACAGGCGAACCGTCAACTGGCAACTGGCAGCCAGCTGCCAATTCAAATGTAACTTCCGAAATTGTGTTTACTGGCGAACCGTCAACTGGCAACTGGCAGCCAGCTGCCAATTCGACTTTTATTATACCTAGATACCTGTTTATGTGAATTGTCAACTGGCAACTGGCAGCCAGCTGACAATTCGCTCTTAACATATTAACACAGAGTTGATCACGAATAGTCAACTGGCAACTGGCAGCCAGCTGCCAATTCGCTCTTAACATATTAACACAGAGTTGATCACGAATAGTCAACTGGCAACTGGCAGCCAGCTGCCAATTCAAATATAGCATAAGAAACTGTGTTTACAGGCGAACCGTCAACTGGCAACTGGCAGCCAGCTGCCAATTCAAATGTAACTTCCGAAATTGTGTTTACTGGCGAACCGTCAACTGGCAACTGGCAGCCAGCTGCCAATTCGACTTTTATTATACCTAGATACCTGTTTATGTGAATTGTCAACTGGCAACTGGCAGCCAGCTGACAATTCACTCTAAACTTATTAAAAGATAGTTGATCACGAATAGTCAACTGGCAACTGGCAGCCAGCTGCCAATTCAAATGTAACTTCCGAAATTGTGTTTACTGGCGAACTGTCAACTGACAACTGGCAGCCAGCTGCCAATTCGACTTTTATTATACATAGATACATGTTTATGTGAATTGTCAACTGGCAACTGGCAGCCAGCTGACAATTCGCTTTTAACATAATAAAAGAGACTTGATCACCAATAGTCAACTGGCAACTGGCAGCCAGCTGCCAATTCAAAGGTAACTTCCGAAATTGTGTTTACTGGCGAACCGTCAACTGGCAACTGGCAGCCAGCTGCCAATTCGACTTTTATTATACCTAGATACCTGTTTATGTGAATTGTCAACTGGCAACTGGCAGCCAGCTGACAATTCGCTCTTAACATATTAACACAGAGTTGGTCACGAATAGTCAACTGGCAACTGGCAGCCAGCTGCCGATTCAAAAGTAACAAAAGAAACTGTTTTTAAAGGCGAACCGTCAACTGGCAACTGGCAGCCAGCTGCCAATTCGACTTTTATTATAAATAGATACATATTTATGTGAATTGTCAACCGGCAACATTCAGCCAGCTGACAATTCGCTTTTAACATATTAAAACAGAGTTGATCACGAATAGGCAAGTGGCAACTGGCAGCCAGCTGCCACTTCAAAAATAATACAAGAAACTGTGTTTAAAGTTGAACCGTCAACTGGCAACTGGCAGCCAGCTGCCAATTCAAATGTAACTTCCGAAATTGTGTTTACTGGCGAACCGTCAACTTGCAACTGGCAGCCAGCTGCCAATTCAACTTTTATTATACCTTCATACATGTTTATGTGAATTGTCAACTGTCAACTGGCAGCCAGCTGACAATTCAATCCAAACATATTAAAACATAGTTGATCACGAATAGTCAACTGGCAACTGGCAGCCAGCTGCCAATTCAAATATAGCAAGATGGAAGTTAACCCTTTAGCTGATAGTACAGTAAACTCAGGTCCGTGAAGTTTGCACGACATTAGACTTTTAGACCTTCGACAGAAATTGTCTAAATGTTTAATTTAGACATTAGACAATACAGCTTTTTTCCATAATGTTCAACAAATGTCCATTTCGACGGAAGACAATATAGCTTTGTCCAACGTCGAAATTAGACACTTTTTAGACACTTTTTCCGACTTGAGAAAAAATGTCTAATGTCTAATTAGACAATATTTAGACATTTGTCCCGTTCCGGAAAACTGTCCCATGTCGAAATTAGACACTTTTTAGACACTATTTAGACACTTTTGCCGACTTGATAGAAATGTCTAATGTCGAAATTGGACAATATTTATACATTTTCCCCGTGTTCTGAGAGCAGCAGGCTGCCCGGAGCGCATGACTCCGTCCTCGTGGTAGATCCCCGTGTTTGCACGGGAACTGGCTCCTGCGAGCTGCGCTGCTCGGTCCCGTGTAAGATTACCGTATTACAGTGACAACAGGCTTCTCCGGCCAGCTATAGCTCAGTTCAGTGGAAGGTCCCGTTTCAGCACGGGAGCCGACAGCCCTGGCGCTCGCGGCTCCGTAGCCATGGGAGATTCCCGTATTCGAACGGGACCCGGCTGCCGCAGACTGTGTGGCTCGGTCCCATGAAAGATCGCCGAGTTTGCAGGGCCATGGCATCGGGCTTCCCCGGCCAGCGCAGCTGGAAGATCCCCGTTGAAATACGGGAGTCGACTGCTCCGGCTCATGCGGCTTCGTCCCATGGTAGATCCCAGTGTTCGCGGCCTTGCAGATTGTCTAACGTCTAAATTAGACACTTTTTAGACATTTTTCCGACTTGAGAGAAATATGTCTAATGTCTAATTAGACAGTAGTTAGACATTTTTCCTGGTTCGGCAAATTGTCTAACGTCTAAATTAGACACGTGTTAGACAATTTTTCCGATTTGAGAGAAATGTTTAATGTCTAATTAGACAATATTTAGACATTTCCCCCGTGTTCTCAGAGCAGCAGGCTGCCCCTGCCTACACGGCTCTGTCATGTGGAAATCACCGTTGAAGCACGGGATGCGACTGCCTCGGAGTGCATGGCTCCGTCCTCGTGGTAGATCCCCGTGTTTGCACGGGAACTGGCTCCTGCGAGCTGCGCTGCTCGGTCCAGTGTCAGATTACCGTATTTGTGTGACAGCAGGCTTCCTCTGCCAGCTCTAGCTCGATTCATTGGAAGGTCCCGTTGCAGCACGGGAGCCGACAGCCCTAGCGCTCGCGACTCCGTCCCAATGGGAGATTCCCGTATTCGAACGGGACCCGGCTGCCGCAGAATGTGCGGCTCGGTCCCATGAAAAATCGCCGAGTTATCAGGGTCATGGCATCGGACTTCCCCGGCCAGCGCCGCTGGAAGATCCCCGTTGAAGTACGGGAGCGGACTGTTCCGGCACATGCGGCTTCGTCCCGTGGTAGATCCCAGTGTCCGCGGCCTTGCATATTGTCTAACGTCTAAATTAGACACTTTTTAGACACTTTTTCCGACTTGAGAGAAATGTCTAATGTCTAATTAGACAATATTTAGACATTTTTCCCGTTTCGGAAAACTGTCCAATGTCGAAATTAGACACTTTTTAGACACTTTTTAAGACTTGAGAAAAAAATGTCTAATGTCTAATTAGACAATATTTAGACATTTTTCCCGTTTCGGAAAACTGTCCAATGTCTAAATTAGACACTTTTTAGACACTTTTTCCGACTTGAGAAAAAATGTCTAATGTCTAATTAGACAACATTTAGACATTTTTCCCGTTTCGGAAAACTGTCCAATGTCGAAATTAGACACTTTTTAGACACTTTTTAGACACCTCCCGACTTGATAGAAATGTCTAATGTCTATATTGGACAATAGTTAGACATTTCCCCCGTGATCTCACAGCAGCAGGCTGCCCCGGCCTACACAGCCCTGTCCCGTGGAAATCCCCGTTGAAGCACGGGATGCGACTGCCCTGGAGTGCATGGCTCCGTCCTCGTGGTAGATCCCCGTGTTTGCACGGGATCTGGCTCCTGCGAGCTGCGCTGCTCGGTCCAGTGTAAGATTACCGTATTTGTGTGACAACAGGCTTCCTCTGCCAGCTCTAGCTCGATTCATTGGAAGGTCCCGTTGCAGCACGGGAGCCGACAGCCCTAGCGCTCGCGACTCCGTCCCAATGGGAGATTCCCGTATTCGAACGGGACCCGGCTGCCGCAGAATGTGCGGCTCGGTCCCATGAAAAATCTCCGAGTTATCAGGGTCATGGCACCGGACTTCCCCGACCAGCGCCGCTGGAAGATCCCCGTTGAAGTACGGGAGCGGACTGTTCCGGCACATGCGGATTCGTCCCGTGGTAGATCCCAGTGTCCGCGGCCTTGCATATTGTCTAACGTCTGAATTAGACACTTTTTAGACACTTTTTCCGATTTGAGAGAAATGTCTAATGTCTAATTAGACAATATTTAGACATTTTTCCCGGTCCGTCAAATTGTCTAACGTCGAAATTAGACACTTTTTAGACACTTTTTCCGACTTGAGAAAAAATGTCTAATGTCTAATTAGACAATATTTAGACATTTTTCCTGTTTCGGAAAACTGTCCAATGTCGAAATTAGACACTTTTTAGACACTTTTTAGACACCTTTCCCGACTTGATAGAAATGTCTAATGTCTAAATTGGACAATATTTAGACATTTCCCCCGTGATCTCACAGCAGCAGGCTATCCCGGCGTACGCGGCCCTGTCCCGTGGAAATCCCCGTTGAAGAACGGGATGCGACTGCCCTGGAGCGCATGGCTCCGTCCTCGTGGTAGATCCCCGTGTTTGCACGGGAACTGGCTCCTGCGAGCTGCGCTGCTCGCACCAGCGTAAGATTACCGTATTTGCGTGACAGCATGCTTCCCATGCCAGCTGTAGCTCGACTCAGGTGAAGGTCCCGTTGCAGCACGGGAGCCGACAGCCATAGCGCTCGCGGCTCCGTCCCCATGGGAGATTCCAGGTATTCGTACGGGACCCGGCTGCCGCAGACTGTGCGGCTCGGTCCGATAAGAGATCAGCGAGTTAACAGGGCCATGGCATCGGACTTCCCCGGCCAGCGCCGCTGGAAGATCCCCGATGAAGTACGGGAGCGGACTGTTCCGGCCCATGCGGCTTCTTCCCGTGGTAGATCCCAGTGTCCGCGGCCTTACAGATTTTCTAACGTCTAAATTAGACACGTTTTATACAATTTTCCGACTTGAGAAAAATGTCTAATGTCTAATTAGACAATATTTAGAAATTTTTGCCATTCCGGAAAATTGTTCAACGTCGAAATTAGACACTTTTTAGACACTTTTTCCAACTTGAAAACAAATGTCAAATGTCTAATTAGACAATATTTAGACATTTTCCCGGTCCGGCAAATTGTCTAACGTCTAAATTAGACACTTGTTGGACGATTTTTCCGACTTGAGAGATATGTCTAATGTCTAATTAGACAATATTTAGACATTTTTCCCGTTCCTGAAAATTGTCCAATGTCGAAATTAGACATTTTTAGACACTTTTCCCGACTTGATAGAAATGTCTAATGTCTAAATTAGACAATATTTAGACAATATTTCCCCCGTGTTCTCACAACAGCAGGTTGCCTCGGCCTACGCGGCCCTGTCCCGTGGAAATCCCCGTTGAAGCACGGGATGCGACTGCCCCGGAGCGCATGGCCCCGGTCCCATGTAAGATTACCGTATTTACGTGACAGCGAGCTTCCCCTGCCAGCTATAGGTCGGTTCAGTGGAAGGTCCCGTTGCAGCACGGGAGCCGATAGCCCTGGCGCCCGCGACTCCGTCCCCATGGGTCATGGCATCGGACTTCCCCGGCCAGCGCCGCTGGAAGATCCCCGTTGAAGTACGGGAGCGGACTGTTCCGGCACATGCGGCTTCGTCCCGTGGTAGATCCCAGTGTTCGCGGCCTTGCATATTGTCTAACATCTACATTAGACACGTTTCAGATAATTTTTTCAAACTTGAGAGAAATGTCTAATGTCTAGTTAGACAATAGTTAGACATTTTTCTCCGTCCGACAAATTGTCTAACGTCTAAATTAGACACTTTTTAGAAAAAATTTCCGACTTGAGAAAAAATGTCTAATGTCTAATTAGACAATATTTAGACATTTTTCCCGTTGCAAAATATTGTCCAATGTCAAAATTAGACACTTTTTAGACAATTTCTCCGACTTGAGAAAAAATGTCTAATGTCTAATTAGACAATATTTAGACATTTTTCCCGTTCCAACAAATTGTCTAGCGTCTAAATTAGACACTTGTTAGACATTTTTCCGTCTTGATAGAAATGTCTAATGTCTAATTAGACAATATTTAGACATTTTTCCCGTTCCGAAAAATTGTCCAACGTCGAAATTAGACACTTTTGGACACTTTTTCCGACTTGATTGACATGTTTAATGTCTAAATTGGACATTATTTAGACATTTTTCCAGTTTAGGCAAATTGTCTAACCTCTAAATTAGACACTTTTTAGATACTTTTTCCGACTTGATAGAACTGTCTAATGTCTAATTTAGACATTACTTAGACATTTTTCCTGTTCCGGAAAACTGTCCAACGTCGAAATAAGACACTTTTAAGACACTTTTTCCGACTTTAGAAAAAATGTCTAATGTCTAATTAGACAATATTTAGACATATTTCCCGTTCCGGCAAATTGTCTAACGTCTAAATTAGACACTTGTTAGACAATTTTTGCGACTTGATAGAAATGTCTTATGTCTAATTAGACAATATTTAGACATTTTTACCGTTCCCGAAAATTGTCCAACGTCGAAATTAGACACTTTTTAGACAATTTTTCCGACTTGAGAAAATATGTCTAATGTCTAATTAGACAATATTTAGACATTTTTCCCGTTCCAACAAATTGTCTAACGTTTAAATTAGACACTTGTTAGACATTTTTTCCGTCTTGATAGAAATGTCTAATGTCTAATTAGACAATATTTAGACAGTTTTGCCGTTCCGGAAAATTGTCCAACGTCGAAATTAGACACTTTTAGACACTTTTTCCGACTTGAGAAAAAATGTCTAATGTCTAATTAGACAATATTTGGACATTTTTCCCGTTCCGAAAAATTGTCCAACGTCGAAATTAGACACTTTTTGGACACTTATTTCGACTTGATTGGAATGTTTAATGTCTAAATTAGACATTATTTAGACATTTTTCCAGTTTATGCAAATTGTCTAACCTCTAAATTAGACACTTTTTAGACAATTTTTCCGACTTGAGAAAAAATGTCTAATGTCTAATTAGACAATATTTAGACATTTTTCCCGTTCCGGCAAATTGTCTAACGTCTAAATTTGACATTTGTTAGACAATTTTTCCGACTTGATACAAATGTCTAATGTCTAATTAGACAATATTTAGACATTTTTCCCGTTCCCGAAAATTGTCCAACGTCGAAATTAGACACTTTTTAGACACTTTTTTCGACTTGATAGAAATGTCTAATGTCTAAATTGGACAATCTTTCGACATTTTTCCAGTTTCGGCATATTGTCTAACATCTAAATTAGACACTTTTTAGACATTTTTTCCGACTTGATAGAAATGTCTAATGTCTAATTTAGACATTATTTATACATTGTTGTCGTTCTGTCAAATTGTCTAACGTCTATATAAGACACTTGTTAGACACTTTTTTCTGACTTGAGAGAACTGTCTAATGTCTAAATTGGACAATATTTAGACTTTTTCCCGTTCGGACAAGTTGTCCAACGTCTAAATTAGACACTTGTAAGACATTTTTTCCGAATTGATAGGACTGTCTAATGTCTAAATTGGACAATATTTAGACATTTTCCCGGTCTGGGAAATTGTCTAACGTCTAAATTCGACACGTTTTAAACATTTTTTCCGACTTGATAGATATGTCTTATGTCTAAATTGGACAGTATTTAGACATTTTCCCCGGTCCGGCAAATTGTCTTATGTCTTAATTAGACACTTGTACGACATGTTTTTCCGAATTGATAGAAGTGTCTAATGTCTAAATTGGACAACATTTAGACAATTTCCCCTGTCGGGCAAATTGTCCAACGTCGAAATTAGACACTTGTTAGACATTTTTTCGAACTTGATAGAAATGTCTAATGTCTAAATTGGACAATATTTAGACATTTTCCTGGGTCCGGCAAATTGTCTAACGTCTAAATTAGACACTTGTTAGACACTTTTTTCCAACTTGATAGAAGTGTCTAATGTCTAAAATTGGACAAAATTTAGACAATTTCCCCCGTCTGGCAAATTGTCCAACGTCTAAATTAGACACTTTTTCGACGTTATGGAAAAAGCTGTATTGTCTAACGTCGAAATTGGACATTTGTTGAACATTATGGAAAAAGCTGTATTGTCTAATGTCTAAAATTGGACATTTAGACACTTTCTATCGAAGGTCTAAAAGTCTAATGTCGTGCAAACTTCACGGACCTAGTAAACCCTCTCATGCAGACAGCTCTTGGAGGAGCTTTCTGCATAAATTTCACCCTGCCTTAAACTGATACCTGTCTCCAAGACTGACATTTATACTAAATTTAACGTCCGGTTTAGACGGGTAAATATGGAAAAATAGTCAAACAGGGAGAGCCACACACGGAATGACACCGCATCAAACACCATCTAACGAGAAACGGTAAAGCCACAAGACAAAACATAACAGGACGCATATCAAGACGAAACACATTAAACATTAAGCATATTAAAAAACAAAATTGACCGTAGGCTGAAAGCAGGAGTGCCGCCTTGGAACGGCCAGCAGCCAAAAGCAATAAAAAAAAAGGGCTACTGGGGGACTTGAACCTGGTTTATGGGTACCCAACCTCGTCCTTATCCCACTTTCACCAAAGTCAAAATGTAAATAAAATTCCCCCTCCAGACAACACCACAACATGCGTAACGATGTATGCCAAAATGAAAATGATCTGAAAATGAACGTTATTAGAAGTAAACAAGCGACGTCATCATGTAAATGACGTCATAATTTAAAAGTACGGGAAAACTATTTGAAACACTTCTACTGCGACATTTAAAAGATCAATCGCAAGAAAATACAATTACCAGTGGATATTAATCATACACAACTGTTTTGTTTGAAAAAGAATAAACTTGACATCGTAGGCATGTACTCGATGACTATTCAGGTCAGAGCAGCTGTGGAGTAGTCATTTGGGGTACGACAGAACTAGCAAAATACAAATATCTAATTTCCTCCCTCCGTAAACGGGTTTCAGAGGGAATCTTCATAGAGTATTAAGCCTTTTCCGTCGTCGCACAAGTAAAGAGGAAAGCATAATGACCAACTGTAAAGGGGTCGACCACCAAGCATGTAGTGTGCTGCAATATAGAGGGGTCATATCTCTTTTTAATGAATTGTTTTATACGTTTGACAAACAAAGTATCAAAATAAGTATGTCCAATAATTTTTCGAAGTTTGTAAATGACATCACCGTAAAACTCCGGATGTGAAATACCTAACTTTAGAAAAGTACGTAAATTACAATTGTATTTGCTGATGAGTAGAATATTACGGTGGTAAAATTTTGAAAATGTAGCCCTGTTTTAGTAGTTTTTCAGTGATAATAAGGTTACGATTGTTAAAATCATCAACAGAGGAACAAGCTCTAGCAAACCGAATAAGCTGAGAAATGTATACACCGTAACATGTAGCTCGGGGAACATCCCCATCCAAATGAGGATAGTTAACTATTTTAAAATTAAAATCATCCCTTTTGTCATAAATTCCAGAAGAAATTGTTCCATTGTTTATAGATAAATTTAAATCTAAAAAGGCTGCAGATATGTCAGAACTATTTGCTTTATTAAGCTTGAGCTCCCTAGGGTAAATTGAGGTTATCATAGAATCAAAGTATGGGTTATCAATATTAAAAATGTCGTCTAAATAACGTGCTGTATTGTTAAAGGCATTGATGACATCCGCCTGTGAATCGCTGTTAAGGTTAAGCATAAAATCCCGTTCATAACAAAACAAAAACAAGTCTGCAATTAAAGGAGCACAATTGGTTCCCATTGGAATACCAATAACCTGGCGATAAACAGAATTACCAAAACGAACAAATATATTGTCTAACAGAAACGTAATAGCGTCACAAAGATCTAAACATGTCCATGAGGTATATTTATTTGTAACATCATTGGTAAAGAACGCATGTTTAGAATTACAGGCAATAAATGATACTTTTTCTCTGGCAAATGTTTTATTTATCAGATTAGTAAGTTTGATCTTAATTAGATCGTGTGGTAATGTGGTATAAAGTGTAGAAAAATCATAAGTGCTTATAGTGTTAGCTTGGTGTTGCTTGATTTTTAATTTAGTTAAAACCTCATTGGAGTTTTTAATAGACCAAAAAAGGTTAATTCCTGAATTCTCATAAGCTTTATCGCAGTAACGTTTGACATGTTCTTTGACCGCTGTTAGACACGATGTAATTCGTTTGGATAGTGCAGTTGTTGTGCACGAGACAGAATTTGCTATGAAGCGTGATTTATATGGCGTTTTATGGAGTTTAGGTATCCAGTACATCGTCGGAAGTTTATGGTGTGTGATTAATATATCAGCATTGAACTGTTTACATTTATTAACATGTTCAGATATTATGTCGTTTTCAGACTTAGAGACCCCAATATATGACTTTGTCTTAGTTAGTTCTTGTTCTAAAACATCCACATAATAAAGTCGTCAAACGATAATTACATTGTTTGACGCTTTATCAGCTGGGACAAACACGTATTTAGAGTGAAATTCTTGTATACTATTTTTTAAGAAGCGAACTGAAGTCTTAGGTTTAGGCGGAAGGAGGTGAATGTTAGATTTGTAAAACGCGATACGTGTATCCATTATATTTGAAAATTGTTTTATCCATTTAGTAAGGGCACTATTGTCTGCATGTTCTCGACGACACCATTTTACACTGAAGTCTAACAAAGATTCTATAATTTTCCTGATTAGAAGGCTGCTGTTAATAACTTTCGTCCTGCATTAATTTTAAACTCAGAATAATTATTATAATTATTTGTAGAGATCTTCTACCAGTTGATGGTTCGATTGTAAACCAATTTCTTATGCTATATTTGAATGGGCAGCTGGCTGCCAGTTGCCAGTTGACTATTCGTGATCAACTCTGTTTTAATATTTTAATAGCGAATTGTCAGCTGGCTGCCAGTTGCCAGTTGACAATTCACATAAACAGGTATCTAGGTATAATATAAGTCGAATTGGCAGCTGGCTGCCAGTTGTCAGTTCGCCAGTAAACACAATTTCGGAAGTTACATTTGAATTGGCAGCTGGCTGCCAGTTGCCAGTTGACGGTTCGCCTGTAAACACAGTTTCGTATGCTATATTTGAATTGGCAGCTGGCTGCCAGTTGCCAGTTGACTATTCGTGATCAACTCTGTGTTAATATGTTAAGAGCGAATTGGCAGCTGGCTGCCAGTTGCCAGTTGACTATTCACATAAACAGGTATCTAGGTATAATAAAAGTCGAATTGGCAGCTGGCTGCCAGTTGCCAGTTGACGGTTCGCCAGTAAACACAATTTCGGAAGTTACATTTGAATTGGCAGCTGGCTGCCAGTTGCCAGTTGACGGTTCGCCTGTAAACACAGTTTCTTATGCTATATTTGAATTGGCAGCTGGCTGCCAGTTGCCAGTTGACTATTCGTGATCAACTCTGTGTTAATATGTTAAGAGCGAATTGTCAGCTGGCTGCCAGTTGCCAGTTGACAATTCACATAAACAGGTATCTAGGTATAATAAAAGTCGAATTGGCAGCTGGCTGCCAGTTGCCAGTTGACGGTTCGCCAGTAAACACAATTTCGGAAGTTACATTTGAATTGGCAGCTGGCTGCCAGTTGCCAGTTGACGGTTCGCCTGTAAACACAGTTTCTTATGGTATATTTGAATTGGCAGCTGGCTGCCAGTTGCCAGTTGACTATTCGTGATCAACTCTGTGTTAATATGTTAAGAGCGAATTGTCAGCTGGCTGCCAGTTGCCAGTTGACAATTCACATAAACAGGTATCTAGGTATAATAAAAGTCGAACTGGCAGCTGGCTGCCAGTTGCCAGTTGACGGTTCGCCAGTAAACACAATTTCGGAAGTTACATTTGAATTGGCAGCTGGCTGCCAGTTGCCAGTTGACGGTTCGCCTGTAAACACAGTTTCTTATGGTATATTTGAATTGGCAGCTGGCTGCCAGTTGCCAGTTGACTATTCGTGATCAACTCTGTGTTAATATGTTATGAGCGAATTGTCAGCTGGCTGCCAGTTGCCAGTTGACAATTCACATAAACAGGTATGAAGGTATAATAAAAGTCGAATTGGCAGCTGGCTGCCAGTTGCCAGTTGACGGTTCGCCAGTAAACACAATTTCGGAAGTTACATTTGAATTGGCAACTGGCTGCCAGTTGCCAGTTGACGGTTCGCCTGTAAACACAGTTTCTTATGCTATATTTGAATTGGCAGCTGGCTGCCAGTTGCCAGTTGACTATTCGTGGTCAACTCTGTATTAATATGTTAAGAGCGAATTGTCAGCTGGCTGCCAGTTGCCAGTTGACAATTCACATAAACAGGTATCTAGGTATAATAAAAGTCGAACTGGCAGCTGGCTGCCAGTTGCCAGTTGACGGTTCGCCAGTAAACACAATTTCGGAAGTTACATTTGAATTGGCAGCTGGCTGCCAGTTGCCAGTTGACGATTCGCCTGTAAACACAGTTTCTTATGGTATATTTGAATTGGCAGCTGGCTGCCAGTTGCCAGTTGACTATTCGTGATCAACTCTGTGTTAATATGTTAAGAGCGAATTGTCAGCTGGCTGCCAGTTGCCAGTTGACAATTCACATAAACAGGTATCTAGGTATAATAAAAGTCGAATTGGCAGCTGGCTGCCAGTTGCCAGTTGACGGTTCGCCAGTAAACACAATTTCGGAAGTTACATTTGAATTGGCAGCTGGCTGCCAGTTGCCAGTTGACGGTTCGCCTGTAAACGCAGTTTCTTATGCTATATTTGAATTGGCAGCTGGCTGCCAGTTGCCAGTTGACTATTCGTGATCAACTCTGTATTAATATGTCAAGAGCGAATTGTCAGCTGGCTGCCAGTTGCCAGTTGACAATTCACATAAACAGGTATCTAGGTATAATAAAAGTCGAATTGGCAGCTGGCTGCCAGTTGCCAGTTGACGGTTCGCCAGTAAACACAATTTCGGAAGTTACCTTGGAATTGGCAGCTGGCTGCCAGTTGCCAGTTGACGGTTCGCCTGTAAACACAGTTTCTTATGCTATATTTGAATTGGCAGCTGGCTGCCAGTTGCCAGTTGACTATTCGTGATCAACTCTGTGTTAATATGTTAAGAGCGAATTGTCAGCTGGCTGCCAGTTGCCAGTTGACAATTCACATAAACAGGTATCTAGGTATAATGAAAGTCGAATTGGCAGCTGGCTGCCAGTTGCCAGTTGACGGTTCGCCAGTAAACACAATTTCGGAAGTTACATTTGAATTGGCAGCTGGCTGCCAGTTGCCAGTTGACGATTCGCCTGTAAACACAGTTTCTTATGGTATATTTGAATTGGCAGCTGGCTGCCAGTTGCCAGTTGACTATTCGTGATCAACTCTGTGTTAATATGTTAAGAGCGAATTGTCAGCTGACTGCCAGTTGCCAGTTGACAATTCACATAAACAGGTATCTAGGTATAATAAAAGTCGAATTGGCAGCTGGCTGCCAGTTGCCAGTTGACGGTTCGCCAGTAAACACAATTTCGGAAGTTACATTTGAATTGGCAGCTGGCTGCCAGTTGCCAGTTGACGATTCGCCTGTAAACACAGTTTCTTATGGTATATTTGAATTGGCAGCTGGCTGCCAGTTGCCAGTTGACTATTCGTGATCAACTCTGTGTTAATATGTTAAGAGCGAATTGTCAGCTGACTGCCAGTTGCCAGTTGACAATTCACATAAACAGGTATCTGGGTATAATAAAAGTCGAATTGGCAGCTGGCTGCCAGTTGCCAGTTGACGGTTCGCCAGTAAACACAATTTCAGAAGTTACATTTGAATTGGCAGCTGGCTGCCAGTTGCCAGTTGACGGTTGGCCAGTAAACACAATTTCGGAAGTTACATTTGAATTGGCAGCTGGCTGCCAGTTGCCAGTTGACGGTTCGCCTGTAAACACAGTTTCTTATGGTATATTTGAATTGGCAGCTGGCTGCCAGTTGCCAGTTGACGGTTCGCCAGTAAACACAATTTCGGAAGTTACATTTGAATTGGCAGCTGGCTGCCAGTTGCCAGTTGACGGTTCGCCTGTAAACACAGTTTCTTATGCTATATTTGAATTGGCAGCTGGCTGCCAGTTGCCAGTTGACTATTCGTGATCAACTCTGTATTAATATGTTAAGAGCGAATTGTCAGCTGGCTGCCAGTTGCCAGTTGACAATTCACATAAACAGGTATCTAGGTATAATAAAAGTCGAACTGGCAGCTGGCTGCCAGTTGCCAGTTGACTGTTCGCCAGTAAACACAATTTCGGAAGTTACATTTGAATTGGCAGCTGGCTGCCAGTTGCCAGTTGACGATTCGCCTGTAAACACAGTTTCTTATGGTATATTTGAATTGGCAGCTGGCTGCCAGTTGCCAGTTGACTATTCGTGATCAACTCTGTGTTAATATGTTAAGAGCGAATTGTCAGCTGGCTGCCAGTTGCCAGTTGACAATTCACATAAACAGGTATCAAGGTATAATAAAAGTCGAATTGGCAGCTGGCTGCCAGTTGCCAGTTGACGGTTCGCCAGTAAACACAATTTCGGAAGTTATATTTGAATTGGCAGCTGGCTACCAGTTGCCAGTTGACGGTTCGCCAGTAAACACAATTTCGGAAGTTACATTTGAATTGGCAGCTGGCTGCCAGTTGCCAGTTGACGGTTCGCCTGTAAACGCAGTTTATTATGCTATATTTGAATTGGCAGCTGGCTGCCAGTTGCCAGTTGACTATTCGTGATCAACTCTGTATTAATATGTTAAGAGCGAATTGTCAGCTGGCTGCCAGTTGCCAGTTGACAATTCACATAAACAGGTATCTAGGTATAATAAAAGTCGAATTGGCAGCTGGCTGCCAGTTGCCAGTTGACGGTTCGCCAGTAAACACAATTTCGGAAGTTACCTTTGAATTGGCAGCTGGCTGCCAATTGCCAGTTGACGGTTCGCCTGTAAACACAGTTTCTTATGCTATATTTGAATTTGCAGCTGGCTGCCAGTTGCCAGTTGACTATTCGTGATCAACTCTGTGTTAATATGTTAAGAGCGAATTGGCAGCTGGCTGCCAGTTGCCAGTTGACTATTCACATAAACAGGTATCTAGGTATAATAAAAGTCGAATTGGCAGCTGGCTGCCAGTTGCCAGTTGACGGTTCGCCAGTAAACACAATTTCGGAAGTTACATTTGAATTGGCAGCTGGCTGCCAGTTGCCAGTTGACGGTTCGCCTGTAAACACAGTTTCTTATGCTATATTTGAATTGGCAGCTGGCTGCCAGTTGCCAGTTGACTATTCGTGATCAACTCTGTGTTAATATGTTAAGAGCGAATTGTCAGCTGGCTGCCAGTTGCCAGTTGACAGTTCACATAAACAGGTATCTAGGTATAATAAAAGTCGAATTGGCAGCTGGCTGCCAGTTGCCAGTTGACGGTTCGCCAGTAAACACAATTTCGGAAGTTACATTTGAATTGGCAGCTGGCTGCCAGTTGCCAGTTGACGATTCGCCTGTAAACACAGTTTCTTATGGTATATTTGAATTGGCAGCTGGCTGCCAGTTGCCAGTTGACTATTCGTGATCAACTCTGTGTTAATATGTTAAGAGCGAATTGTCAGCTGACTGCCAGTTGCCAGTTGACAATTCACATAAACAGGTATCTGGGTATAATAAAAGTCGAATTGGCAGCTGGCTGCCAGTTGCCAGTTGACGGTTCGCCAGTAAACACAATTTCAGAAGTTACATTTGAATTGGCAGCTGGCTGCCAGTTGCCAGTTGACGGTTCGCCAGTAAACACAATTTCGGAAGTTACATTTGAATTGGCAGCTGGCTGCCAGTTGCCAGTTGACGGTTCGCCTGTAAACACAGTTTCTTATGGTATATTTGAATTGGCAGCTGGCTGCCAGTTGCCAGTTGACGGTTCGCCAGTAAACACAATTTCGGAAGTTACATTTGAATTGGCAGCTGGCTGCCAGTTGCCAGTTGACGGTTCGCCTGTAAACACAGTTTCTTATGCTATATTTGAATTGGCAGCTGGCTGCCAGTTGCCAGTTGACTATTCGTGATCAACTCTGTGTTAATATGTTAAGAGCGAATTGTCAGCTGGCTGCCAGTTGCCAGTTGACAATTCACATAAACAGGTATCTAGGTATAATAAAAGTCGAATTGGCAGCTGGCTGCCAGTTGCCAGTTGACGGTTCGCCAGTAAACAAAATTTCGGAAGTTACATTTGAATTGTTAGCTGACTGCCAGTTGCCAGTTGACAATTCACATAAACAGGTATCTGGGTATAATAAAAGTCGAATTGGCAGCTGGCTGCCAGTTGCCAGTTGACGGTTCGCCAGTAAACACAATTTCAGAAGTTACATTTGAATTGGCAGCTGGCTGCCAGTTGCCAGTTGACGGTTCGCCAGTAAACACAATTTCGGAAGTTACATTTGAATTGGCAGCTGGCTGCCAGTTGCCAGTTGACGGTTCGCCTGTAAACACAGTTTCTTATGGTATATTTGAATTGGCAGCTGGCTGCCAGTTGCCAGTTGACAGTTCGCCAGTAAACACAATTTCGGAAGTTACATTTGAATTGGCAGCTGGCTGCCAGTTGCCAGTTGACGGTTCGCCTGTAAACACAGTTTCTTATGCTATATTTGAATTGGCAGCTGGCTGCCAGTTGCCAGTTGACTATTCGTGATCAACTCTGTGTTAATATGTTAAGAGCGAATTGTCAGCTGGCTGCCAGTTGCCAGTTGACAATTCACATAAACAGGTATCTAGGTATAATAAAAGTCGAATTGGCAGCTGGCTGCCAGTTGCCAGTTGACGGTTCGCCAGTAAACACAATTTCGGAAGTTACATTTGAATTGTCAGCTGACTGCCAGTTGCCAGTTGACAATTCACATAAGCAGGTATCTGGGTATAATAAAAGTCGAATTGGCAGCTGGCTGCCAGTTGCCAGTTGACGGTTCGCCAGTAAACACAATTTCAGAAGTTACATTTGAATTGGCAGCTGGCTGCCAGTTGCCAGTTGACGGTTTGCCAGTAAACACAATTTCGGAAGTTACATTTGAATTGGCAGCTGGCTGCCAGTTGCCAGTTGACGGTTCGCCTGTAAACACAGTTTCTTATGGTATATTTGAATTGGCAGCTGGCTGCCAGTTGCCAGTTGACAGTTCGCCAGTAAACACAATTTCGGAAGTTACATTTGAATTGGCAGCTGGCTGCCAGTTGCCAGTTGACGGTTCGCCTGTAAACACAGTTTCTTATGCTATATTTGAATTGGCAGCTGGCTGCCAGTTGCCAGTTGACTATTCGTGATCAACTCTGTGTTAATATGTTAAGAGCGAATTGTCAGCTGGCTGCCAGTTGCCAGTTGACAATTCACATAAACAGGTATCTAGGTATAATAAAAGTCGAATTGGCAGCTGGCTGCCAGTTGCCAGTTGACGGTTCGCCAGTAAACACAATTTCGGAAGTTACATTTGAATTGGCAGCTGGCTGCCAGTTGCCAGTTGACGATTCGCCTGTAAACACAGTTTCTTATGGTATATTTGAATTGGCAGCTGGCTGCCAGTTGCCAGTTGACTATTCGTGATCAACTCTGTGTTAATATGTTAAGAGCGAATTGTCAGCTGGCTGCCAGTTGCCAGTTGACAATTCACATAAACAGGTATCTAGGTATAATAAAAGTCGAATTGGCAGCTGGCTGCCAGTTGCCAGTTGACGGTTCGCCAGTAAACACAATTTCGGAAGTTACATTTGAATGGGCAGCTGGCTGCCCGTTGCCAGTTGACGGTTCGCCAGTAAACACAATTTCGGAAGTTACATTTGAATTGGCAGCTGGCTGCCAGTTGCCAGTTGACGGTTCGCCTGTAAACATAGTTTCTTATGGTATATTTGAATTGGCAGCTGGCTGCCAGTTGCCAGTTGACTATTCGTGATCAACTCTGTATTAATATGTTAAGAGCGAATTGTCAGCTGGCTGCCAGTTGCCAGTTGACAATTCACATAAACAGGTATCTAGGTATAATAAAAGTCGAATTGGCAGCTGGCTGCCAGTTGCCAGTTGACGGTTCGCCAGTAAACACAATTTCGGAAGTTACATTTGAATTGGCAGCTGGCTGCCAGTTGCCAGTTGACGGTTCGCCTGTAAACACAGTTTCTTATGCTATATTTGAATTGGCAGCTGGCTGCCAGTTGCCAGTTGACTATTCGTGATCAACTCTGTATTAATATGTTAAGAGCGAATTGTCAGCTGGCTGCCAGTTGCCAGTTGACAATTCACATAAACAGGTATCTAGGTATAATAAAAGTCGAACTGGCAGCTGGCTGCCAGTTGCCAGTTGACGGTTCGCCAGTAAACACAATTTCGGAAGTTACATTTGAATTGGCAGCTGGCTGCCAGTTGCCAGTTGACGGTTCGCCTGTAAACACAGTTTCTTATGGTATATTTGAATTGGCAGCTGGCTGCCAGTTGCCAGTTGACTATTCGTGATCAACTCTGTGTTAATATGTTAAGAGCGAATTGTCAGCTGGCTGCCAGTTGCCAGTTGACAATTCACATAAACAGGTATCTAGGTATAATAAAAGTCGAATTGGCAGCTGGCTGCCAGTTGCCAGTTGACGGTTCGCCAGTAAACACAATTTCGGAAGTTACATTTGAATTGGCAGCTGGCTGCCAGTTGCCAGTTGACGGTTCACTAGCGATCACAATTCATAAAATTTCATTTGAATTGGCAGCTGGCTGCCAGTTGCCAGTTGACGATTCGCGAGTATCATATTGAATTGGCAGCCGTGTAGTGAAATTGGCTGCCAGTTGCCAGTTGACGATTCGCGAGTATCATATTGAATTGGCAGCCGTGTAGTGAAATTGGCTGCCAGTTGCCAGTTGACGATTCGCGAGTATCCTATATTTGAATCGTCAGCCGTGTGTTCAGGATTCAATTGGCAACTGGCAACTGGCAACTGGCAGCTAACTTCACGCACATCATTAAAGTGACCCATCTAATAAATATCTATTGTGGATTTATTCGGGTTAGAATATTTAGAGAATGTTCAACCACAGGTCTATGTTTATAGTTTTTTTATATGGATTGCAATATATTTTCTAATGTTTATATAGATTGCAAATTGTTGTCCAATGTTTAAACGTTTAACGTGCATTCTGTTTCTCACTGTGATTCACCGCAGTTGCTATTT
This sequence comes from Azorinus chamasolen, assembly GCA_963576725.1. Lineage (NCBI taxonomy): Eukaryota > Metazoa > Mollusca > Bivalvia > Cardiida > Solecurtidae > Azorinus > Azorinus chamasolen. The sequence continues at coordinate 16,293,424 of OY755240.1, read as the reverse complement.
GGGGTCCATTAATTGAAGTTCAGAGCTATTGCTTGTTAACTGAGAATTGTTACGCTGAGGTATAAAAGAAGAGAATAGAACATACCTTTATTACATCTCGGGTTCAGATACTTTCAGCTGGCTTGCGGTAGATCGGTGGTTCTTCCAGGGTGTTCATCTGTACGGAAAACCTCTGGGGTCTTCCTCCACCTGTAATTAGCTGGACGAAACGATATGACTAAACAACTGATTCAGTGACGTGCAAACATACAGATGCACTATAGCAAGCATTGAAAATCTCATCTCAGTTTACTGTTTTGTTTTCCACCCTGTCCTTTACCTGATAGAGACGCATTTGACCCGTTTCTAAACGGAGTAGACCAGACCAAATGGCTTGTTTGCTGATGAATATATAAATACGATGCTGCAGTTTCTGCCATGCCCACACATTCTCTTGTTTATAATGCCTCCGTGGTCGATTATTTATGGTCTTAGACTTGCATCACTAAGCCACTTACCTCTGTGGTTCGCATTCCAGCAGGGACATTCGGAACATTGGATATATTCTACTACTTGTAATAAGCTAGACGTCATAATATGACTGAAAGAATATGGAAGAATATCCTAATACAAACAAATAAATCAGCTGATTGTTTTTATATTTTCATTTCATTTTACTTGGATATTCATCGGGAAAACGGTTAGGTAAAATTACCCTGCACTTAGAATTTCAAACAGTATGCAGTAAACTAGACTCCGCATTGTGTATGTGGCTCGGAAGATAGAGATTTCATATATAGTCACTACCATAGTCGAATTGACATATCTCATGGTAATAGCTCAATGTAATAAAGTTGTTGGAACTGAAGCATTCTCGTAAGAGAATACAACCTGCACACATGATACCATGTGTATGCGTATACAATATCACACTATCAAAGACAAAATTAACGCAATACTCATTTTATGCCAGAACAATAGAATTTAACCCATTCCCTCATATTGTCGACTTTTGACGACTCTGTAAATACATTTTATGAAACCATTGAGATAAATAGAGCATTTGCTCCTGTAGGAGCAAATGCTCTATTTATCACAATGGTTTCAAACTACAAAATTTTAATTAATGCCCTAATTAATGCTCCTTTTCGGTAGATATATTCAAAGAGGTTTTATCTAAAACTAGCCTATGAGGTAATGGGTTAACTACCGTTTCTCAGATTTATCCTTAGTTTTTATTGTACAAGGTATCAAGTTCAGAGCTCTCGAAATACAAGTGTCTCTAGTGATAAACGATCTAATAGCGTGCAATCAGAGATACCTTTCTTAACATGATAAATGACCCAAGTGTGAACGATCATGAACATTATACTGTCAATACATAGCACATCAAAGACATCGCCCCTGACCTAAAAACAGCGATCTTGCTCCAGTTTCGTAAGATACTGGGACAAACTAACCCAGACACAATAACTAATGGGTGAATGCTTTTTTCAAACACTTTGACCAAGGAAAAGCATTGAGCCATACGATTAGTTAATGAAACACCAACACATGTGATGTATTTATGTTTTTTCAACACACGTGATTTATCTATGTTTTATATGATAACGCAGAGAAATCTTTGGTAACATCTGTCAGCCTTTTTGTGACCTCCTAAGCTTGCATCGTTTGCTTGCCGTTACAATCCCGTGTATAAAGAAAATAAAGCTCAAGACAGGCAATTGACAAATATAGATTAATTAATTTAATACCATTTACCAACATTATAATATATTTATAACAGTAGAACCCCTCTAAATCGACTATTTAATGAAATACATGGTGTTTAACCAGTGCAGTGCTTGGTAAACGTAATACGGAAAGCATTAAGCTACCAACTACCTGGTGACCAAGCAGTGGACCTCTTTTTTTGTTCTCTATAGAGATACTTTACTGTATGTCGGTAAACAATAGCAAACCCATGTTTTGAGTGTTGCTTTAATAGTTTCCAGTTTTAGACAAACATTCGTGGACTCATTTATATTCCTATATACATGTATCCTTGTGTAACCGGGTGTTCTTATAAAGAAACATACCCGCTCAGACCCGGGATCGAACCTGGGTCGCCAGGTTCGCAGTCATTCACTCTACCACGTCACCATAAAAGCGCGCGTGTACAGCAAGGCCGTACAAGTGATGATAAACCTACACACTGTGACACTTGCGGTAACTGCTATACACTTATAGCGATAATATTTGCATTCCTGTAGACGTTTAGCTATAATATTTGCATACCTATATTCTTATTGCGATTATATTTGCGTTCCTATAAGGTATGGCGATACTAATTATGTTCCGATATACTTATAACGATAACCGTTGCATTCCTATATGTTTATTCTGTGTATTCCTATATACTTACAGGGATAATCTTTGCGTTCCTTTACACTTATAGCGAAGCTCTCTGCGACCCTATATACTTTAGTGATATGTTTGCATTCATATATACTTATAGCGATACTCTTTGTATTCATAGATGTATATATATATTTGTTACAATAATCGAAGCATTCCTATATACTTATAGTGAAATTCTTTACATTCCCATATACTTAAAGCGATACTCTTTGCATTGCTATATACTTACAGCGATGCGTATTTATATTCTCATTGCTATATACTTATAATAGCGATAATGTTTGCCTTTTTATATACTTATAGCGATAACTTTGCGTTGATATAAGCGGTAAACCTTACTTTCTTATATACTTCTTTGCATTCAAATAAACATATAGCCATAACCATGGCATTCCTGTATACATGTACTTGTAACGATATTTTTTGTATTCCTATAAACATGTACTTAGAGCGACAATCGTTGCATTCCAATGCACTTATAGCGATGATCATGTTATTTATAAATACTTAAATACTCGTGAGATTTATACATTGTATGTTATTTTCAATATTGTAAAGTCACTCTAAATCGAGCATCAATACGCGTTCTAGGCCTAAGGACAGAAGGTAGGTTAACGCACATGCATGTAAGAAATAATGACATCATCAATAATCATTAGATTTAATTTTATTATGACACATGAACACAGGAATGTTTGGCCATGTCAGAAACTGTAGAATTATATCTATAATATTTCATATGCAAACAAATCAGACCTTGATTTGACGGCTCCTATAGGAGCCATCTGATCTGGGTCTACTCTGTTTGCAAAGGCGTAGAACGGCTTAATTATGGAGTTAAGCGACCACCTGCTTTTAAAGACACTTAACCCATTCCCTCATATTGACGACTTTTGACGACTCTGCAAAAGTCACTTTGTGAAACCATTGTGATAAATAGAGCATTTACTCCTATAGGAGCAAATGCTCTATTTATCACAATGGTTTCAAACTACAAAATTCTCAAATTTTCCTTTTCTCTAGTTAATGCTCCTTTTTGGTAGATTTATTCAAAGAGGTTGTATCTAAAAATAGCCCATGAGGTAATGCGTTATACATGTTTATCCATATTGTTATCGCTGTATTGGGATTTGACTGCATTATTTTAGGGACCCTGTTATAAACTGGTTACCAGTCCGACTTATTTTCATCTAACAATAGAAAACGAACTTGCCATCATAAAGACATTGTGGAATATTGTTTTATTATTTATTATTATAAAAATGTCACTCTTATTATCAACGAGCAAATCCATTTGAATACTACAATTTCAACATGCATCACGGGGCTTGATAATATTAGTAAATGTCAGAGGAGTCATTATAGTTAACGAGTTTGAAATGCCTTAACTCATTTACTCCTACTGATGTCTTTTGACGTCTCTGTAAAAGTCATATTTGAAACCATTGTGATATGAGCAAATGCTCTAGTTATCACATTGGTTTCAAAACTATATAGTTCTAACAATTTCCTTTTTTCTAGTACATGCTCCTTTTCAGTGCATTTATTCAACGATATTGGGTATATAGTAGTCTACAGGAAGGAATGGGTTAATACAGATTATAAAATCAAAATTATACAACCCGCTAATAACTACGAGTTTGTGTGTCATTACAAAACTGCATTTTTTATCTTTCAGAGCAGCTGTGAAGCACACAGCAAAAAACAGTAAATGAAACTTTTAAACAAACAAAACATTATAAAGGGAACATTATATTCGAACAGTTTAAAATACATTTGCAAGATGAGTCAGCGCAGAGACTGATTGATAATGTCGTTATTTGTTTGCAAGGTGCAAAAGCAGATAATTCAGTAGATCTGTAGATAAGGTGTCCTAATGTTAACGGCCCTTAACCCTGCAAACCCCGAATTATCAGAATGGAACGACTCATCAGTGTTTAACTGGACAGTCCACTCAGATTGTTTGAACAGTTTAAAGTTACTAGAAGACTTTAAACTACAAACAGCGCAGACCCTGATCAGAGGGCTCCTAGAGGAGCCCTCTGATCTGGGTCTACACTGTTTGCAAGTGACAATACATGCGTATTCGGAGTTGAAAGGGTTAATTTCAAGCAATGTCAATAATGTGATAATACACACAACAATAAGGAAAGTCGTAATTTCTCGCCACCCTGAAGTTGTAATTTGATTTCTAGATGACATAGGACACTGGAATGAAATCAACTGACAAGGGGGGAAAAGCAGAATTAAATGACTCACTCGATGGCGTACACAGGTGTTGGGTAGAACTTGGCATGTCAATACTACTTATTGAGATTGAGCACCCTTTGGGGTAATTTAACATACATTTAGGTCGGTGAGATGTGATAACATTTTAATGTGGTTAAACTAGGTGTTTCGAATACAAAGCTTTCATGACACGGAAGAAGAACTACCAGTATAATATTAATTCCACTCAACCTAGAGATTTATCGTTTCACGCGTATGCAAACAGAGTAGACCCAGATGGCACCTACAGGAACCGTCTGATCATGGTCTGCTCTGTTTTCTTATGATGCACGCTCGTAAAGTATATCTGATCTACAGTTTATTTTGCTTTGTGTGATTATTAAATTCAAGTAATAAATATTTACATATTAGTAATTTGTTACATAAATATTTACATATTAGTAATTTGTTACATAAATATTTATCAGGGATGCGGCTAACCCGTTCCTTCTTATAAACGTGTTTTCACGCATTTGCAAACAGAGTAGACCCAGATCAGACGGCTCCTATAGGAGCCGTCTGATCAGAGTCTGCTCTGTTTGCTAGTGAACATTGAAAGATCTGTTTCTTTACTTTCTAAAATGGCTTCAATGTCTCCCCTTCCATATTCATTACAAACATTTTGTCCTTGAATATTGAATAGGCATTGAAGTTTGGAATAAACATAAAACAGGGAAAGGGTTAAACAAACTAGCTGTTCTTAAGATGTACCCCGATAACCATGATCTGAGTCGCGACTGCAAAGAGCTTGAATCCAGATGAGACACTTTGTGTCATGACATTTGTTCAATAGTTTCTCAACACCTTGTGTCGTGACACTTGTTCAATAGTTTCTAAATACCGGTACCTTGTTTCAATAGTTTCTCAACACCTTGTGTCGTGACACTTGTTCAATAGTTTCTCAACACCTTGTGTCGTGACACTTATTCAATAGATTCTCAACACCTTGTGTCATGACACTTGTTCAATAGTTTATCAACACCTTGTGTCATGACACTTGTTCAATAGTTTCTCAACACCTTGTATCACGACACTTGTTCAATAGTTTATCAACATCTTGTGTCATGACACTTGTTCAATGGTTTCTCAACACCTTGTATCACGACGCTTGTTCAATAGTTTTTCAACACCTTGTGTCATGACACTTGTTCAATAGTTTCTCAAAAGCTTGATCGAATCGTAAGTATAGTACAGGAGCCGTCTGATCCGGGTCTGTTCTGTTTGCAAAGGCGTAGAAATGTGCATTTATGGAGTAAGGGGTTGGTCATCTTCGAAACAGGGAATTTCTGACAGTCTCTCATCTACAGTAGAATCTATCATAAGCGGCCATTCATTTATTGCACATATTAGTCTTAACAAGAGTGCCAGTGGGCACAATATACGCCCGTCTAGGTCTTGTTCAACATAAACTGGGGTTAACGTATTTGCTAAACTCAAATTCTAAGTCCAATTTTGCGACCAAGTTTCAAGGTTTAACAAAAAACCTTAACCAAAAAATCTAAATTAAAAAGTGTCATAATTGTGTCTAAATGCTTGACAGAGTTATATTGTATTTATTCTTGCCTACAGATGAAGCTTCTGATGGTGAACAAATGTTTCAACTTTAAAAGCTTTATCTCAAAGGGTGATGTAAATAAATGGACTTTAACCAAAACTTCTAAGTTAAAAGGGGGCATAATTCTGTCAAAATGTTGGGCAGAGTTATGTACTTATGCCTACAGGTGAAGGTTGTGACGGTGAACAAGTGTTCCAAGTTTCAAAGCTTTATCGCAAAGTGTTATGTAAATAAGTGAACTTCATAAATGTGTTCCACATAAATTGAGCTTAACAATTTTGCTTAACGCAAATGCTAAACGCAAATTCTAAGTCCAATTAAGCGACATTGCCCTTAGATAAACGAACCGGGACTTGGCAGGCTACTGTAGCATGTCTAGATAAACATTGTGATTAAATTTAGGAAGGATCCACCAAGCAGAACTTGTGTTAGAGATGTTACAGACAGACAGGTAGGTTAACATTTTTGCTAAACGCAAATTCTAAGTCCAATTAAGTGACCTTGACCTTGGATATACGAACCTGGACTTGGCAAACTACTGTAGCATGTCTAGATAAACATTGTGATTAAATTTGGGAAGGATCCACCTAGCAGAACTTGAGTTAGAGATGTTACCGACAAACAGGTAGGTTAACAGTTTTGCTAAACGCAAATTCTAAGTCCAATTACGCGACCTTGACCTTAGATAAACGAACCGGGACTTGGCAGGCTACTGTAGCATGTCTAGATAAACATTGTGGTTAAATTTGGGAAGGATCCACCGAGCGGAACTTGAGTTAAGAGATGTTACAGACAGACGGGTAGGTTAACATTTCTGCTAAACGCAAATTCTAAGTCCAATTGTGCGACCTTGACCTTAGATAAACGAACCGGGACTTGGCAGGCTACTGTAGTATGTCTAGATAAACATTGTGGTTAAATTTGGGAAGGATCCACCAAGCGGATCCTGTAGGAGCCGTCTGATCTGAATTTGCTCTGCTGGCAAATGGAATTTGAAAGATATGTTTCTTTACTTCTTAAAATGATTGTAATGTTACATATTTCGTTGTATCTATTTTTTCCATGAATAGTCAGTAAGTATTGAAATTTGGATCAAACGTAGAACAGGGAAATGGTTAAATGTAATGATATTCATTTACCATATACCTAGAATGGCCGTTTATGTCCTGAAAATCAAAGTTACGAATTCTCTATCTACTACATAGATACATTTGCAACTGGAATGGATCCTGGTATGAGTCTGCTCGGTTTGATTATGGAGTAATATAGATCTGTATCGTTTCACAGAGCTCCAGAAAAGATATGTAAATCAAAACAGTTTCAAGAATAACTCCTTCATTTCTCCACCAAACCCTATACTGTGACCACACTTTAAAAATTACGATTTTAGTATTTGGGTACGTACATTTATCTGTAGCCCTGGTTTCAGCATGACTCTTCGAGAAGATTCTAAAGAGTGGTCACAGTATAGGGTTTGGTGGAGAAATTACGATTTTAGTATTTGGGTACGTACATTTATCTGTAGCCCTGGTTTCAGCATGACTAAACCTTCTTGCGTTCACATGCTATTACAAAAAAATATCATCTAATTAATCTTGGCCCTTTAAAGACTTTAGGAATATAAGGAAATCAGTTTCCAATCACCAGCTGGAAGTTTCTGTCGGGTCCGAACGATTCAACGTTTGAAGACGTTGTTATGTGACAGGTCAACACTTTCCCTGTTCAAGGTTTATTTCAAATTTCAGTACCGACTGAATAGTCATGACCAAATTAGTTATAATGAAGTATGGAAGGTGGACCAGTGTAACTATCTTAGAGACCAAATAAACAGATCTATCAAATCCCAATGGCAAACAGGGCAGACACTGATTTAGCTGGCTGGCGCGACTTCCACGGGGACGGAGCCGCGCGCACCCGGGCAGCCAGTTCCCGTGCTTCCACGGGTTCAAGCCGCACGCGCCGGTGCAGCCCGCCCCAGTGCTTCCACGGGGATCTTGCACAGGACAAGGCCGCTCGCGCATGGACAGCCTGCATCCGTACTTCCACGGGCATCTTCCACAGCACGATGCAGCTGCACTACCGTGCTTCCAAGGGACTAAGCCGGGCCCGCCCGTGTTTCCACGGGACGGAGCCGCATGCACCCGGGCAGCACGCTCTCGTGCTTCCACGGTGATCCTCCACGAGGACGGAGCAACTCGCGCCGGGACAGCCATGTGCTTTCACGGGGATCTGTGCAAATGCGTGAAAGTACAGTTATTTGAAGAAATGGTCAGATTTGAAGAAATCAGGCAACTCATTCGGATACAAAGCGTTAAACAGTGCTTTTTACCCCCTTTCCTTCATATAAACGCCTTTTCACGCATTTGCAAACAGAGTAGATCCAGATCATGCGATTCCTATAGGAGCCGTCTGATCAGGATCTGCTCTAATAGCTAATGGAATTTGATAAATATATTTCTTTAGTTTCTAAAATGGTTACCATGTTCCACCTTCCATCCATATTTCATTATAACTATTTCAGCCATGAATATTCAGTAGGTATTGAAAACAAAATATAGAACAGGGAAATGCAGTAAAACCTCTCTATATTAATTATTTTGTGTTAAAGGCAGGTGGCTGCTTAAGCAAGGTGAAAGTAAAACAGAACGGAGCGTTCTGATTTACTTTCACCTTGCTTTAAGCAGCCACCTGCCCTAAATACCAACTAATTAATACAATTTAGTGGCCGTTATAGAGAGGTTTTACTGTGGTTAAAGGATTGGCATATATTATTTTACCCTTACACTACAGATATGCCTTTTCACACATTTACAAACAGAATAAACCCTAATCAGAAGAGTCTTTTAGTGGCAGTCTAACCAGGATCTGCTTAGTTTGCTTATGAGATAATGTAGATATGACACTACTGTTTCTGCCACGGTCACAACTATCATCGATCTTAATGACATTATAAACTTTCAACTGATTAATAGATCTAGTTTTCCATTCATTTTTCGTAAGGAATGTTCATGCAGTAACAGGTTAACCAAAATCAATTCGCCCTTGTCGCATTCGCCGCATGAAGCCAGCGATTCAATCCTGAGATATGTCTTTGATCTATCTATCTTTTAACCATTATCCCGCTAAGTGCGACCAGACTACCATTTCCAAACAGCTTGGATCTAGATGAGACGCCGAGTAACTCGGCGTCTCATCAGGATCCAAGCTGTTTGTCTCTCGGTCAATACTTTCTCAAAGGTTTAAACTGTAGGCAGACTTGTTTCTACAAGTACAGTAACACCCCTTATAAATCGTAAGTCTAGTAGAGAAGAATTTAGATACCGGTACCTTTTAGACAGGACGCTGCTTCATGCAGGGTGAAAGTCATACAGAAAGCTCCTCTAGGAGCTTTCTGTATGACTTGCACCCTGCATTAAGGTGCCACCTGTCTCTAAGACGGATTTTGATACTAAATTGAACGTCCGGTTAAGAGAGGTTTTAATGTACAGTAAAATCCCTCTACTGCGACCACTTAATGAATAAACATGGCTGTCTTTATAAGCAGGTGGTTGCTTTCTGCATAACTTTCGTCCTGCATTAAGCTACCACCTGCCTTTGCCACTGTGAAATATGCCCCTTTTTGCTTGTCGCATTTGAGGGTTTTTTACTGTTCTTAATTTTCATGAACATTCACACCTAGTCCATGTGTCATATGGTGCAGGGCATCATCTCTTCCAATCCGTCATATCATTTATCTCCTTAGAGATTATATTTCACCATTTACAGTTGTTTTCCAAATGAGACATTGTCACGCTATAATTGACAGAGTTTTTTTTAAATATACAATACAGTTAAGCCCTCTAATGCGACCATTGAAAGGTGGTCTAATTCATGGTCATACATGCAGATGGTAGCTTAATGTGGGAGCTTGCTGCATTAGTTTCCCCCTGCATTTAGTAACCACGTAATTTTTACACTACTCACGCTCCTAGCACCGATTTAAGCGGTATTCAATGTTAAAAACATTCCAAAATCTTACAATGCAGAATTGCTCTAAAATGTATCACTACGCATATCTAGAAACACATTTCACAGTCTAATGCAGGTCTACAGTAATGCTGAAAGCTCCTGCAGGAGCTTTCAGCATTACTGTAGACCTGCATTAAGCTGTGAACTTGAGAAATTATCCAGATAAGAAATCGGATAACTCGAACTTCCGTTATCTCGAACTAATTTATATAGTCCCTTAAAGTTCGAGATATCGAAGTTCAACTGTATTATTTCACAACATGTTTCAGATATATCATCTTTGTTAAACTAATAACTTGATTATACTCACTGCTGTCTTAACAATAGCATAGAACAAAGCAGCTACAATTCGCTACTACCTGACCTTGACCCTTGGCTGCAGCGGGTAGAATATCTAAGATACCCACCAGAGATTAACGACACCCGTCTTACAAAGAGCTAGAAACCTATCAAGACGTAAATAATACGTGCGAATTTGCTTAAATGCACATTAGTGATAAAAAAGAGGTTAAGAACGGTATACTTGTTTTGAGGTTTGTAGATTAATTTGATGAAAAACGAAACTATCTTTCTGAAATCTATATTTTGTTGCACATCTTCTGTAATAGGAAACGCACCATTGACAATTAAAATATGTGTTAGTGCAAACGAGTACTTCTTTTAGAGGATAGGATAAACCTGATTACATAAGCAAATGATAAATAAAATATCTTTTGAACGAATAGAATTAACGAATTTCACTCATGCAAATTCATGTGATATATAATGGCTGCGTGAATATCATTTAGCCTAATTTGATAACGGCATTATGAATTATTTACCATGGCAAACATTGTTGAATCAGGTCTACATTGTTTTATAAGCAAACAGAGCTGCCAGACGCTTCTACTCAAAAGGATTAACCCACAGTCTGCCAGTCACAACTAGTATTGCATTTGCAAACAGTGCAGACCCAGATGAGAGAGCTCCTATAGGAGCTCTCTCATCTGGGGATGCACTGTTTGCCATGGACAATACATGCATGCATACTCTATCAGTTTGCCTAGGAAATCATTTCAGTATAGCCCTGTATATTTTTGTAAATATTTGCTTAACCCTTCTCTTGCTGAATTTTAAAATGCGTTTCTCCTTCTTTACCAATGCCCTGTTGTATAATTACATATATCTTCACTGTGTACACGTATTTCGCTGTGCAATCACTGCTGTGGAGTGCACTGGTTGCACAATCAACTTGTAAATAGTGCTGACCCTGATGAGACAGCTCCTGCAGGAGCTGTCTCATCTGGGTCTTCACTATTTACAGGTAGGTATATTGATGTGAATAGCAAGCGAAGGGTTAATTAATATTCATAGAGGGTAGAATGATAAAAATATGTGGCAGGCTAAGGGTTAAAGAAGGTTCATCAGTGATAATACTTGGCAGTTAACAACCGTTATATTACAAGCATTTTTCTATACCGAACTGACAAAATGAAATGTAAAAACCCCATTATATTTGTCCATTATAACTTCAATGATATGTTAAATACGGTTTGCATAACACGTTTTGTGATCTTGTACAGTGTTTTCGTAACTGCAAGGCATACATTTAAAGGCATACTTCGAAGCTTGATTGTGCAAAATTATTTAATAAATTAATTTCACCAAACACCTAAGCATGCTACAATATCACTATGAAATTCAAGAAGTTATTCAATAAGCTTTGAGGTTTTACAATAATATGCATGTGACTGTTTTGCCCTTTTTAAATTTTGACTCGATAAAAATTTCAAAGGAGTGAACTCGCAACTGACTATTCAGTAGAACCCCTCTAATGTGACCACTTAATTAATAAACATAGGTGTCGTAATAAGCAGGTGATTGCTTAATGCAGGACAAAAGTAAAGCAGAAAGCTCCTCTAGGAGCTTTCTGCATTACTTTTGTCCTGCATTAAGCTACCACCTGCCTCTACCACCCAGAATTATACCTCTTTTAGGTGGTCGCAATAGAGGGATTTTACTATATATGTCATCAACTAGTTCCTTGTCATGTGTTTGCACTCTTGGAAATGTTTCCGAGTTTGCAGCATCAAATTCCGACGTCTATCTTTTTATGACTAAAGCTGAATACAATAGACCCTGTCTTAAGCGGCCATTAAAAAGAGGTTTAATTATGGGTCTGTAAGGCCGGTGGTAGCTTCATGTAGGTCAAAAATAATGGGAAAAGCTCCTGTAGGAGCTTTCTGTATTACTTTTGTCCATTTTTGAGGAGTCCTATGTTTAATAAATGAATGGTCGATTAATTAACCCGTTCCTCCATATATACGCCTTTCTACGCCTCTGTAAAAGTCATTTTTGAAACCATTGTGATAAATAGAGCATTTGCTCATTAGAAGCAAATACTCTATTTATCACAATGGTTTCAGAACTACAAAATTCTAAACATTTTCCTTTTCTCCAGTTAATGCTCCTTTCCGGTAGATTTACTCAAAGAGGTTGGATCTAAAAATAGCCTATGAGGTAATGGCCCTTTAAGGCCGGTTCGTTAAGGTTATTCAACACAAATTTCTAATATTACAACATTATATTACTGACCCATTTCACTGGTTTAGTCACAAGGAAAATGAATCATTTAACCCTTGCCCTGCTGTGAAAAAAATAATAAGGTATGCTCAAATTTGAAACTAGTGCAATTTTGACTACTTCCGATTCGATCAAGCTTTGAGAAACGTTTGGCCAATTGTCCAACAGCTTGGATCCTGATGAGATGCCGAGTTACGCGGCATCTCATCTGGATCCAAGCTGTTTGGAAATTTAAACCAAGTCGCGTATGGGTTTGACATGGGTTAATATACAAAAGTACAGAAACTCCTTTGTAAATGGATAAATATGAATGTCTATTAAAATAGGTGTTTAGCTTAACCCATTCCCTCATATTGACGCATTTTGACACCCTTGTAATTGTCACTCTTTGATACAATGGTGGTTAATAGAGCGGTGGACCACATTTGCTCCACATTTGCTCCACAATGGTTTCAAACTTTAACAGTTCTAAAATGTCCCTTTTCTCTAGTAAAAGCTCCTTTTCGGTAGATTTATTCAAAGAGGATGGGTCTATAGTCTAGGAGGGAATGGGTTGATAGAGAATGGACATTATTTATCTTATTTATCTTATTTATTTATTTATTTATTTATTTATTTATTTATTTATTTATTTATTTATTTATTTATTTGTTCATTCATTCATTCATTCATTTCTATTTATATCTACATGTATATCTATTCCCTCGTTCGTTTACTTTTTTAATTCTCTCTAACTTTTTATTCATTTTATTTACTCATTTCATTTAATTAATTTAATTAATCATTTATTTATGTAATGTGTCTTTGTAACATATCCGAGGTCCTTCAATTAACCTCTTGAAAACATTTGTTGAGGTGACCATGATCTCAGCCATTACCTAGGAGCTTTGATCTGCTTGATCGTCTCTTCCCTCGGCATGCTATGAAATAGCTCATGTGTAATCACCTGTTTCACCAGCGGTCACTGCTATCACTGATGCACATTCTATGTCTAACTGCCAGAGAGATCTGACTGTGCACATCTATTACAGTCAATCGTCGATAGTTCGAATTTATAGTGAAGAACAAATTAGAATATTTTAGGCAGGTGGCTGCCTAATGCAGAGTGGAAGTCATGCAGAAAGCTCACAGTGAATACTTCTGTATGACAGTCACCTTGCATTAAGCTATAGTCTGTCTTTAACTCTTTACTCTATTAATACGCCTTTCTACGCCTTTGCAAACAGGGCAGACCCAGATCAGACGGCTCCAGTAGGAGCCGTCTGATCAGGGTCTGCTCTGTTTGCTTGTTATATAATATAGATATGATTCTACAGTTTCCGCTACGGCCATCATGTGTCCATGTTCTAATATAACAATTAATCTGAGTAATATTCATGACGTCATTATTTCTTACATGAATAATCATGGAGTAAAGGGTTCAAAAGCGATGCTGATACTTTTTTTAGAGCCGGAATTGGAGAATTTTCCTGTATATGTAATTGAATCATACGGGTATTTACCTCAGTGCCAAACAATGAATTGAGTTGGCGCCTCATAATGACACAAACAGAATGTTGTGCCGGGAAACACGTCGTTGATCTGAAATAAATTGAAATAGCATCGACCCATGGTAGCACTGACACTTTTGAGAAATATAGCCATGAGAAATATGATAATTATGTAAAGCATGCACGTGACTGTTAATTTGAAAATACCAATATTGGACTTAGACCTATATTATGAATGATTTCGTATAGTAGGGTATGAACATAGAAACTTTTTGCCATGACAGACACTGTAGAATTTATATGAATTCATAAGCAAACAGAGTAGATCCTGGTCATACAGTTCCAAAATAAGTCATCTGATATGGGTCTTCATTGTTTGCAAAGACAGCATAGATGTAGTAAATGGTTAATATACACAGGATGCAACGTTGAGGGTTTTCAATGTTACGTTCAAGAGAAAAGGACGAAGATTTAACCCATTCCCTCATATTGATGACTTTTGACGACTCTGTAAAAGTCACTTTGTGAAACCATTGTGATAAATAGAGCACTTGCTACTAAATGAGCAAATAATCTATTTATCACAATGGTTTCAAACTAAAAGATTCTAAAATGTTCCTTTTCTCTAGTTAATGCTCCTTTTCGGTAGATTTATTCAAAGAGGTTGTATCTAAAAGTAGCCTATGAGGTAATGGGTTAATAGGGCATTTTGGGCGATAAACTATTAACGCTATACCCCATAATACGCCCTTCTAAACAGTTGCATTTGCAAACAGAGTAAATCCAGATCAGATGGAATTTGCTTTGGATATAATGCATATTCGATTCTCCATATTTTGTTAACCCTTTCGGAGCCAAATTTCTAATTGTCGTCTGCAATCCAAGTTTCTGTTAACTCGTTCGGTACAATAAGGAAGTGAGATAAATAAATGCAAATTTCAAAGGAATAAAGTACATGTATAGGAATAGAGATTGAGACAAAAAGTGAAGTCCCTGATCAGACACCGCCTTGAAAAGGCGGCGTCTGATCAGGGACTGCACTATTTGTCGTGGTGCATTTATGCGACTTCGGTGGTGAAATGGTTAATAATAAAAAATAATTGAATTAATATTCACGGTGTCATTAGTTCTCGCCTGAATGTGCATAGAGTAAATGGTTAATTAAACATACGAACGTCAATGAAATAAATCCATCCACGGGTGTCGTTTTGATATGTCCTTGAAATGTTGTACTATACATCATGTCTCTATAGAATAGCGAAAAAAGAAGGCGATATATCTTTATAATAGATTTCAGTTTCAAAGTTGCTACATTTTCTGTCAATTACCAGCTGGTTTTGTAACTAGAGTAGAATCATTGCACTAGGGTTACTCGAGAGAACTCTTTTGATCTGTTGTCTAGTGGCAGAATTCGGCCCGTGACCGTTAACACTAGTCTCATCTGTCACATGACCTTTTGCACATTACCTGCCTGCTTATTTCTCAATCTGTCTGTCTTTGCAGTGGCGTGAAAGCGATATCTTGCACAGCAGACTACCAACTAGTACTGTGAGAACTTCCGATATGGGGTATGTAATTACGGAAAGGGTTTTCAAAGTTTCGTATTAATAAATACAAGGAAAACATTGTAGTCAATTTATTTTATGAATTACACCATTCTATCGTGTAAATTTGAAACTTAAATCGAGGTCGTATGAAAATATTCGGTGCGTCTAACATTGAAGGATTTTGCAATTTACATAATTTGTATCTTAGAGAAGAACTATATAAAATAGAGAGCATTTCCTAAGTGACCCATTCATTTAAGTTATCCAGAAAGCTCCAATAGGAACTTGGTGCATAACTTTGGCCATGCATTAAGAACTACAGTTTACCGTTTACTCCATAAATACGCATTTCTACGCCTTTCCAAACAGAGTAGACCCAGATCAGACGGCTCCTATGGTCTGCTCTGTTTGCTTATGATATAACATCGGTATAATTATACAGTTTCTGCAATAGCCAAACATCCTTGTGTCCATGTGTAACTTTAACAAATTAATCTAATTAATATTCATGACGTCATTATTTCTTTCATAAATATTCATGATGGAAATAGTCAACCATAACTTTTAAGATTTAGTAAAGCATCACAAATCATCACGACTGCGTATTTACAAAAAACACTGGTGTATCATGAAGCACATTGATAATTTTTATGACACACATCACAACTGTTGAGTACAAAACACTCATAAGTATACATGTTTGTATTCACTATCAAAGACAACAAACGTCATTAATATATGTTTCAAAGATATGCACATGTTATGTAAATACAGTTGCACTTCGATATCTCGAACTTCAAGGGACCATGCAAATTAGTTCGAGATAACAGAAGTTCGAGTTATCCGATTTCTAATTTGGACAATTTCACATCTTAATGCAGGTCTTAAGTAATACTGAAAGATCCTGTAGGAACTTTCAGCATTATTTTAGACTGCATTAAGCTGTCATGTGCGTTTCTAGATATGCGTAGTATAAGAGCAATTCTGTATTGTAAGTATTGAAAGAACCGAACTTTGAGTCCGAATTATCCCGAGGTACGAGTTATCCGAGTTCGAGATATCGAAGTTCAACTATATACAGCATCTATATAGGCGAAATGTTACTGTTCTATTATTCACAAACGAACTGTATATTTATTAAAATCGTGTATAAAGCAATAAACTATTTTACCGGACAGACACTTTGGACACATTTACAAACAGACACGACCCAGATCAAACGATTGCTGTTTAACCGTTTGCTCCATAAACACGCCATACTAAACATTTGCAAACAGAGTGTACCCAGATCAGACGGCTCCTGTAGGAGCCGTCTGATCATGATCTGCTCTGTTTGTTTATACTATAAAATATATGATTCTACAGTTTCTGCCATGGCAAAACTTCATGTTTACATGTGCTGTTATAACAATGATTTTATGTCATTATTTCATAATTGAGTATTCATGATGTAGTGGGTATAGAGTCATCTTTTGTAACCTGGGTTACTAAAGGCGTCTCTTTGGCTGAAAGAATAACAATCAAGTGAATATAATAATAACAATCAAGTGGATAAAATAATAGTAGTCAAGTGGTTTTGTAATTTATGACTGTAGTTAATACGGCTACAGTATAACATGTCTTAAGCGGTCATCAAAAAGAGGTATAATTATGGGTCTATAAGACAGGTGGTAGCTTAATACAGGTCAAAAGTAACGCAGAAAGCTCCTATAGGAGATTTCTGCATTACGTTTGACCTGTATTAAGCAACCCCTTGCCCTTAAAGATTTCCTTGTCAAATTATTATAAGGTCGCTTAAGACAGGCTCCTCTGCAGTTAATACAGCTATACTCATCTGATTAAGTCTTTGATATTCTTTTAGAAGGTCGATCAGTTCATACGAATTATTGGCCAATTTATTAATCACATAAGCTATAACTTTAAACAATAGCTTCTAGCATATGTTTGATTGAAGTATGACAACTCATCTAAGATAATTATCCAGTGTTGTAATTGCACAACCCTAGCGTTGATAATAGATATACGATCTTATAGACCTCTCAGTGTTTTAGTGAGCCCGCGTCATGCCATCTGCAACTCCCATTGACATTTCCAACCAGTTTGGATCCAAATCAGACGCAGAGTAATCTGTCGACTGGTCAAGGTCGAAGCTGTTTGACACCCAGGCAACAGATAGATTCAGGAATCGGAACTAAATAAGCATTGTTGTTAATGAGAGCTTGTTATAACAGGGGTAAAGATATATTTAGAACTAAATAAGCAGTGTTGTTAATGAGATCTTGTTATAACAGGGGTAAAGGTATATTTAGAACTAAATAAGCAGTGTTGTTAATGAGAGCTTATTATAACAGGGGTAAAGATATATTTCAGTTATTACAGTAGGACATGTCTTAACCCATTACCTCATAGGCTATTTTTAGATACAACCTCTTTGAATAAATCTACCGAAAAGGAGCATTAACTAGGGGAAAGGAAACTTTTAGAATTTTGTAGTTTGAAACCATTGTGATAAATAGAGCATTTGCTCCTATAGGAGCAAATGCTCTATTTATCACAATGGTTTCACAAAGTGACTTTTACAGAGTCGTCAAAAGTCGTCAATATGAGGGAAGGGGTAAAGCGGCCATCAACTTGGTGTCTAAGTATAGGTCTGCATGGCAGAGCAAACCCAAATAAGAGGGATCCTACAGGATCTGGGTCTACTCATCATGCAAAGGCGTTAAAATACGTATATTTGAATTACAGTAAAACCCCTCTAATGCGACCTCCCAAAAAGGGGCATAAATCTGTGAATCTGTGTGGTAGAGGCAGGTGGTAGCTTAATGCAGGACGAAAGTTATGCAGAAAACTCCTATAGGGGCTTTCTGTATTACTTTCGTCCTGCATTAAGCAACCACCTGCTTATAAAGGCAGCTATGGTTATAGTCTTTAAGTGGTCGCATTAGCGGGTTTCTACTGTAAATTGTTAAAGCCAGACGTTAAGAAAAGTATTCTGTCATCGGTATATTGTACTAGACCCAGACGTTTTGCTTAACCCCTTCCTTCATATAAACGCATTTTCACGTCTTTGCATAGAGAGTAGAACCAGACCTCCTGTAGGATGTCATTATTTCACACATGAATATTGAACAGGTAAAGGTCGTGTAAGATAAGTTTCTCTGTATTCCACTGCCAAAGCCGAATCTTACATTAATTATGCATGCAAACAGATTGGATCCAGATGTGTACTTAGTAGTCTATGCAGTTTCCAGGCAGTTTGTTACTGTATTTTTAGGGTAAAGATGTGACAAAATACATCGAAAATTGCAACAAGCGATATTTTACAGATCAATAAGGGAATCGAATGAGATCATTGCATTGTGTCCAAATGTGATCACGAGTAAGTCAGCGTACAGAAGTGTGCCTTTGCAAATAGAGTAGACCCAGATCAGACGGCTTCTGTAGGAGCCGTCTGATAAGGGTCTGCTCTGTTTGCTTATGGTGTAATATACATGTAGATAATATAATTGTGTAGGTTTTACCAGTCAAATATGTTCTTGGTCTTATGCTACAGTAAATATTAAGCTAATTAATATTCATAGATCTATCAGATCTTACATAGATATTCATGGCGCAAAGGGTTAAATGTGGGGACAAAGGTCATAGCTTTGAGCGCCAAACACAAAAGTGAACGGTACCAAACACCATCAACACGAAACAGAACACATAGAAGACAAAACGTGACGAAAAGCACAAGAAGACATAAAAAAAAATAACAAAGTATGCCATAGGGTGGAAACAGGAGCATCGCCTTGGAACGGTCAGTAGACAAACAAGGCTACTGGGGAGCTAAACCCTTTCCTCCTCCATGAATATTCATGTCAAAAATAATGATGTCATGGATATTGATCAGATTAATTTGTTGTAATAGCACATGGACACAGGAGGTTTAAACCATGGAAGAAGCTGTAGAATCATATCTATATCACACCATAAGCAAACAGAGCAGACCCTGATCAGACGGCTCCTATAGGAGCCGTCTGATCTGGGTCTACTCTGTTGGCAAAGGGGTAGAAAGGCGTATTTATGGAGTAAAAGGTTAAATCAGGTGTGTGGATACCCAATGGCAAGCTTATCCCACATTCAAATCGCGAATCTGATAATACCTCGAGTTACTTGATGTCTCATTGTGATATAAAAACTGTTTGCATAGGTAATTTACAGATTCACCAACGGGCGCAATAGGTTGGGTTTTTTTAGTTTATTGCTGGGTTTTATTTCTTGCTGATTTTTTCATGATCAACCCGTGAATCTATCAGATCATTAACGTATTTGATTGTTACTTGTAAAATAAATAGTTGCGCGTGTGTTGTCATAAAATAAATAGTTACGCATTTGTGTTTATTAGGTCTGAGATGCATGTATACACTTGACATTACTTGCAGAGCCATGCTTGATATCTAAGCGTATGGCACTATTTGCTATGCGCTAAATAAAGGATAAAATACTATATGCATTTAAAAGACGCGCCATATCATTCATTATATTAATTGTACTTATTATAAATAGGCGAGAAATGAAAAACTACCATGTGCATGTTTGAAATCATCTGTCTATAACACAATCATATTTCCATTAACCCATTTGCTCCCACGATCCCATATATGGGACGTATGCAAACAGTGTAGACTATGATCAGACGCCGCATAATGCGTCTGATCAGAGTTTACACTGTTTGCTAATAGGAATTTCAATATAAAACAAAACGAAATTGAAAATATAGACCAGGCACCCCTTAGATAAAAAATGGACCAATCCAATATATAAACATGAAAGAATCCACTGGGTGCAAATGGGTTAAACATGACCTGGTAGAGACGCCTTTGACACATTTGCAAACAGAGTAGACCCTGATCCTATAGGAGCCGTCTGATCAGGGTCTGCTCTGTTTGCTTATGGAATTACATTGACCTGATTTTACAGTTTCTGCCATTGCAAAATTAATATATTTATGAGCTAATGAGTTCAAGCAAAACAAACTTGAAACCACAATGTATTTGTATATAATTACAGTAGAACCCCTCTAATGCGACCACTTGATGAATAAGCATGGATGTCTTTATAAGCAGGTGGTTGCTTAATGCAGGAAAAAAGTAATGCAGAACGTTCCTCTAGGAGCTTTCTGCATTACGTTTTCCTGCATTAAGCTACCACCTGCACCTAGCACCCATAATTATACCTCTTTTAGGTGGTCGCATTAGTGGGGTTTTACTGTATTTACTGTATGCAATAATGAATTACCACATACAAAATGTTCAGAATTTATTTCAGAAGACAGGTTGTACATTTTAGTGTAAAAAACGAACAATTAAACATGCAATGGATTGGCGACAAGGTGTCTGTTTGGAATTAATTTATCACTACGTATAATCATTAAATTGTAACTTGACAAAATACTCTCAGCGACCTAAAATATGATGTAACCCTCAGCCAGATAAATATTCATGTAAAACGTAATGACATCATGAATAATAATTAGCTGATTGTTTCTAATGGTATATGAATAATTATTAGCTGTTTTTATAAGGGTATATGAACATGGGATTGTTTGACCATAGCAGAAATTGTAGTATCAGATATATAATCCTATAAGCAAACAGAGCAGACCCTGATCAGACGGATCCTACATGAGCCGTCTGAGCATGGTCTTCTCTGTTTGCAAGGCTGTTAAAACGCGTCAAAGGTCGACTTTGTAAGGCAAAGGAAACTAAAACTAGAGTACTTTACAAATGATTTTGCCGGCTGAAATTGATAATATATAACCTATTCTAATGTGCCTCGTGTGCACGGCTCTAATAATTGGGTCAAAGTTATGTGTACTCTTGTAGTCACCTGATTACCCCTGCTTCAATTTTCGATTTACTGTCAACCCTTCACGCCAGAGAGACGTCTTTGGTGTTGTTTTTATTTATACACACACAGCGCAAACACGGATATGACGGCTACGTTTGCCTATCAAATAATATAGTTCTCATTCTACAGTTTCTGTCATTGACTAAAATGTATGTGTTCATGTGTTATTATGATAATTTAGCTGACAACTATTTATGCTGTCATTAGGTCTTACATGGACACCCATGTAGGTGAGGAGTTAATCCCTAGTCGAGACGTTTAATTAAAGAAATTTAATGCATGAGGTATCTTCATGCATAATGTTGCACGACGTAATGTTACACACTGTGTCAATCTAAGCTTATACTATAATTATCATGATTATTAACCCTTTCCATCATATAAACGAATTTTCACGTATTTGCAAACAGAGTAGACCCATATCAGATGGCTCCTATAGGATCCGTCTAATCAGGGTCTGCACTGTTTGCTAATGGAAGTGAATAGATATGTTTAGATCTGTTTCTTTAGTTTCTAAAATTGCTATAAATTTCCATTATTACTGTTTTGTCCATTAACCCTTCAAAGCATGTTTGTACCTGGAGCACCCCAGGTGGTCTTCAGTATATAACTATCTACCACGGGAATATTCATTTTAATAAGAAATAATGACATCATGAGTATCAAATTACATGTGGTTGAGTTTTATTATTTTAATATGAATACAGGAATTTCAGCCATGGCAGTCATTTACTGGTATTTTTATTATGACATATAATCTTAGAATGTTTTAGCCACGGCAGACATTATAGAAACAGAACTCTACCAGTTCGTAAGCAAGCAGAGTGGACCTTGATCAGACGGCTCTTACACAGGCCGTTTCGTCCGGGTCTCATCTGTTTCCAAATGCGTTAAAGGTGTATTTATGGGGTATATACTTAACCCATTCCCTCATATTGACGGCTTTTGACGACTCTGTAAAAGGCACTTTGTGAAACCACTGTGAAAAATAGAGCATTTGCTCCTATAGGAGCAAATGCTCTATTTATCACAATGGTTTCAAACTACAAAATACTAAAAAGTTCATTTTCTCTACTTAATGCTCCTTTTCGGTAGATTTATTTAAAGAGGTTGGGTCTAAAAATAGCCTATGAGGTAATGGGTTAATTCTGCTTTTCGTTGTCATGAAATATTATGTAATCACGTTTACAAATTGTTTTGATCCAGATGAGAAGACGAGGAACTCTTATATCGTATGAAAGTAAAAGGAAGACACAATTCAAAAATAAATACAGTATAACCTTTCTATAACGGCCACTAAATTACATCAAGTATTATGTGAAAAAGGCAGGTGGCTGCTTAAAGCAAGGTGAACGTAAAACAGAACGCTCCTATAGGAGCGTTCTGTTTTACGTTCACCTTGCTTTAAACAGCCACCTGCAATAAATACCAACTAATTAAAACAATGTAGTGGTCGTTATAGAGAGGTTTTACTGTATTGAGATAGACGACACAATTTTCAGACGAAGACGAGTGACCTGTGACAGTAATAAGCAGGAACAATAAAGAATCCATTGAATAACATAGAAAACAGTTAGAATAACATAGAAAATAGCAAGTTATTTTCAAATATCGCAATATACAGTAGATCGGTTGTCATTCGTACATAACTTTTTAACCTATTCAATATGGAACAATTTGACACGTTTCTACATCAGTTTTTTTATTTCTTTGACTTAAGAGACGGTTCTGTACCAGCTCGTATCGTCTGCCCTGTTGCAAACTGTCGGTGGTCTGAAAAAGTCTAAATTAATCATCCCAAAGAAATACGAAACTTACTACGTATTAGTTAGTGTCTATTAAATTCGCACTTAATAGACACTAACTGATATAGTGTTTAGCCTAGTTTTTGGACAGGATTAAAAGTGGGCGGAGTGAAGCTGGAATTGGTCGCGTGCGTGCGTTGCTAGGGGCAACAGCCGAGATCGTGTGAGGAACAAATGTGTCAGTCGTTCAGAAAGATTCTTGGGGACCATGACGTTAATTTTTACGGACGATGCATTTCAAGATAGCTGTCTTACACAATTGTTAAATGTGCAGACACAAACGTTGTTAAAACCCGAATTAGGTAAGATATTTCATTGAGTCGATGTTTCAAGCGCTGTGCTCTTAAAAAAGAAAGCCAATGCAACAAAATGCTTTAAAAATAAAATTCAGTTTTAAATACAGACGTAGACTACATATGCTTTTTAACCCTTTACGCAATAGGTACTTATTTTAACGCCTTTTAATTATTCTTCCATTCAAGAAATTAATTTCACTTTATACCGTCATGAGTAGGCATCGTAAGAAATATTTCCCATATCCTAGCTGACGGAAGCTTTAAGCAGGCTGAAATTAAAGCAGAATGCTCCTAAAGTCTGCTTTAAGCAACCGTCTGTCTTCAATACTGAAACAAACTATGGAGGAAAGGGTTAGATCTAACCCACAGCTGGTAATTTTATCATATTTTATTATTTCAGGGTCTGGACGAGAGACCGGATACATAAAAGACAGGAATGACCATATGTAATGTTTAACAGTGAATCGTTGTACAATAGCCATTCAACGGCAAAACAATGACATCTCTATAGGCAGGTGGCTGCTTAATACAGACAAACGTAGTTCAGAACGCCTCGAGGGAGCATTCTACATTACATTTGTCCTGCATTTAGCATTCACTTGTCTAATAACTAAATAGGGTCTTCTTTTTTGGTGTTTTAATGCTTTGGTTTTTTTTCTTCTTTTTTTTTTCGAATCTCAGTACATGTAGATCTACCAATAAAATGTTTGAGTTGCATCAATTCACCTCATTTCTTAGTCTCAGCTTGGTATTCTACACAGAACATGTATGTACACATGTGTATTTGACGCTCGCGCTGTTACATGGTGGGACGAGCTAAGCACTGTACGTCACAGGATGTACTCGCGCATGCGCTGGGGACAGTCGACTTAATCGCTAAGTCAGCTATTAGTGCCTGACTATATGAAATTAATCGTGGAGAAATTCAAAATTTCCAGCATTGTGATTGGCCCAAAAAGTAGGTTAAACACTATAATATATTTGATACTGCTTGGTTCGTTTGGGAATCGTGAACACCTTTTGTGCTGCCTATCATTGTCGTCTTTGTCTGCAAATATTGTTGTCTGTGTCTGCAAATATTGTCGTCTGCAAATATTGTCGGCTGCTACAATATTCGTTTGTTGAATTTCTATCATGTTTCTTTAAAAACACTTTTCCACAGTACCGAACAGTTTGGATCCTGCTGAGACGCCGACTCGGGGTCTCATCCGGTTCCAAACTGTTAGCCTAGGTAATCACAGATGCGACATTAGCAGCGAGCCTAGGTAATCATAGATGCGACATTAGCAGCGAGCCTAGGTAATCACAGCTGCGACATTAGCAGCGAGCCTAGGTAATCACAGGTGCGACATTAGCAGCGAGCCTAGGTAATCACAGATGCGACATTAGCAGCGAGCCTAGGTAATCACAGATGCGACATTAGCAGCGAGCCTAGGTAATCATAGATGCGACATTAGCAGCGAGCCTAGGTAATCACAGCTGCGACATTAGCAGCGAGCCTAGGTAATCACAGGTGCGACATTAGCAGCGAGCCTAGGTAATCACAGATGCGACATTAGCAGCGAGCCTAGGTAATCACAGATGCGACATTAGCAGCGAGCCTAGGTAATCACAGCTGCGACATTAGCAGCGAGCCTAGGTAATCACAGCTGCGACATTAGCAGCGAGCCTAGGTAATCACAGCTGCGACATTAGCAGCGAGCCTAGGTAATCACAGATGCGACATTAGCAGCGAGCCTAGGTAATCACAGATGCGACATTAGCAGCGAGCCTAGGTAATCACAGATGCGACATTAGCAGCGAAAGAGATAACTGTGCACGCTTAGAAAATGTCGTCTGCAGAAGTAGTCGTTTGTTGTGTTGCAATCTCTTGAAAACAAAAATACAGCCAAGCTTTAAAACAGATTAACAGATTGGATGGTAATGAGACCCCGAGTTAAAATTCAAATCGCCACTATATTGACTGTGGATTTTGTCATGCATACATGTAAATTGTACATCTAAAACAAGTTTGAAATTTCTTCAAACGGGTGATATGAAACACCACATTCAAATATTCGTATATACTTACATGTATTAGGAATCTATAGGATGCATGTTAATCCCCACCTATTCAAACCCCTGTTTATTAATCCTTACCTATAATAGTTTCCTTCTGACGCCTTCCAAATAGAGTAGATCCAGATCAGACGTTTCTTGTACATGTATTTTTCACGGTCACTTAAGACATGTTTTACAGTAGTTTTATGTACATCTTTAATGGAACATCATAGAAATCTCGTTTAAACTTGAAGAACAACTGTGTGTGCATGTACATTGCATTCTGATGCGTTTTTATTAACTCTTTAGCTATTTTCTTCTTTAACCTTTTCACTGCCAATATCGCAAAAGTACACCGCGACAAATAGTGCAGCCCCAGACCAGACGCCGTTTTGAAATGATCAGGAACTTCACTTGTTGTCCTTATCTCTAGTTCTGCATATATTGTTTATTCCTTTCAAAATTGTAGATGGCAGGGACATAGAGTTTTGCTCTTTTTTTGCGTAAGACAGGTTCTTATACTCCTTTTAATGAACGTAGAAACTGCGTTTGAACTGGAAGACAATACGTGTACATGTACAAACGTACTTTGCATTCTATTAAGCTTTGGTTTAACTTTATACTTTTGCCTTTTTCTCTCATTTGCAGTGGACTTCCAATCAGGGTCTGCTCTATTTGCCTATTGAATTATAATAAATCTGACCTTACAGTTTCAACCAATACTAAACAATGCATGTGAATATACGCCAGTAATAAACGTCAGCTTATAAATTCTGGAATTGGGAAATCCTCGAAATCAAATTTGCAGACTGTTTTTATTGAGTCTGTACATGGGTAGTAATTAAAAGTGCAACCCTACTCACGTCCCCTAGCACCGCCTTAAGCGGTGTTCAAATTTCAAACCTAAAAACATCCCAATTTTCATACTGAACCAATTCCTACATATTGACGACTTTTGACGACTCTGCAAAAGTATCTTTGTGAAAGCATTGTGATAAATAGAGCATTTGCTCCTATAGGAGCAAATGCTCTATTTATCACAATGGTTTCAAACTACAACATTCTAAAAGTTTCCTTTTCTCTAGTTAATGATCCTTTTCGGTAGATTTATTCAAAGAGGTTGAATCTAAAACTAGCCTATGCGGTAATGGGTTAAACGCTGGAACTGGTAATACTCATAATGTCTGTATTTCTTACATGAATATTCAATAAGTAAATGTTTAAATGGCAGATGTGTATTTTGACGCCTTTGCAAACACAGTTTAAAAATAAAGGGTCAATGGACCGTTCGTTCATAGATGATCATAGCATATATCATACTTTAGAAGTAAAACCATCAGGCCGACCCCTTGTAATCGGATGTGTGCTTAAATGTCAAGTGCGGTACTTAATCAAAATTAGGGGTTTCGAATATCATATTGCAGTCTTAACACCTGTTCCAACTAACAAGTGAGTCATACAAGTTTCAAATACAAGTCGTCACCATATGATTACAAGTCGATGTACAAATTCAGTAAATTGGTTCAAGTGTTCCGTGTCAGTAAATATAAATGTCTTCTTGACAAGATATGGCTTCCATCTAGTTTACGTTTGTTCACATTATTTACATTGACTGAAATTAATTACATGCATTCGGGGACAGCGAACTAGTTATCTGTACTTCTTACGATCTATTTGCATTTTCAAACATTGATTTACTTTAGTATTAGATCTGTGATTGCCTTATCGTTGTTAACCCTTTCCCTGTTCTGTGTTTATTCCAAATCGCAATACCTACTGAATATTCATGGACAAAACAGTTATAATGAAATATGGAAGGTTGAACATTGTACCCATTTTAGAAAGCAAAGAATTCTATAAGCAAACAGAGTAGACCCTGATCAGACGGCTCCTCTAGGAGCCGTCTGATCTGGGTCTACTCTGTTTGCAAATGCGTGAAAACGCGTTTACATGAGGGAAAGGGTTAAATCAGTGATTGATTGATTGTCCTATACACCCACTCACTATATCCAAAGCCGTCGTCAACTGTTTGCCAACACGAAGAGAACCATCATGGCTCCAAGTTTATAAAAACGTCTTCGTTTGTGTCTGTGTTCATTTTCATGAATTCGAGTGGTCATATGATGAGTTTGCTCTAATCTGACCAGTCCGATGCTTGAAACTGTACTCAGACTCCAGCAGAATGTTATTGCACTAGAAAATACAAAGTTAGCAGAAAATCATACCTGTAACATATATTCATGTCCTTCATATAAACGCTTTTTTACGCATTTGCAAACAGAACAGGGTAGACAAAGATTAGACGGCTCTTATAGGAGCCGTCTGATCTGTGTCTGCTCTGTTTGGTAATGGAATGTCTTTGAAAGATCTGTTTCTTTACTTTCCAAAATTGCTACAATGTTCCACCTTCCATATTTTATTATAACTATATTGTCCATGAATATATTCAGTAGGTATTGAGATTTGAAATAAACATGGAACAGTGAAAGGGTTAATAGAACCACATAGACCCCGAGTTTATAAAACCTCTGAGTTTGTTTTTGAGTTCGATCTCTCCTCAAGTATCAGACTGATCAGCTTTGTGATTGCCCAAAATCTGACCAAACGTGTTTGCAGGCGTGTGTTCTGGAAGCTGCATTATTCATCTGAAAGATTGGCACCAGGAGTTGTCTTATCATAGATCGTATTACAGAATGTATCGCAAGTTCTAACATCGTCGTATGAAAGTGCATGTATGAGTAATGCAGGAAACACCGCATACAAAACACACAGCCGCCCGAACAGCACCACGACACGAAAGTGCGGCAAATGTTCATGTCTATCAAAACACAAAAAGAGAGGAACAAAGACAAAACAAACAAACAATAGTGGGGAAGATGGAAGTACCGCCTTGGAACTGTCATTGATGAGTGAAACATTTATACACGAGAGTGGGTGATATTTTCGGCTATTCGCGTAGTGGCGATTGTCGTTTGTGTGACTTACAATGAGTGTAACCCTTTCCCTGTTCTATATTTATTCAAAGTTTCAATACCTACTGAGTATTCATGGACAAAATGGGTTTAGTGAAAACTGGAAGGTTGAACATTGTAGTCAACTAGAACCTAAAGAAACAGTTCTATCAAATCCCATCGGCAAACAGAGCAGATCATGATCAGACGATTCCTACATGTGCCGTCTGATCTGGATCTACTATGTTATGTTTGCAAACGCATGAAAAGGCGTTTATATGAAGGAACGGTTTAAATGCATGATATTTAGTAAGATGAGTCCTATAGCAATATGTCGAGTCCTGCATGCATCATTTCGAGGAAGACAAGCTTCTTGCATAAAACCCTCGTCTCCCATTTCTAAGCTTCTTGGAGCAGGTTTGAATCAATGATGGATATGGCTTTCGTTTCGCCCTCCTTGACAAAAGATAAGAATCAAGAACATGTAGTTGTAGGGTTTCTTTCCTGTAACTTCCTCCCTTGGATGTATCTGCTAGTACATGTAGCACTTCGTCGTGACAGCAGGTAAGTGTCAACTTACACGACGATAATTATGGTATCCTAAACCCATTCCCTGATATTGACGACTTTTGACGACTCTGTAAAAGTCACATATTGAAACCATTGTGATAAATTGAGCATTTGCTCCTTTGGAGCAAATTCTCTATTTATCACAATGGTTTCGAAACTACAAAATTCTAAACAAATTCCTATTCTCTAGTTAATGCTCCTTTTCGGTAGATTTATTCAAAGAGGTTGTATCTAAAAATAGCCTATGAGGTAATGGGTTAAAGGGTCCTTCTGTTCCTTGGCATAACGAGAATTTTACAGTTGCATTATATGGCGATTTGTAGTACAGTAAATCCCCTCTAAACCGGAATTCTAGTAGAGAAGAAATTGTACATGTATACTTTTAGGCAGGTGGCTGTTTAATGCAGTTAATTATGCAGAAAGGTTCTAGGGAAGCTTACATCATGATTTTCAACATGCATTACCCCTTTCCCTAATATAAACGTGTTTTCACGCATCTGCAAACAGAGCAGAACCAGATCAGACGGCTCCTAGAGGAACCGTCTGATCAGGGTCTGCTCTGTTTGCTAATATAATTTGATAGATCTGTTTCTTTGCTTTCTAAAATGTCTACAATGTTCCACCTTCTATATTTCTTTACAACTATTTTGTTAATGAATATTCAGTAAATACTGAAATTTGTAACAAACATAGAACAGGGAAATGGTTAAGATGTCACGTGTCTCCAACACCGCCATTGCTTCCTAATTGAACATTCGGTTAACCCTTCGCTTACTGAATTTTAAAATGCTTTTCTTCTTCTTTACCCATGCCCTGTAGTATAGTTACATATATCTTCACTGTCTACAATTATTTCTCTGTGCAACCACTGCTCTGGAGTGCACTGGTTGCATAATCAACTTGTAAATAGTGCAGACCCAGATGAGACAGCTCCTGCAGGAGCTGTCTCTTCTGGGTCTTCACAATTTACAGGTAGGTATATTGACGTGAATAGCAAGCGAAGGGTTAAGAGGTATTATTCATTCTGTAATTAATATTCGTTATAGCATTACTTCTTGTATTTATATTCATTGCATAAAAGAAATATGGTAAATAGTCATGATGGTAGCTTTTTCAACGACACCATAAAGGTGTCGCGTTGATGTAAAGGTCAATTGGGCATTATTAGCTCAGTTTGCAATCGTCTTAAACCTTTAAATGTTGAATATTCAAAGTAGAATGACATACCAGTGTCATCAATATAATCTACTCTGTATGAAATGATATAATTACGCAAAGATTATGAATGACAAACAGTGCAGACCCTAATCGGTGGGGTTCTGCAGGGATCGTCTGATCTGGGTCTACACTGTTTGTAAATGCTAGTACATATGTATATCCGTTTCCCGAATTCAAAAGGTTAAGCTGATTTATAAATCCGGAGTCAAGTGTTTTTCTTTAATGTATCAGTCTATAAAGTGTTCCAACATGTCGCTAGACGTTTTAACCCTTTCCCTGTCCTATGTTTATTTCAAATTTCAAAAACTACTGAATATTCATAGACAAAATAATTATAATGAACTATGGAAGGTAGAATGAAATGCTTCTCTACTATAATGCCGGTTTAGAGGGGTTAAACCCTTTCCTCCATAAAAATGCCTTTCTCCGCCTCTGTAAAAATCAACTATTGAAACCATTGTGATAAATAGAGCATTTGCTCCTATAGGAGCAAATGCTCTATTTGTCACAATGGTTTTATACTACACAATTCTAACATTTTCCTTTTCTCTAGTTAATGCTCCTTTTCGGTAGGTTCATTCAATGTGGTTGGATCTAAAAATAGCCTATGAGGGAATGGGCTAACTGTACCTGCATTCTATAATGGAATTTGAAAACAGGAAATGTTGACAATGGCACAAATCGTAGAATTAGATCTACATTGTTCCGTTAGCAAACAGAGCAGACCCTGGTTAGACGATTCCTACAGGGGTCGTTTTATGTCAACTCTGTTTGCAAGATGTTAAAGTGCACATGTATGGAGTAAAGGCTTACGGTTCCTATAGGAGCTGTCTGATCAGGGTATGCTCTGTTTGTTTATGCCATTGTACATGTATAGATATGATTCTACAGTTTCTGCCTGATCCAAAATATACTGTGCCCATATGCCATTAGAAAAAATAATCTTATTAATATTCATGACGTCATTATGTTACATGAATATGCAACAAGGAAATAGTTCATGCAGAAGGAAGGTAATGCAGAAAGCTCACACAGGAACTTTCGGCAATACGTTCATCCTGCATTGAGCTACCAATTGACTTTAAGACACAGAATTAAATCTCTGTTTGGTGTTTGCATTAGAGGTGTTTGACCCTTTCCCTATTCTGTGTTTATTCCAAACTTCATTACCTACCGTACATTCATGGACACGAATAACGAAATAAATGTGGACAATTGTAGCCATTTTAGAAAGTAAAGCAACAGATAATTCAAATTTCATTAGTAAACAGAGCAGACCCTGATAAGACGGCTCCTAAAGGAGCCGTCTGATCTGGGTCTACTCTGTTTGCAAATTCGTAAACATGCGTTTATATGAAGGAAAGGGTTGACTGTATACACCTTTATATATGCCGTTGATACAAGATGTGAGAAATCAACAACAGGACTATGGAAGATTACACTAGTTCAGGGTATCACTTGAGAAAAGCTCTACATTGTCATGGTTAGGTATTTTTAAAGTCATTGTCAGGGGTCAATTTGATAAGTATGACACTTGAATGAACGAATCGATGTTTTTATATTGGTTTTATCACAACTGTTTGTATAATAGCCAGACCTATGATCATTGCCTCGCTAATCGCTGTTTAATACGACACAGGTGCGCACTCTCATTGATCGACAGGCGACTGATTATGCATGATATGATATCTTGAATGAAACCTAGTGGAAGAAATGTTAGTGATTAAATTATATAATCGTTACAATTATATTTTTTCAGACGTACCCCCACCTCAAACTGATATGCATAGTTTAGTTTCCGATAACACCATGTGAAACACGATATCGTTATCACGGTGATATATCGCAACATATCGTAGCGTATCGTAACGTACGAAACAGGGTGAACTTATCTCAGTTTCCATTCAATAAATATCAGTTTGGACACGAGTCAACTGCTGTGCAATCAACACGGACACTATCTGCTGTTAACCCATTCCCTCATAGGCTATTTTTAGATCAACCACGTTGAATAAATCTACCGAAAAGGAGCATTAACTAGAGAAAAGGACGTTTTTAAAATTGTGTACTTTTGAAACCATTGTGATAAATAGAGCATTTGCTCCTATAGGAGCAAATGCTCTATTTATCACAATGGTTTCACAAAGTGATTTTACAGAGTCGTCAATATGAGGGAATGGGTTAAGACGGGCGTTCGCGACTTCTATTTAGGTATTGAAGAATAGTTCAGTTTGACTACACCATAGCAGAACCTTTTTGAAGCAGGCATCAAAAAGAGGTATAATCATTGGTATGTAAGTCAGTTGATAGCTAATGCATTGCAAAAGTAATGCAGAAAGCTCCTACAGGAACTTTCTGCATTACTTTTGTACTGCATTAAGCTAATACCTGCTGTTTAGGACTCATAATTATGTTCCATAAATGAATGGCTTTTTATACTAAGCGCATGCGCATTATGCGTGGGTGATTATCAGAAGCAGCACTGTCCCTGCATATAAGTACATGTACGTGGATTCCGTTGATATTCATAAACAAATAACGACATCATGAATGTCAATTAGACTAATGTTTACAATGACAAATTAACACATGGGTTTTTGACTATGACAGGAAATATTTTCCTTTGTAGAAACGCCTTTTCTATGTATTTCCAAACTGCAGAGTAAACACAGATCAGGGTGTTCTGAAGAAGCCAGGTGCGGATCCAGGATTTAAGATTAGCAGGAGAGGGGGCGTAAACATTTTTTGGAAGGGGGGGGGCGTAGATTTTTAAGTTTGATTAAAATCACTATAGTGTGTTTGTAATACATGAAAAATCTAAGATTAAATCATTGTTTTATTGATTTTTATTAGATCTAGATCTTATACATTTATTCAAAAAAGTTTGTTTGGCCATTTTAAGGGGGCGTACGCCGGCTCTCTCCCCCCCCCCTCCCCACCCCCCTTCTAAATCCGCGCCTGGAAAACGTCTGATCAGATTCTGCTCTGTTTGCTTATATGTGTATGAGATTCTATAAATATGATTCCGTCAGTATCTGCTATGCTTAATTAAACAAGTTTTATGTTAGTATGTCATGATACAATTTCAGTAAATCACTATTCATAGACTCGCTATTTTACATATTTATTCATGAGGCAAATGGTTTTAAACCATTACCTCATAGGCTATTATTAGATCCAACCACTTTGAAAAAAAAATACCAAAAAGGATCATTAACTAGAGAAAATGACAATTTTAGAATTCTGTAGTTTGAAACCATTGTGATAAATAGAGCATTTGCTCCTATAGGAGCAAATGCTCTATTTATCACAATGGTTTCAACAGGTGACTTTTGCAGAGGCGTCAAAAGGCGTCACTATGAGGGAATGAGTTAAACCAGTTTGGTTAACCTACATAGAATCTAGATTGTTTACAGAGTGGATGATTTGTTCAATCCAATTACATTCCTGCGAACAATAACCGCTTAAAAAGTTTTACCACAAAATTGGTCAAATTGTAAGTGTATGGCACAGATATTTTCACGTGATAATGTGCGGTACTTGACTCTTACAACGCTGAATTTTCAAATGGACTATTCCAAAATTTAAACAGGGCAGGCTTATTGTGAATATTTAAGGAATTTTCTAAATAAAAATGTAACATGACAAACAGTGCAGACTCTGATGAGAGGGATCCTCTAGGAGCCCTCTCATCTGGGTCTACACTGTTTGTAAAGGGCATAAGCGACTCGTGTCCCGCACAGTAAGAGTTAAAACTTCTTTAGCCTGCTGCGGGTGGATGCGTGATTAATTATGCAAACAGTTTGGATCCAGATGAGACGCCGAGTAACTCGACTTCTCATCAGGATCCAAACTCTTTGATACTCTGAACATGTTGTTAAGTAGAAATGCAAGGTTAATAAACTGTGGCAACTAAGTCGATGCCAACAAAGGTTAGTTCTGCAGGCTAAATGTTCCACCCGCACAGCGCTCACAGCGGGAATGTGTGAAGCGCTTCAATGTTATCAGATTTCAATTAGCGACCATAATATTATCTTTAACAAGTTTGGCTTGCGTATCACGTGACCATCTATTGAAGGTGGTCGCTTTTAGGAGTTTTGCCTTTAAAGGTTTCTTGACCCAATAAATAGTTTACACACTTGGGGAGCACTCACAGAGCGAGGTGTCAAGTGACCTTACAGAAAGATAGCAATTAAATAATACGTCTTATTGCATACATGTACAGTAGAACCGGTCTAAAGCGACCATCACAAAGATGTCTAATTATGGGCCGTACATGGCAGGTAGTAGCTTAATGCAGGTCAAAAGTAGGAGCTTTCTGCATTACTTTTGACCCGCATTAAGCAACCACTTGGTTTTTTTTAAGATTTCTGCGCTCAATCAATTAAAAATCGCTTAAGACATGTTCTACTGTAATAATATCGGTAATTGTTTGTCTCTTAAACCGTTGAATGTTACATGTTCGAAGTGGAATGATCCAATAATGTGTAATAAAAGAGTTCAAGACGTATTATTTACGAGAAGAATTTGAATCAAAACAATGCAAACAATATTCACGCGACTCCTGTGGCAACCCACTGATCTGGGTCTATATTGTTTACAGATTATAGTACACTCGTGTCCCACATACAAATGGTACATGCGGGTCTGCATATAACCTATTAGTGGACAGGGAGAACATTTTATAGAAGATATTGAGCAATAAAATTTTATTCCACATACCCACTGTGCGGGGGTTGGGACATTCCTTACACCCTGCAGTGAGGCGGTCATAGATTATATCATTGAACAGTTTATGTTCACGTTAGCTTAACCTTTTACCTCTTGAATATTTATGTCAGAAATAATGACGTCATACACATTAGATAAATTGTTATATGAATAGGATATTTGGTCATTATAGAAATGTAGTCATACCTATATACATTGTATTTCCATATACAATAAAACCTCTCTATAACGGCCACTAAATTATATCAAGTATTTTGTATTAAAGACAGGTGGCTGCTTAAAGCAATGTTAAAGTAAAGCAGAGCGCTCCTATAGGAGCGTTCTGTTTTACTTTCACATTGCTTTAAGCAACCACCTGCCTTAAATACCATCTAATTAACACAATTTAGTGGCCGTTATAGAGAGGTGTTACTGTAACATAACATACATTGATTAGACAGCTACTACAGGAGCCATCTGATCTGAGTCTACCCTGTTAGCAAAGACATTTAACAACCTCTCTATGACAAAGGTGTCAAATAGACAAATAGCTATACTCATGTTCATCTAATTAGGATATACGAATCCCGGTCTGGACATTTGAATAACCTTCCAGCTGGCTTGCGGTAGGTCGGTGGTTCTACCCGGATGTTCTTCGGTGCACGAAACGATGTAATTTGTTCCGTGCGCAGAAGAGCCTCTGGAGTCTTCCTCCAAATGTAATTAGCTGGACGTCGCGATTTGACCGAATTAATGTTAAAGCGTCGTAAAACCCGATAAAAAAACAAACTAATTAACATATACAATTAGAAATCGGATAACTCGAACATCGGATAACTCGAAGTAAAAGTTCTGTCCTTCCGCAATTTACAGTTCAGAATTGTTCTAAAATGTATCACTACGCATATTTAGAAATTAGAAGCACATGGGACAGCTTAATGCAGTTCAAAAGTAATGCTGAAAGCTCCTGT
Source organism: Azorinus chamasolen (assembly GCA_963576725.1). NCBI lineage: Eukaryota > Metazoa > Mollusca > Bivalvia > Cardiida > Solecurtidae > Azorinus > Azorinus chamasolen. Next base: position 16,257,162 of record OY755240.1, on the reverse strand, counting down.
AGGAGCTTTCAGCATTACTTTAGACTTGCATTAAGCTGCGAACTTGAGGAATTGTTGAGATTAGAAAACAGATGACTCAAACATTTGTTATTTCGATGTAATGTATTTGGCCCCTTGAAGTTCGAGATATCAAAATTCAACTATAGTCTGCTTGTAAAACTATCTAAGGTGTCTAAACATATCCATATATTTCTTCAATCCCATTAACACAGAATTATCTGGACTGCTAAAGGCACATATGCACACAGTATAGACCAAGAAGGAGTCCTCCTGTTTTTGATGTGCACGATAAAAGGTGTCTCTGAGGGTAAGGCTGTGTCTCTTTAAAAACGCATACATGTGTGTTCACCTTAGTACTACGCCATAATATAGAGAATATAGTGTCAAATCTTTTGAACAGAAATACAGAAGAAATTTCGATTGGGCAAAGACAAGTTTTATTTTTAACATTTGATATGATTTGTATACTATAAACATTTCACAATAATAAAATATTGACATACCTATGTACATTCAAATTGATGAAAACATTATTCTTAGGTATTGAATAGAAACATGGGCAATACATGTATACAGTAAAACGACTCTACAACGATCATCAGAACGAGACCTGGCCCCGCTTTCACAAACGATCTCATTTTGAGAAAATCTCATACTCAAGAAAATGCTCAAACTCTTGCTCACTTGAGATTTCTCAAAAATCGGCTTTCACGAAGCTTCTCATCTCATTTTGAGATCGGTCTCATTCGAGTCGAAACTTGAGCAAAGTTATTTACGTTGTAAGCGGCCTAAAAATAGAAGTTTTTAATATCGGAGGTAAGAATCTAACGTCTCGCGCTCGTTCCCGCAATCTGTCAGTCGTCTGCGTACAAACAAAAACAATGGAAGATGTAAAAAACGATCATCGGTTCAACGAGAAAGAGACACTGGTCCTTGTTCAGAATGTGGTAGAATATGACCACATTCTGAACGGAAAATTCAAAGGACCAGGGTTTGGCGGCATTACGGCCTCAAGCAAGGAAAATGCGTGGAAACAAATACTGGATAAAGTGAATGCGTAAGTGTTTTTTTCATCAATGCTTTATTTAACGTATCATCATTGCATAAGGAATTTCCACATTTTTCGTATTCCTTGTATTATTATTCACCTCTATTTAATTTACTACACGAAGATTCATTAAAAAACATTTAATTTGTCTTTGAACGAAGCTAGCAGTATATATTTAATAAGCGTTACATGTATGAACTAAAACTATCTCTTTGACAATTCTGTTGGTTTTTTTTTTCATTTTCTCCATTATTAAGCCGTTCCCTGCTCTAAGTTTCCGTCAAGTTTTCTACCTACTGAATATTCAGACAAATTATTATTTAATGAAATATGGGAGGTGGGACATTGTATAGCCATTTAAGAAAGTAAAGAAACAGATCTATCAAATATGATTCGGGTCTGTTGTGTTTGCAAGTGCATAAAAGGCGTTTATATGGAAATGCTTAAACTGAATATTTTAGCAAAACATGTATTGTATAATTGGCCTATTATTTATTTCAATAAAAATTAGTGTTGTTCTGATAACCGGTTATAATCGATGATTGATCGAAGAAGTATTTTCTATTTACTATTGATAGTAATTTTGCCACAATCGATTACTGACTGTATAATCCGTACAGCAGCATTAGTAATTTTCGTAGGCGTTTTAATGGGAATATTTATTATAACTGTATGAAGTATTTTACCTTTATAATAAGCCTCTACCGAGCTGTAATCTGTGACCATTCACTAAAATCGTCTCTTCGATATGATTCTAATGAATGGTCACAGCATACTGTTTTGTTGATACAAAAGCTTAGTTAGGTATTAGCTTGTTACATCATGCTTCACATGCACAGAATCTCTGAAAGTTTTTTTGATTAATTATCGATTTTTTAATCAATAATAAAGGTTCGATTCAATTCGATAATCAATTATGATTTTGGTCCGATTCTCCATCTCTAATATAAATACCGATATCCACCCCCAAATTTTATTATGAATGAAATGGTGAAATTGCTTAATTGATTTAATTCATACTCATGTATCATACCTGTATTTGAATATCGCCACTATTGATGCCTTAAATGCCCCTTTAAATGATTTTCATTGTGGTTTTTTTCATTATTATTATTACAAATTTTCTGAATATTATCAAACATCTTTGATGATGATGCATAATTCATTTGTTATGTAATCTTTTCCTTTACAAAGGTCAACAGAAGCTAGACTTGGCAAAGAAGACCGGTGGCGGACCAAAGGCACCCTCCCCAACTGCGGTTGAGAAACTTTGGCTGTCAAACTCCAGCAGCAAGCCCAGCGTCACCGGTCTTGGACTTGGTATGATGGATACAGAAGGTAATTTTTTCAACAATTATTTATCTTTTAATGTTAGGCCAATATAGGACCACAATCCTATTATTCCATGAAAATCATAGAAGTTCTCCAAACCTTTTCTGAGATATGAATCATAGAACAAGAGGGCCTAAAAGGCCCTGATATCGCTCACCAGACAATCAGAGAAGAAGATTTTCAAAGTTTTCACTACATGTTTCTATAGAAAATTAGCCAGCCCTGGGCAGAGTCAATTTTAAACCCAGGGGCATAATTTTTATAACTTTGGTAGAGGACCTGAACATGATGCTGTGTGCCACATATGAAAGCTGAATACCTTCCAGTTTCAGGAGAAGATTTTCAAAGTTTTCACTACATGTTTCTATAGGGAGAATAATGGTGGTGTTAACACCCTTTCCTCCATAAATAGGCCTTTCAACCCCTTGGCAAACAGAGTATACCAAGATCAGTTGGCTGATCAGGGTCTGCTCTGTTTGCTTCTGACATGATATAGTTCTGATTCTAGTATTTATCAGGTCACAGTTTTTGCTTATTCATCCACAATAGAAATTATGTTAATTAATATTCATGATGGCATTATCTCCTACATGAATATTCATTCATGGTCTAAAGGGTTAAGAAATGACTAACTCTACCCCACATAATTGTAAGCCACAGCACTCCAAGCTAATTCAGAGGAGAAGATTTTTAAAGGTTCAAATTGTTGACGGACGACGCACGACGGACGACGCACGACGACGGACATCAAGTGATCACAAAAGCTCACCCTGAGCACAAAAATGCTCTGGTGAGCTAAAGAAGGATGGAAACTGATTCTGAGAATTAAATGACTGTGGAAAATATGTAAATTTGCATTTCATTGGAATGTTAAGATTTTCAATGCTTAGACTCATATTACTTTTATTGGAATTTTCAAGTAAAGACACAATACAATGTTATATCTGTCAATAGATAAATTTATTGCATTTATTGCAATCCAAAATGAAGAATATATAGATGACATGGTCTGCAAAGCATTTCAAATTCAAACAATAAATTTTTTCAAATCATTCAACTGGAATCTGTCAACAATAGTGCATACCGAAATACTAAGACTGTTATTTCTGCTCCAAAACTGTGCTAGAAATACTATAAATATGCTCTCCTATAGGTTGTACAGCTTAAGCCTTTTCCTGTTTAACATTCATGAAAGGAATAAGTTATATAACAACATTATGAATATTTATGAATAATAACAACATTATGAATATTTACAACCTGAATATTTATAATGTAAATCTTTAAATGCAATGTATTGCTTTCACATGATCTGTATAATCAGATGTACATTATATCACAAGCAAATAAAGCAGACCCTGATCAGATGGCTCCTATATGAGCCGCTTGATCTGGGTCTACTCTCTTTGCAAATACATGAAAAGGCAATAATATGAGGGAAATGGGAAAATATGACACCTTTATATTAGAATTAAATAGTGGCAAAAAGTGAATACCCTAATCAAACCTACTTGTCGGTAGCAGTTTGATAAGGTTTTACACTATTTGCCTTATCCGAATTATTACAGTCATTAGAGTGTGATACTATATTTCATTATAAATAATGTGTCCATGAATATTAAGTAGGTAATGAAATTGGTAATAAACATAGAATATCGAAAGGGTTAACCCTTTCCATCATAGGCAACTTTGAGATCCAAAAAATTAGAGAAAAATATTTTTTTCATAATTTTGTAGTTTAGAAACCATTGTGATAAATAGAGCATTTGCCCCTAAGGAGCAAATGCTCTATTTATCACAATGGTTTCAAAAAGTGACTATTGCAGGCACGTAGAAATGCGTATTTATGGAGGAAAGGGTTAATTGTTTCACCTTATCCAGTATTCAAACATATCAGTCCAAACACAAATATACTATTTAACCCATTATGCCTGAATTGTAAATTGAACTTGAAAAAGACTATGGGTAATTGATGAGATAAAATTAAATCCAGCAAAACAAGATAACAACAAGTAGATACTGTTTATCATGTTCTTATGGGGATTGTTTCATTCTGAGATATCAATCCAGTTGATTACTTGTATATTTTGGCCACATATAGCTAGGCAAAAATGGGATAAACATGATAAAGGGCTGTAGAATCTACATCATTCCGATATTTTAAAAGAACAAAAAAAAAACACAGTCAATTTGTCAAATTTTTTGCCATATATAACAACAACTGAAATAGTGAAGGATTTGATTGCATAGATACATAAATGCCACTTGTAACTAAAGGCATAATGTGAGGATACATTTCATCTGCATAAACACAAAAGTATTCGCACTTTATAGTGAGAAATAATTCAAACAATATAATATACAGTATGCATTTGAAAACATAACGAAGTTATAATATCGTTAGAAATGTCTTCTGATATAGATCTAGATCTACAAACGCCAAATTAATTGTTTATGAATGTTTTACAGTTACGAAAATACTCGGGGTCGAATGTGACAAAACAGTAATTCAAGTAATTTTGGGGACTTTTAAGCTAATTTTTCTGGTGAATTTACGACGACCCCAGTCATAATATAGTTGTTTCATTTTTAACTCAAGTTCAATCATATCAAATCAAAGTAACTTTAAAATTATATGATTAAAACGATACTGGCCTTCTCGCATCGATTCGTCGAACTAGGGGGTCGAAATAGGCACTACGGAAAACAAGGGGAATAATTCAGAGTACACTAAGAAACAGGAGGGGGGGGACAGGAAGTATATTTTTTGTTTACATTAGTAACAACTTACGGCTTCGTTCGTAGAAATCATGTTGAACAGACGCTGCACTGTCACCACGGGGGAACCTTACAAATTGATTCGCCAGATTTGTAAGAGCTCTTGACACTCTCCAAACACACCGGCTGACTGTGGCCTCCGAGAGTCCAAGCGAATCTCCGATCAAACGGAAAAATGCCCCCGTTGCGAAATAACGAAGGGCAGCTAACAACTGCAGCATCGGAGGCACTGCCATGCTCCTTCCCGTCTGGTGTCCTATTGCATCCTCAATTAAAGACAGGATGAATGTGATGGATGCCATGGAAAATCTAAACCTCTGTATCAGTTCGTCGTCCGTCAAACTGTTCACAGAAAAACGGCTCCTAAAAACGCGCCGGGCTCTTCTCATTCTGCGACGAACGCGGAAACGTCTAACTAACGCCATTTTGAGATTTAGAATGAGACAACGTCATAGCTGTCTCACAATATTCTGAGCAAATTCTCATTATGTGAGACAGAACTCATCTCATTCTGTTTAGTGAAAGCCAACGTGAGATTTTGCTCATCTCAAGTGAGCAAAATCTTACTTTTTGAGCATGAGTCGAGTTTGAGATCGATTGTGAAAGCGGGGCCAGGTTCTGGGTCTTTAGGTAAGATGGTAGCGGTAGATTAATGCAGGAATAAAGTTGCGCAGAAAGCTCTTATTTAAACTTTCTGCATTACTGTCGTTATACGTTACCTCTTTCTCTAATGCACTGTAAATTGATCACTTCATGAATGTCCATTAACTGATTGTCTATAATGTGAAAATATCAATGGATGGTTGGACTTACATCGCTTGAGCCGTTGCTAGGGGACTTTTGACGCCACTGCAAAGGTCACATGTTGAAACCGTTGTGATAAATAGAGCATTTGCTCCTATAGTAGCAAATGCTCTATTTATCACAACTGTTTCAAACTACACAATTCTAAAAGTTAACTTTTCTCTAGTTAATGCTCCTTTTCGGTAGATTTATTCGAAGAGGTTGGATCTAAAAATAGCCTATGAGGAAATATGTTAATATACTCAATAAAACCGAGCCTGAATTTTTCTCTTTTCACATTGCTGCTTTAGCTTTCGAGGGATCCCTTACTTTCAGAACTTATACAAACGGTGCCTATAAAAAACTGTAGGATTCTATAAGCAAACAGAGCAGACCATGATCAAACAGCTCTTAGAGGAGCTGTCTCATCTGGGTCCACTCTGTTTGCAAATATTTCTATTTCTATAAGGTAAAAAATTAAGAAACCATCGGCTTTTAAACGACACAAATGTTTATTTACAAAACGGTTGCTATAGAGAGGTTCTCCTGTATAATGATCTATGATACCACCTGTTGATGTCATGGTTTTAAATTTCGATGTGTTGACTTTTAGACCCCGTGTATTGTCGTACCCCAGAACTATCATTCAACAGGCTCTCCTTGAGATTCGCTATAAATTCAGGTGTCATTAGAAGGCACTATTATAAATTGCTCTGAAAGCCCCTTCTCTCGTATTAACACTTTTCACGCATTTTGCAAACAGAGTAGATCAAGATCAGATGGCTCCTACTGGAACCCTCTCATCACAGCCTGCTATATACAGTAGAACCCCTCTAATGCGACCACTTAATTAATAAACATGGGTGTCTTTATAAGCAGGTGGTTGCTTAATGCAGGACAAAAGTAATGCAGAGGAGTTTTCTGCATTACTTCTGCCCTGTCTTAAGCTACCGCCTGCATGTAGCACCCAGCAGTATACCTCTTTTAGGTGGTCGCATTAGCGGAGTTTTACTGTACATGTACATGTATATGTGTGTGCCTATGGAACGATATACAGGGTAAATTTCATCCCACAGTTTTTGTCAAGGCCAAAGTTTCTCTTGATAGGTTTACATTATATAAAAAAGGTTAATGAATATTAACGAAGTGACCAAATCCTCATACTTATTCATTAGGGAAAGGGTTAATTATTGACGTTGATTACAAGTCCATGTCTCCTGTATTTTTACAAAGGACACGACATAATACAATGACCCATTTGTGTTTAGGCGAAATCTCTGGTATATATGTATATGTTTTTATAACTGATAATTTAACTGATGCCTGTCTGTGCAATTATTTATACCATTCTCTGACTGTCGGAATTAGGAATTATGTAACTAACACCTTCAGTAAATAAACTGATACGGCATTATTCTAAATGGCACCACTTTGAAACTGACGCCTCTCTATAACTGGTGCCATTATATTACTTTTACCACCCTCTTTCTTTTGTGACCGTGTAGTCACGGGAGCTGTCTGACCTGGGTCTGCTCTGTTCGCTAATGGAATAATATAAGTCTGACTCTACAGTTTCTTAAATTGTAAAAAAAAATCCGTATTCATTAACCATTATAAAATTAATGAATATTCATGAAGTTACGAATTCTTATAAAACATATTCACGAGGGTAAAGGTAAAATGTGCTCGCTCTATAGTTGATGATGTCATCATGTAGCTAGTGTCACTCTTTAATGACATCACATTATTGCAAACCGTGCAGACCATGATCAAACAGGGCTCCATCAGGGGCCCTTTGATCTGGGCCTTTACTGTTTTCAAGGTTCCGATATATATAAACATGCTCTAAGAAAACAAAAATGGAATGAAAAATGTTGTTTTTATCCCGAGAAGTTGCTTAGATACTTAAAATACACTTTAAACATTAATCTGTTGTCTTTCTGAAAGTAACCTGGCAGTGGAACTTATGATAACGTTATGATACTGATATAAGGCTGAAATGAATTCTCGGCATCTGGTCTGGATCTAAATGTACATGTAATAACCCTTTACTCCATGAATATTCATGTCAGAAATAATTGTATGATGAATATTAATTATATTGATTTTCATAATGGCGCATGAACATTATTTTTTTGTCATGGCAGAAACTATAGAATCATACATACATTATATCATATGCAAACAGAGCAGACCCAGATCAGACAGCTCCTATAGGAGCCGTCTGATTTTTATCTACTCTGTTTGCAATGGCATAGAAAAGGCTAATTATGGAGTAAAAGGTTAAGTTGTACAAAACTGGTATTTTATTCAGATTTTGATGTAGTAGAGTCGGATTATAGCATGATCCACATATATGCCATTGTGTGCGACCCAAATAAAAAACAAAAGAGCCTGGAGGAGGTCAGTCTTTTACATTTCAAGATCTACCTACTTGTTCCATTCAATCTTTTTTCCGTTTTTGACCGCTTGTGGGAAAAGTGTCAACGACTGTTATCAAATGTGGACCAGTCTATTGAGTTTCGTCCAATCAGCAAAGCCGTAGATAATCCACTTGTGGACTACGTACTGTATAGGGTAAGTTGACACCTACATGTTTTACACGAGACCAGGGACTCTGGACAAGTCAATGAATAGTCCCAATTTACAAAAAGCTTGTCCGTTTATTGAAATGATCGCAATGAATAACATAACCCCTTATCGCTTTCCATCATGTAAGCGCCTTTTCACGCCTATACAAACTCAGTAGACCCAGATCAAACATCTCATGTAAGAGCCTTCTGACCAGGGTCTTCTTTATTTACTTAAATAAATTATAACATAATTATCTGATTCTATAGCTTCTGTCAATACCAAAAGTAAATGTGTGCTTTTACCATTATAAAACTTCAAGTAATAAATATTGATGACGTCATTATTTCTTACATGGACATTCAACAGGGAATGGGTTAACCCTTTCCTCCATAAACACGCCTTTCTACGCCTCTGTAAATGTCACCCGTTGAAACCGTTGTGATAAATAGAGCATTTGCTCCTGTAGGAGCAAATGCTCTATTTATCACAATGGTTTCAAACTACAAAATTCTAAAAAATGCCTTTTCTCTAGTTAATGCTCCTTTTCGGTAGATTCATTCAAAGTGGTTGGATTTAAAAATAGCCTATGAGGTAATGGGTTAAGCAATACCGGGATCATGCACACTGTTGACTTTATCCATATGTGTCTAGGGTCCATTAACCCATACCCTAACGGATATTCATGAAATAAATAATGATGTCAAGAACATTTATCAAACATTTCTTATAATGGTTTTTACAGGTTTGTTTGCTTTGGATCTGTATAATTCCTTAAGCAAACAGGGCAGATCCTATTCAGATGACTACTACAGGAGTCATTTGATCTGGATCTATTCTTTTTGCAAATGCGTAAAAATGCGTCTCTATCATATACAGTAAAACCTCTCTTTAACGGCCACTAAATTACATCAAGTAGTTAAAGACAGGTTGCTGCTTAAAGCAAGGTGAAAGTAAAACAGAACGCTCCTATTGGAGCGTTCTGTTTTATTTTCACATTGCTTTAAGCAGAAACGTTACCACACAGCGTCTGATCGTGGTTGGACCCAATGTCATTGCGATATGGGGCCAACTTTGCGCTGACGTCCTGTGGAATCTGGGTAAAACCTTGAAATATTATAGACCCTATGCTAACCATTAAGTAAAACTTTCATTCTACCAGTAACCATATGTATCTTTAAAGATGTATGTAGCTTTTACTAGATTGTTTTTAATGTGCTTGTATATATGTTACTGTTGAGGGCCTCATGGAAGATTGATTTTATCAAATGAGTTCTCTCGTTAAATAAAGTCTTTATTATTATTATTATTATTATTATTATTATTATTATTATTAACAAATGTAGTGACCGTTATAGAGAGGTTATACTGTATATGATTTAGACCAGTCCATAATGTCCTAGTAAACATAGCAGATACTCATCAAACTAACCATACAGGAATGGGTGTAATCTCACCTACGATTAGAGATAAACATTGAACCAACTTTTAACGACTGTACAATATGGACAGTGTTTAATATTTATATCACGTGATTCTAGATTACGGACAGGTAAGTTGACAAGGGATCGTCTCAAGATGTCACCACCAATTGTTATGGTCCACTTTCAATGCGGGAAACGAGTGAACGCTTATTTGCAAATCAGTGTAGACCTAAACCAGAAGGCGCCAAAAAAGAGTAAATCAATTTGGCACACTTCTGATAACTTTAAATTAGACTGACATTGTACCAAATAGTGTAGACCCTGGTCAAATTGCTACATCACGAGCAGTTTGATCTGGGCCTTTACTGTTTGAATACGTTCGTCTGTCCGAATTATTGAGTTCGCGTGTTCACGCCTTAGATCAGGGTCCATGCTTATAAAGCTTTTAGTTGAGTCTGAGTTTCTTTCTCAAGCTTTTGATTGGTCAGATTTGAGTTCTCAAGCTTTTGATTGGTCAGATTTGAGCCAAAGGCTCAAAATCTGACCAATCAAAAACTTGAGAACCAACTCAGACTCAACTAAACGTTTTATAAGCATGGACCCAGACAACTGCTGTATGAGCCTGATTAGGGTATGCATTGTTTGCTTGCATGTTTCTGATCATAAAATAATTATACGTTGCCGTGGCAATACATTTATATATTTCTTACATATTTCATACAGGAATTAGACCCTTTCGACGCCAAATTTTTAATTGTCGTCTGCAAACTAATTTTGTTAAATCATTCGGTAAAATAAGGAAGTCAGATAAATACAGTGAACACATTAATATATAGACATAGTTTGATACAAAAAGTGAACTCTCTGATCAGACGTAGCCTTGAAAAGGCATCGTCTGGTCTGGGACTGCACTATTTGTCGTGGTGCAATGTTGGGACATTGGCGGTGAAAGAAATAATAACATCATTTTTATTAATTAGATAATTTTTTTATAATGGCATTATGAACACAACTCAGGCAGAAACTGGAGAATCAAAACTCTATTAATAACAATTATAAGCGAACAGAGCAGACCCTGATAAGACAGCTCCTAAAAGGAGCCGTCTGATCTGGGTCTACTATGTTAACAAGGGCGCGAAAAGACGTATATATGACGGGGAAATGGTTGACCATTATCCATACCAGGCTAAAATGTGAATAGGTTTACTGTCGTGGTTCCCCCTGAACTCTATTTACATAATTATGAGTCGCCTATTCCAAAAACACATTATAACCTGTTCCGATACAAACAACTATAAATAAAACCTAGTTGTAGTAAATTTATTACCTTTTTGATGTTTCAGCATGAAGCCTTTGACATAATATTTGTCAGTTATGTTAGGCTCGACGGCTGATGTCAAATTACTTGAATGATCATCACAGTAGCCCCCTAGCTAAAACGACCACTTAATAAATATGAATTGGTGTTTTAAAGGTATAGGTGCTTGCTTAGTGCAGGACGAAAGCGATGCAGAAAGCTCCCAAAGGAGCTTTCTGCATCACTTTCGTCCTGCATTAAGCAATCACCTGGCTTAAAGGCCTAGTATTAGAACTATTCAGGGTGGTCGTTTTAGAGAGGGTTTACTGTATACAAAATTTATATTTATGATTTTGGTTTCTTGTTCATGACACATGAAAATATTTGTTTTTATATTTATTAATTTCCCTCAAAAGGCATCAATTTTCGGTGACATTATATTCCTTAACCCATTCCCTCATATTGATGCATTTTGACGCCTCTGTAAAAGTCAATATACTGCCATTCAAAACAACACTCCGGTAGGAGCTGTCTGATCAGGATCTGTCCTATATACTTATATATTATTCTGGGTCTACTCCAATTGCAAAGGTATCAAAAGGCGTATATGTGAAGTAAATAATTAACCCTTTCCCTTTTCTACATGGTATAGTATAAATTCTATACCTGAGACAGACGCCATTTAACACCTTTGCATACAAAGTACATGGTTTCATATACCAGTTTAACACATCAGCTAATAAATATTCATGATGTCATTATTTCTTATATACATATGCATGAAGTTCATTATTGTCCGCTTGTTTCAATGTTGAAAAAATACTGTACATAATTATATATTTCATTAAGATTCGCGTATCAAAGAGACATAACTCTTACAAATGTATGTAAACTTACAGGCAAGAGTTACCCTTCTTTAAAAATATTTCATTATCTAGGCAACACGATCTAAAAGCCTTTTACACATGCCATGTGATAAATTCTTTCATTTCTAATTATATTGAACAACAGTCTCAAACATAATTACGAAACTAGTTAGTGTTTTCTTTTACCCTTTCAATGCAGAATAATGTTTATCTACTAGGGTTATTCTCTGCTCCGGATTTCATATAGGAGCTTTTCTTCAGGTTCCTTACAAAACATTATCAGCATACAAAACAGTTTGGAACCTGATGAAACGCTGAGTTACTCGGCATCTCATCTGAATCTAAACTATTTTCAAATTGTCACAAATTTGCATATGGCGAGACAAGGGATTGATTATCTACTGGTCTAATGTCACTAATTGTATTTCTGCTATTTAATCAAGAAAACATGTCATAAAGAAACGCGATGAAAGCGAAATGTTCGTCTGGGTGTTATTTGTCTCTAACTGCTGATACCTTGTCATGACAGACCGAGGAAGTCCTAGATTAAAGTTCTTTAAAGCTCGTGTACAGAAATATGCACAATAAAACCTCTCTTATCTAAAACATTGGTACCCTAGGGCGAGCGAGCGAGTGAGAGAGAGAGAGAGAAACAGAGACAGAGACAGACAGAGACCGACAGACTGACAGAAACAGAGAGGATAGAGACACAGAGAGACACAGAGGGACAGAGGAACAGAGAGAGATTCAGACAGAGTGAGATATAGCGAGACAGACAAACAGAGATAGACATACAGAGGCAGAGATAGACAAAATACAGACATACAGACAGACAGACAGACAGACAGAGGCAGAGAGAAATAGACAGACAGAGATAGACAGAGTGAGACACACAGAGAGACAGAGGGAGAGAGATTTTACCGGGATTCAAGATAAAAAAAACATAACGGAAACCTGTTACTAGTAAGCACAGTCATCAAATGAATTAACACATTATCCCCTAGTGACGCATTTTTTACGTATCTATAAAAGTCACTTTATGAAACCATTATGATAAAAAGAGCATTTGCTCCTATCACAATGGTTTCAAACTACGAAATTCTATTTTTTTTCCTTTCCTCTAGTTAATGCGCCTTTTCGGTAGATACATTCAGAGAGGTTGGGTCTAAAAATAGCCTATGAGGTAATGAGTTAATTGGTTAATGTGTTACCTGATTAGTACTCATGTAAGAACTAATGACAACATTAGTACAGGAGCCGTCTAATCAGGGTCAGTTCTGTTTGCTTATAGAATTTGATAGACCTGTTTCTTTAGTTTCTAAAATGGCTACAATGTCCCGCCTTCCATATTTCATTATAACTATTTTGTTCTTGAGTATTCAGTTGGTATTGAAATTTGGAATAAATATAGAACAGGGAAAGGGTTAACCCTTTCGCTGTCCATGGCGGATCTGTGATTACCTATGCAAACAGTTTGAATCCAGATGAGACGCCGAGTAACTCGGCGTCTCATCAGGATTCAAACTGTTTGTTACTGTTATTATGTTTTTGAAACAAAAATGAAGAACATCAAAAGAATTAAAATTTGTAGCAGACGACAAAGTTAGCAGACGACAGAGTTTGGCAGCGAAAGGGTTAATAATAACTCTAACACCTTTATAACGTCTGTTCAGATTTGGACCTGGCGCAATTTGAACTACTTCCGATCCGGCCAGAGTTTTAATAAACTACTAACCGACTGTCAAACAGTTTGGATCCTGATGAGACATCGAGTTACTCATTATGCACGGTTATGTACTGTGTGTCGGTAAGACCTAGCCCTGTACAGCTGAACTTTGATAACTCGAACTCGGATTACTCGAACTTCGGATAACTCAAATTAAAAGTTTGGAACTTCCAAAAAATATAATACAAAATTGTTCTAAAATGAAACACTGTGCATATCTAGAAACACATGTGACAGCTTAATGCAGGTCGAATGTAATGCTTACTTTAGACCTGCATTAAGGTGTAAACTGATCAGATTATACATCGGTTGACTCGAAACTCTGTTATATCGAAGTAATTTGTATGGTTCCTTGAAGTTCGAGATATCCAAATTCAACTGTACTTGATATAAACGCCTTTATCATGCATTTGCATACAGGATAGACCCAACATCAAACAGCTCCCATAGGAGCCGTCTGAGCGCGATATGCTCTGTTTGTTAATGGAATTATAATTATTATATAAATACCATCCTACAGTTTTGACAAAGAAAATAACTCCCTTGAAAATATCACCGTTTAAAAATTAAATTAATGAATATTAATGAAGTGACCAATTCAATCATAAAGGTTTATTAGAGAGAGAGAGAGAGGGAGAGAGAGAGAGAGAGAGAGAGAGAGAGAGAGAGAGAGAGAGAGAGAGAGAGAGAGAGAGAGAGAGAGAGAGAGAGAGAGTTAAATGCAATGTTCGTGTCACGGCATTTCAAACAGTCCCCAGACCTACTCCATCCAAATAAGTATACAGTAAAACCTCTCTATAACGGCCACTCTATTGTGTTAAGTAATTGGTATTTTGGGCAGGTGGCTGTTTAAAGCAAGGTGAAAGTAAAACAGAACGCTCCTATAGGATGTTTTTAGTGGCCGTTATAGAGAGGTTTTACAGGGTTTGTTTTACTGTTTTACTCCAAAAGGAGCTTTCTGTATGACTTTATGACTTTCATCCTGCATTAAGCAGTCACCTGCCTGAAAAGTTTTACTTTACTAAACGGTTTAGAGAGGTTTTACTGTATTTCTCCCGTCTTGAAGACGTGATTAAACTTCGACTACTGCATGTTTCTTCTTCTAAATAGTTTATCATGTAGTCAAAATGTATATATCTGGTTGTCGTGAATGTGTCCTGGTCACGCTATACAGTAAAGCCCCTCTAAACCGGAATTCTAGTAGAGAAGAATTTCAGTACTTTTACGCAGGTTACTGCTTAATGCAAGGTGGAAGGCATGCAGAAAGCTCCTAGAGGAGATTTCTGTATGACTTTGAACATGCATTAAGCTGCCACCTGTCTTCAAGAACGATATTTAATGAACCAAAATTAACGTCCAGTTTAGAGAGGTTTTACTATAATATTATAATAAGTCGTGACAAAGACATAATCAGTTTTCGTGATAATAAACCATGGTCACGAGATAATAAATTTTGTCAACGAGATATTAAGTAGTGGCCATGAGATAGTTAGTCTTGGGCTCTTGGCGACAATATACTATGTCGTTACATTAAAAAGGTCCGTCATATAAAACAGCGGTTTATGCTTCAGTTCCTTTTTAGTTACCCCCCTTTGACCACGAAGCCTCCGTTCGACTCGGACTGTCATGGAATCCATCGTTAAAAAACAAATGGACATTCGGGTTGTTTGTCCCCCTCACTCCATAGATTATACTCATCTGCGCACCACATTTGCAAACAGTAGAGACCCAAATCAAAGGTCTCGCCTACAGGAGCCGTCTGATAAGGACTACCTCTGTTTGTTGTGAAATATTACACAGAAGAGTCTAGACAAATGATTTATTAACATAGAAGACTGCAGAATCAGATGGTAGCTTAATGCAAGGCAAAAGTGATACAGAAAACTCCTATAGGAGCTTTATGTATCACTTCTGTATTGCATTAAGCTACCACCTGTTTTAACCCTTCGCTTGCTGAATTTTATAATACATCTCTCCTTCTTTACCCATGCCCTGTTGTACAATTACATATATCTTCACTGTGTACACGTATTTCGCTGTGCAATCACTGCTGTGGAGTGCACTGGTTTCACAATCAACGTGTAAATAGTGCAGACCCTGATGAGACAGCTCCTGCAGGAGCTGTCTCATCTGGGTCTTCACTATTTACAGGTAGGTATATTGACGTGAACAGCAAGCGAAGGGTTAACAATCTAATATTATACTTTTTGGTGGTCGTATTGGCGAGATTTGATTGTATACAGATCTGATTCTACAGTTTCTTTTGTGGCCAAATATTCCTGTTATCATAATGCCATTATTAAATTTCGACTTATAAATGGCATTGCTTCTACAGGAATATTCACGAAGTAACAGCGCCCATGTGAAAGGATCCGTTCGATAGTATCATACGGTCTAGAAGACTGATCGTCCTGCTGCAGAGTTCATCCTTAACCTGTTCCGTCATAGGCTAGGTTTAGATCCAAACTCTTAGAATAGATCTACTGAAAAGGAAAACAAGTAGAAGTATGTAGTTTTGAAATCATGATGATAATTAATACATTTGCTCATATGGAGCAAATGCTCTAGTTGTCACAATGCTTTAAAAAGTGACTTTTACAGACTTTTACAAAGGCGTCAAATGGCGTGAATATGAGGGAATGTGTTAAAAAGCAAATAAGCCACCGGATCTGTTTAATTCATAGATTATGCTAGTTGTTCATCTTGGTTCTCCGAGACGTTGTGATTAGTTGCTGGACGTCCTGTCGGGCTCCCTTTGCTAATATCCACCCAACTATCTAAAAATAGAACCAGGGAGACTTCATTGAACGTCTACCTTTTTCGGTATGATATCCACTTTCTTATGTTTTATATGACATTTCCATCATTATTTCTCACTTAAGATTTTTTTGTCTAAATCTGTGTAGCTTATTTCCGACTAATAATAGTCGATGGCCGCATCTTTCGTCTACATGGTGCCATATACATACCAGCACTTAACCGGTAAGGAAGAATCATGTTCTAAATATATACCCAGCTTAGTCGCACTTATCACCCGCATGCACGATTCAGATTATTATATGTGTTTTGATATATCATTATATCCTACACTTATCTAATGTTTCTTACAAAACCTGTGTGTTCTGGTGCTGAAACCCCTCAAAGCGACACTTTTATGAATAAACAAAGATTCTGCAAAAGCATGAGCTTTCTGCAAAACTTAAAGCCTACAGTAGGCACTACCTGCTTTTGAGACACACAATTAATTATTCTTTTTTTGTGGTTGCATCAGATGGAGTTCGCTATATCTATTAACCTGTAAATATGACATATATTTATGTAAATAATCCGTTGTTGTGTAGGTCAAGTTATTAATAACTTTGTGTTTAAACATCGCGTGCCTATACAAGGTTGACTCAGACATTTCAGGAACTTTTACAAAATGCAAATCTGACAAGCTAGAATGTTTATATGGCCGATATAAAAACTTCCTCGAGATGATTTTTCTTGTTTTAAGATCGCCAGAGATTTATTCCCTACCGGCACGCACATTGTCCATAGCCTTCCCGCAACCGGAAATAACTGTCCTCAGATCTGAAGAGTGCTTCAAATTGGGCATAATTTGTGCAATGGGGAAGACGTAGTAAAGGTGAACATATGTCTGGAATTTGTATATTGAGCTTATATTAGCCAGCGCACAGTGATCGAGGTCTACTTGAACACGCAAGGCGTACGGAAGTCACGGACACAACATTGTCATTGTTGTATATTTATTATCTTTAACCCATTCGCTCAAAGACTATTTTTTGACTCATCCTCGTTGAATAAATCTACCGAAAAGGAGCATTTACTATCAAGAAAGGAATTGTTTAGACTTGTGGTAGTTTTGAAACCATTATGATAGAGCAAATGCTCTATATACTACACTGGCTTCGAAAAGTAACTTTTACAGAGGCGTCAATATGAGAGAATGAGTTAACCCGTTACTTCATAGGCTATATTTAGATACAATCCCTTTGAATAAATCTACCGAAAAGGATCATTAACTAGAGAAAAGGAAAATTTGGGATTTTTGTTGTTTGAAACCATTGTGATAAATAGAGCATTTGCTCCTATAGGAGCAAATGCTCTATTTATTACGATGGTTTTCCATAGTGACTTTTACAGAGTCGTCAAAAGTCGTCAATATGGGGGAATGGGTTAATCAATAAATACGCCTTTTCACGCCTTTGCAAACAGAGTAGACCACGATCAGACGTCTCATGTAGGGACCGTCTGTTCTGGGTCTACGTTGGTTGCTTCTGAAATAACATAAATATCATTCTACAATGTTCTACAATGGCCAATACTCTGTTTTCATATGCCATTATAAAATAGGCTTAGTCATGCTGTAATTACTTCTTACAAGAATGGTCACGGATTTAAAAAGAATTAACTTGCTGCAATTATTTTCGTATAATGGTTCAAACCGTGGTATTACATTGGTTATAATATCTTAACCCTTACCCTCATATAAACGCCTGTTCACGCATTTGCAAACAAAGTAGACCCAGATCAGACGGCTTCCATAGGAGCCATTTGATCACTGATCAGGGTCTGCTCCGTTTGCTTATGGAAATTTATAGATCTGATTATGCAGTTTCCCCAACAGTGAAACATGTCCTTTTTCTCTATTCTATGCATGAATATTCATGAAGTGAAGAAATATTGAATCAATATAAACCTGAGAAAGGGTTAAAATACAAACCAATCATTTATAGACAGATTACCATTAAATGTGCTTAGCGTGATCCCAAACTTTAGCATATAAATTTAGCATATAAATTTGCATACAATTTACAAGATACTAATACATAAAAATGACATACTTAAAATATGGTACAATCAAAATTTGTAATAATTTCCATATACATATTTAAATATTACATAGAAGCAATTTTTAATAAGTTATATTGAAATATTACAGTAGTGTAGTTCGACCCAATAAGATGGTATAATTTGTAATCCTAAACTACACGTCATGGTGCCAAATTACTCGTTGTGATCCCAAACTACTCGTGCTGATCCCAAACTACTCATGGTGATCCGAAACTACTCGCGAAACTACATTTATTGCAAACACAGACGAATTCGTACTAGCCATTGTAAACAGTCTAACTTCAGATAATATGCCTTGTAACCCATCATCTTATCAGGGTCCAAACTGTTTGACTGTTTGACAAGAATCTGAAACAGACAATAATCTTGACAGGAGAAATATATTTGGCGATGAAGTGGTTAAAAATATTACTGCATTATCCAAAAGTATAGGGATCTATCTGTGAATGGCAATTCCCTTGTCCTGTCAAGAACAATCTGACTGATATTTGAAAACAGCTTGGATCCAGATGAGACGCCGAGTAACTCGGCGTCTCATCAGGATCCAAGCTGTTTGACACTCGGTCAAACGTTTCTCATAACCATTGATCGAACGGGTATATGCATGTAATATTTTCAACAGACCGAACTTTTAGCGGATATCATTTTGATACCAGGATAAGGTTTAATTTCAAAATATAACGAGATGGGGGATATCTTTATGGTTCAGAAGCTGTTCATTGGCGCGTCTAAGTATTACGTAC
The DNA here is from genome assembly GCA_963576725.1 of Azorinus chamasolen. NCBI lineage: Eukaryota > Metazoa > Mollusca > Bivalvia > Cardiida > Solecurtidae > Azorinus > Azorinus chamasolen. Next base: position 16,237,737 of record OY755240.1, on the reverse strand, counting down.
ACCGGAGTCGTGGCAAGACAGAATCTGTGTTACAAGAGGTACTTATCTTGGGAATTATGAAATACAGGCAATATTTCGTCTGAAAGTGTCCGCTAATGGAGTTAATTTCATATATTGAGTTGACATACGAGACTGGTGCTTAGAGCATTACTGAGAAATATACTTGCCCTCTTATCAAGGTTTAACCCTTTCCCTGTTCTATGTTTATTTCAAATTTCAATACCCACTGAATATTCATGTACAAAATAGTTATAATGAAACTATATAGCCATTTTAGAAAGTAAAGATAACAGATCTTTCAAACATTAGCAAACAGAGCAGAACCTGATCAGACGGCTCCCCTAGGAGCCATCTGATCTGGGTCTACTCTTTTTGCAAATGCGTGAAAATGCGTTTATATGAAGGAAGGTACACGTTTACTTCATGCTTACCCCCGATGTGAATAAAATATTTGGATCTTGTGCAATTTTAATTGCATCCGATTCAATGAATATTATAAGAAACTATAATTGACCGAGTGTCAAACAGCTTGGACCCTGATGAGACACCAAGTTCCCCCGGCGTCTCATCTGGAACAAGCCGTTTGTTAAATGCGATGTCAGGTCTTGAACACCAGAATAAGGGTCAAAGTCAGGGTTTTCTATTACCAGTATAATTTTACACCCACAGACAACAAGGATCTTTCACATACATGTATGTACCAAAAACAGTATTATGGTGTAACAGATTGCGGTTTTATACTTGACAATTCAGAGGTCCAGATAAGATGCGTAAATTAAATCATTTTCAAGAACAACTCCTTTATTTCTCCACCGAACCCAATGTTGTGACCGTTCTTTAGAATCGTCTCTTCGAGACGTTTCTAAAGAGTAGTTACAACATAGGGTTTGATGGAGAAATGGTGATGTTAGTGTCTTAAGTACGCACATTTATCTGTTGTGTATGATTACAGAGAGTAAAGTATTCAAAGTTCAATTTGAAAAATCGAAACTACAAGAGCCGATCGTAAAACATTGCCTTGGTGTTATAGGTAGATATTTGGTCGATCATGCAGTAACTAGAACATAGCATGGTGTCATATGATACAGTTACTAGAACATAGCATGGTGTCGTATAATACTGTAACTAGAAAATAGCATGATGTCATATGATACAGTAACTAGAACGTAGCATGGTGTCATATAATATTGTAACTAGAAAATAGCATGGTGTCATATGATACAGTAACAAGAACATAGCATGATGGTCATATGATACAGTAACTAGAACATAGCATGGTGTCATATAATACAGTAACTAGAACATAGCATGGTGTCGTATAATACAGTAACTAGAACATAGCATGGTGTCATATAATACAGTAACTAGAACATAGCATTGTGTCGTATGATACAGTAACTAGAACATAGCATTGTGTCGTATGATATAGTAACTAGAACATAGTATGGTGTAGTATGATACAGTACCTAGAACATAGCATGGAGTCGTATAATACACTAACTAGAACATAGCATGGAATCGTATAATACAGTAACTAGAACATAGCATGGTGTAGTATGATACAGTAACTAGAACATAGCATGGATTCGTATAATACAGTACATTGTAACTAGAATATCGCATTGTGTCGTATAATACCGTGACTAGAACATAGCAGTAACTAGAACATAGCATGGACTCGTATAATACAGTAACTAGAACATAGCATGGAGTCGTATAATACAGTAACTAGAACATAGCACTGAGTCGTATAATACAGTAACTAAAACATAACATGGTGTCGTATAATACAGTAACTAGAACATAGCATGGTGTCGTATAATACAGTAACTAGAACATAGCATGGAATCGTATAATACAGTAACTAGAACATAGCATGGTGTAGTATGATACAGTAACTAGAACATAGCATGGAGTTGTATAATACAGTACATTGTAACTAGAACATCGCATTGTGTCGTATAATACGGTAACTAGAATACAGCATGGTATCGTATAATACAGTATAATACAGTAACTAGAACATAGCATGGTGTCGTATAATACAGTAACTAGAACATAGCATGGAATCGTATAATACAGTAACTAGAACATAGCATGGTGTCGTATAATACAGTAATTAGAACATAGCATGGAGTCGTATAATACAGTAACTAGAACATAACATGGTGTCGTATAATACAGTAACTAGAACATAGCATGGAATCGTATAATACAGTAACTAGAACATAGCATGGTGTAGTATGATACAGTAACTTAAACATAGCATGGAGTCGTATAATACAGTACATTATAACTAGAACATCGCATTGTGTCGTATAATACAGTAATTAGAACATAACATGGTGTCGTATAATACAGTAACTAGAACATAGAATGGAATCGTATAATACAGTAACTAGAACATAGCATGGTGTAGTATGATACAGTTACTAGAACATAGCATGGAGTCGTATAATACAGTACATTGTAACTAGAACATCGCATTGTGTCGTATAATACAGTAACTAGAATACAGCATGGTATCGTATAATACAGTAACTAGAACATATCATGGAATCGTATAATACAGTAACTAGAACATAGCATGGAGTCGTATAATACAGTAACTAGAACATAACATGGTGTCGTATAATACAGTAACTAGAACATAGCATGAAATCGTATAATACAGTAACTAGAACATAGCATGGTGTAGTATGATACAGCAACTAGAACATAGCATGGAGTCGTATAATACAGTACATTGTAACTAGAACATCACATTGTGTCGTATAATTCAGTAACTAGAACATAGCATGGTGTCGTATAATACAGTAACTAGAACATAACATGGTGTCGTATAATACAGTAACTAGAACATAGCATGGAATCGTATAATACAGTAACTAGAACATAGCATGGTGTCGTATAATACAGTAACTAGAATATAACATGGTGTCGTATAATACAGTTACTAGAACATATCATGGTGTTGTATAATACAGTAACTAGAACATAGCAAGGTGTCGTATAATACTGTAACTAGAAAATAGCATGATGCCATATGATACAGTAACTAGAACGTAGCATGGTGTCATATAATATTGTAACTAGAAAATAGCATGGTGTCATATGATACAGTAACAAGAACATAGCATGATGGTCATATGATACAGTAACTAGAACATAGCATGGTGTCATATAATACAGTAACTAGAACATAGCATGGTGTCGTATAATACAGTAACTAGAACATAGCATGGTGTCATATAATACAGTAACTAGAACATAGCATTGTGTCGTATGATACAGTAACTAGAACATAGCATTGTGTCGTATGATATAGTAACTAGAACATAGTATGGTGTAGTATGATACAGTACCTAGAACATAGCATGGAGTCGTATAATACACTAACTAGAACATAGCATGGAATCGTATAATACAGTAACTAGAACATAGCATGGTGTAGTATGATACAGTAACTAGAACATAGCATGGATTCGTATAATACAGTACATTGTAACTAGAATATCGCATTGTGTCGTATAATACCGTGACTAGAACATAGCAGTAACTAGAACATAGCATGGACTCGTATAATACAGTAACTAGAACATAGCATGGAGTCGTATAATACAGTAACTAGAACATAGCACTGAGTCGTATAATACAGTAACTAAAACATAACATGGTGTCGTATAATACAGTAACTAGAACATAGCATGGTGTCGTATAATACAGTAACTAGAACATAGCATGGAATCGTATAATACAGTAACTAGAACATAGCATGGTGTAGTATGATACAGTAACTAGAACATAGCATGGAGTTGTATAATACAGTACATTGTAACTAGAACATCGCATTGTGTCGTATAATACGGTAACTAGAATACAGCATGGTATCGTATAATACAGTATAATACAGTAACTAGAACATAGCATGGTGTCGTATAATACAGTAACTAGAACATAGCATGGAATCGTATAATACAGTAACTAGAACATAGCATGGTGTCGTATAATACAGTAATTAGAACATAGCATGGAGTCGTATAATACAGTAACTAGAACATAACATGGTGTCGTATAATACAGTAACTAGAACATAGCATGGAATCGTATAATACAGTAACTAGAACATAGCATGGTGTAGTATGATACAGTAACTTAAACATAGCATGGAGTCGTATAATACAGTACATTATAACTAGAACATCGCATTGTGTCGTATAATACAGTAATTAGAACATAACATGGTGTCGTATAATACAGTAACTAGAACATAGAATGGAATCGTATAATACAGTAACTAGAACATAGCATGGTGTAGTATGATACAGTTACTAGAACATAGCATGGAGTCGTATAATACAGTACATTGTAACTAGAACATTGCATTGTGTCGTATAATACAGTAACTAGAATACAGCATGGTATCGTATAATACAGTAACTAGAACATATCATGGAATCGTATAATACAGTAACTAGAACATAGCATGGAGTCGTATAATACAGTAACTAGAGAACATAACATGGTGTCGTATAATACAGTAACTAGAACATAGCATGAAATCGTATAATACAGTAACTAGAACATAGCATGGTGTAGTATGATACAGCAACTAGAACATAGCATGGAGTCGTATAATACAGTACATTGTAACTAGAACATCACATTGTGTCGTATAATTCAGTAACTAGAACATAGCATGGTGTCGTATAATACAGTAACTAGAACATAACATGGTGTCGTATAATACAGTAACTAGAACATAGCATGGAATCGTATAATACAGTAACTAGAACATAGCATGGTGTCGTATAATACAGTAACTAGAATATAACATGGTGTCGTATAATACAGTTACTAGAACATATCATGGTGTTGTATAATACAGTAACTAGAACATAGCAAGGTGTCGTATAATACAGTAACTAGAACATAACATGGTGTCGTATAATACAGTAACTAGAACATAGCATGGTGTCGTATAATACAGTAACTAGAACATAGCATGGAGTCGTATAATACAGTAACTAGAACATAGCATGGTGTCGTATAATACAGTAACTAGAACATAGCATGGAATCGTATAATACAGTAACTAGAACATAGCATGGTGTCGTATAATACAGTAACTAGAACATCGCATAGTTTCGTATAATACAGTAACTAGAACATAGCATGGAGTCGTATAATACAGTAGCTAGAACATAGCATGGTGTCGTATTATACAGCAACAAGAACATAGCATGGTGTCATATGATAACTAAAACATGGCACGGGGTCGTATAATACAGTAACTAGAACATAGCATGGGGTCGTATAATACAGTAACTAGAACATAGCATGGGGTCGTATAATACAGTAACTAGAACATAGCATGGGGTCGTATAATACAGTAACTAGAACATAGCATGGTGTCATATAATACAAACAAACTTCTCTAGTGTAAAGTTCTGAGTACTTGTATTGATCCTTTACTTCATGAATATTCATGTAAGAAATTATGACATTATGAGTATTAATTAGATTAATTGTTATAAAAGCACACGCACATGGGAAGTTTTGGCCATTGTAGAAACAGTAGAATCATATTTGTTATTTTCATAAGCAACCAGAGCGGACCTTGCTTAGACAGCTCCTATAGCAGCCGTCTGGTCTGAGTTTGCTCTGTTTGCAAAGGCATAGTCCATTCCTCTGCAAAAGTCATTTTTATGAAACCATTGTGATAAATAGAGCATTTGCTCCATAGGAGCAAATGCACTTTTTATCACAATGGTTTCAAAACTACACAATTCTAAAACAACCATTTTCTCTAGTAAATGGTCCTTTTGGTAGGCTTATTGAAAGAGCGTTGGTCTAAAAATAGCCTATGAGGGAATATGTTAAAAACGCGTATTTATGGAGTAAAGGAAAGGCTTAACAAGTGGTGACTTAATCTTGGACGAAATACGTATTACAGTAAAACCTCTCTATAACGGCCACTAAAGTGTGTTAATTAGTTGGTATTTAAGGCAGGTGGCTGCTTAAAGCAATGTGTAAGTAAAACAGAACGCTCCTATAGGAGCGTTCTGTTTTACTTTCACATTGCTTTATTTTGACACAAAATACTTGATGTAATTTAGTGGCCGTTTTAGAGAGGTTTTACTGTATATTTATCATTCGGTTATGTTCGGTCGCAGATGTACTTCCTGTGCCATAAACTGTCTCGTCTATATACTCTGTCGTGTCCTGTAGAGGAATTTACCCATTCCCCTATGACTATTCATGTAAGAAATAATTAACCCATTGGCCAAGACGGACACAGAATGATGTCTATATTATTCCATAAGACAACAAAGCAGACTCTGATCAGGCGTTTCCTACAAGAGCCATCTAATCCGGGTCCACCCTGTTTGCAAAGGCGTCAAAACGCCGCCCCTGTCAAGAGAAGGATTAAACCTTTCCTTCGTATATGTGTTTTCTCACATTTGCAAACAGAGCAGACCCATATCAGACAACCTCTACAGGACTGACCAGGGTCTATTATTTTTGCTTATGGTATAATATAATTCTGACTCTACAGATTCTGCCTTTTCCAAAACATCCTGTATATACATGTATATGCCATCATAAAATATCAGCTAATGCATATTCATGGTATTAGTATTCCTTTCATGAATATTAAACAGGGAAATGGTTAAAGTAATATAGTAAAACCTCTCTATAACGGCCACTAAATTACATCAAGTAGTTTGTGTTAAAGGCATGTGGCTGCTTAAAGCAAGGTGAAAGTAAAACAGAACGCTCCTATAGGAGCGTTCTGTTTTAGTTTCACCTTGCTTTAAGCAGCCACCTGCCTTACTTGAAACTTGAAACTTAATCTCTTGGTTAAACGCCTATTTTTGCAAATAATGCATTCAATGGCGTTGTACATTGACATAAATAAAATCAGAGACAAATAAAAATCGATAGAGGATATACAATACACGAATATACATTTAAGAAAGCATAAATACTAATATCCATAAAACGATGGTTAAAAAAACTGTTATAATATACTAAAACCCAGACTTTATATAAAGTACTTTATACATCTGCTTAAAGCAAGGTGAAAGTAAAACAGAAAGCTCCTATAGGAGCGTTCTGTTTTAGTTTCACCTTGCTTTAAGCAGCCACCTGCCCTAAATACCAAATAATTAACACAATTTAGTGGCCGTTATAGAGAAGTTTTACTGTAGTTTCATTCTCTGCAGGCGGGTAGTCCAGTACGATGTTACGGCTCTGCCTGTGCTGAAGCTCCGTTATATACTTTAATTCAGTCCCTCCTGGACTATTTTAGACCCAATCCATTTGAATTAATCGACCGAAAAGGAGCAGTGCCTATAGAAAAGGAACATTTTAGAATTGTGTAGTTTTGATTTTTTTTAAATAAACCATGTCTATGGCAGTCAACATGGTTGTTTTAATTTTGTATCTCTAACATTTTTAACGTGCGTACTCAAGTACTAAAATCGTCATTTCTCCACCAAACCATTTTCTCTGACTCAATTATGCTCTTTCTCAGCATAAGCCACAAAGACATTAGTGATGTCATCCAACTCTACGCCCCCTAAAAACCTACGCCCCTAAAGACCTACGCCCCCAATCTGAAATCCTGGAAAAGGCGTTAAAAGGCATATATATGGAACAAAGGGTTGCGGTGGTCTAGTGGTAACGCGCTTGACAACCAATTCGGAGGTCCGGGGCTCAAATCCCGGTCCCTCCCGGAAATTTCAGGGACATTTTTCACAGCACCTCCCCTCCACCCAGGTGTTAAAATGGGTACGTGTGAGGGTCACTAGCCGGTACTGCGGCTGCATGATTGCGCCATATGTTAACAATGCTTAATATTGTAGGCGAACGACTCAATGACCAGGGGAGTAAATGTACAGTAGGCTGAGCGGTCATTAGGACTGAAAGTAGCCTATAACTAGGTACTTTACAATGCTTTTAAATGATATGATTTATTGACGTCCAGCCAGCCAATTTAGAAACGAACAATTTACAGTGAACGCTATAATAGTTACAGAATGCCATGGCAACGGCACTTATTAATTCACAATTCAAATAACTTTAACCCTTTCCTCTATAAATACACCTTTTTACGAACGTTCAAGCAGAGTAGACTCAGATCAGACGGCTCCTATAGGAACCGTCTGATCAGGATCTGCTCTGTGTGCTTATGATATAATACAGATATGATGTTATACTTTTCTGCCGTGGCCAAAACTTCCCGTGTCCATGTGCTATATAATATAACTGTTAATCTAATTAATATTCATGATGTCTTCATTTGTTACATATATATCCATGTCGTAAAGGGTTCACACAGTACACGAAGAATATCCCTGTAAGACTTAGTGACATTATGATGGCTAGAACTGGTTGTTGTCACATGACGTTTGATGCTGGCACAAACTGTAGAATCAGATCTACATGTATACTATTCCACTTGCTAACAGAGCAGACCCTCCTAGATGAGCCGTCTGATCTGGGTCTACTCCGTTTGCAAAGGCGTTAAATGACGTCTTTATCAGGTAGATAGTTAAACAATTTCTAGTAGAGAGTGAGACATGTTTTAACCCTTTCCCTGATGAATATTAATGTAGGAAATAATGACGTCATGAATATTAATAGGATATTTTTTATAATGGCATATGAACACATGACATTTTGGCCCAGGCAGAAGTTGTAGAATCAGATCTATTTTACACCATAAGCAAACAGAGCAGACCCTGATCAGACGACTCCGTCTGATCTGGGTCTACTCTGTTTGCAGATGCGTCAAAATTGCGCTAACATAATGGAAAAGGTTTAATACATTCCAAGGAACACGTGCATCAAACTGTATGGAGTTGCATACAGTAGGGCTCATTTAAACTGCACGTTGAAATTAGTACACAAGCAGGTCTTTAAGACATATGACAGCTTAAGGCAGGGTAAAGGAGCTTTCTGCATTACTTTCAATCTGCCTACAGCAGTTTCCCCTCCTATTATATCTAAATCATATTTTTCTGAAAGCTGTAACGTTATTCTCAAATTTAGCCACCGACTTCACGACACTGTATTGGACAACCCCCGGTTACAACCCTATGACAACGCCTTCCCTCACATAGACGACATTTGGTACATTTGCAAACAAAGAAGATCCAGATCGGACGACTTACGTAAGAGCCGTCTGAGCAGGGTCTGATCTTTCTGCTGATGGAATAATATACAGTTAAACCCCTCTAATGCGACCAGCAAAAGGGGTCATAATTCACAGTTACAAAGACAGGTGGTAGCTTAATGCAGGACGAAAGTTATGCAGAAAGCTCCTATAGGAGCTTTCTGCATAACTTTCGTCCTGCATTAAGCAACCACTTGCTTATAAAGATAGCCATGTTTATTCATTAAGTGGTCGCATTAAAGGGGTTTTACTGTAGGTATAATTCTACAATTTCAGTCATGGTCACAGCTGTCTGCGTTCACATGCCGTTTTAGAATTATCTTATTATTATTCATGATGTTATTATTTCTTATATGAATATTCATCGGGGAAGTTAATGGCCTCACCGATCCGGACCTGGGCAAGAAATCGATAAAACTGGCGCAGTTTGGGGAATATTTGTTTCCCTTCTAGACACTGAAATACATCATAGTGAAATTTTAAATACATCATCCACAGTCAAGAATACGTACAATAGCTAGTGTATAACCTTGGGGTCAATTGCCTCTTGTACATAAATCTGTTTTATAATACAGTTACGTCTCGCAAATACGACTACTCAAAAGAGGTCTAGATTTTTAAATGGACGGTAGCTTAATTCAGGACAAAAGTAATGCAGAGAGCTTCTATAGGATATTTCTGCATTACTTTTCCTCTGTATTAAGCTACCGCCTTTTAAGACTAATGTTTAATAAATGAATGGTCGTTTAAGAGAGGTTCTATTATACAGTAAATCCTCTCTAATACAACCACTCAAAAGAAGTATAATTCTTGATTTCTAAAACAGATGGTGGCTTAATGCAGGACAAAAGTAATGTAGAAAGCTCCTATAGGAGCTTTCTACATTACTTTTCCCCCTGCATTAAGCAACAAAATGCTTTTACAAACATCAGCGTTAATGGACCATGTAGTCGAATTAGTAAGACTTCACTGTACCTGAACACAACATTGACATTTGTTGTCAGAGAAATATTTGAGAAAAAATTGATCTTGCTCATACTTGAGACTCTCATTTCCGGTTTATTCACTTAAAAAAGAAATCAAACTAAGAAAAACAAGTGTTATGGGATAACTCTTAACTCTTATCCCGCTACCTTAACCCTTAGCCCACTACCTTAACTTTCAACACCTTTGCAAACATAGCAGGCCCAAATATGACGGCTCCTAGAGGAGCCATCTGATCAGGGTCTGCTCTGTTTGTTTATAATATAATAAAGATCTGATTCTACAATTTCTGACATGTCCAAAATATCACGTGTTCATATGACATTATGAAAATGAATCTAATTGATATTCATGACGTCATAAATAGTCATGTAGTAAAGGGTTAACTCCCCAAACTGCTAAATATGAATAACGTACTGTTTAAAATGTTGAATATATAAATGGCGTACTCCTTAAAGTACTGAAATACGAATTACGTACTGCTTAAACAGAGTAAAACCTCGATTATTCGAACAGTCAATTACGCATCATGATCGATCTTTCAGACAGGGAACTGTGGTAGCTGAATGTAGTGTGACAGTCATGCAAAATGCTCCTCTAGAAGCTTCCTGCATGACGTCAACCCTGTATTAAGCAGCCTTTTGTCTAAAAAGGTATAAATTCTTATTCACTAAATTTTCGAATTATCGAGACTTTACTGCAGAGCACATGAACGACATACAAATAGCGTACTGCTTAAATGTTCAAGCTGTTAACTCATTACCTCATAGGCCATTTTTAGATACAAAATCTTCGAATAAATCTACCGAAAAGGAGCATTAACTAGAGAAAAGGAAAAAAATAGAATTTTGTAGTTTGAAACCATTGTGATAAATAGAGCATTTGCTCCTTTAGGAGCAAATGCTCTATTTATCACAAAGGTTTCACAAAGTGACTTTTACGGAGTCATCTAAAGTTGTCAATATGAGGGAATGGGTTTAAACTAGGAATCACTTGCTGCTCAAACTGCATAAGTACTAATTATGTGCTGCTTAATTTGAAGAAACCTGTTGTTTTAATTTTTTCCTTGAATAATGCAATATGAACGCATTAAACATTTTGATTCGCTTTGCAATCACTGCAGCTTTGCAACTTCACTTCTATTAGCTGTAACGCGTTCGTACAAATTAACAAACACGATATGGATTTCTACATTCAAATTCTTCAAAATGTACACTGTACAAAACCGTCACCTTGTGCTTTATCATACGATTGTAAAGGAGTGCAACTACTGTTTAGACAATATGCACGCGGGCCACTTGCAAAAAAACCGGTTAAAAGCCAGTATTCAGGCTTCACTTCCCTAGTCAGTAGAGAGCAATACAATTTGTGTAAATCGGTAGACAACAGGGTAGAAACTATGTGTTGAAAACTTGAAGACTGTGTGAAATACTTTTCTCTTTAAAATCGAAATTTGAAAGTGACGGTTTAGCTGTTTTGCTGAGTGTATCGTCAGATTCTTGACTCCGATACAGTAAAACCCCTCTAAAACTAACATTCAATTTAGTATGAATATCGGTCTTGGGGATAGGTCGCAGCTTATTGCAGGATGAACGTCACGCAGAAAGCTCCTCTATTAGCTTTCTTTATGACTTTATGACCCTGTATTAAACAGCCACCTTAAGATGTCTATTTTTTCTCTATTAGAATTCCAGTTTAGAGAGACTTTACTACATACACACAAAGAACTTCCTTGTAAATGGTTCTACTATCATATTATTCCGCTTGAGTCTTGCATCATTTCTTGACATGAATGTAATGGACATGATACTTTTGTATAAAGTGCATGCTTGTTCGTATGATATATTATCTAAATATTATTGCATGGATTCTGGCATTTAGAACTAGAGAACTATACGCCCATTGCTTTCAAATACATGTAATTCCCAGAGCGTAATACAAATGCCTTTTCAGGCCTCTGCAAGCATAGTAGACCTAGATCATTTGTTTCCTGTACAAGCCATCTCTCCTTGCTTATGAAATTATAATGAATCTGAATTTAGTTTCTACCAATACAAAAACATCCTGTGTACATAATTATGCCATTTTAAAATATCATCTTATAAATATTCATGATGTCATTATTTCTTACATGAATATTCAAAGCGGAAGGGATTAAGTATAACCACCGGCGTGTTTTAACTCTTAATGTGCGGGAACCGACTATATAAGAAGTTTGCAAACAGTGTAGATCCAGATCAAAGTGCTCTTGATGGAGTCATTTGATCAGGGTCTGCACTGTTTGCCATATCAAAAACATTTTCGTTGTGATAACGTTGATAGAACGATTTATTTAACCGTTTCCCTCATGTAAACGCGTTTTTTCACGCATGTACAAACAGAGAAGACCCATATCAGACGGCTCCTATAGGAGCCGTCTGATCAGGGTCTGCTCTGTTTGTTTTTGATATGATATAATTATAGATCTGATTCTACAGTTTTTGTCAAAGCAAATATTTCTCTTTTAAAGTTTACATTTTTAACTCTGTTGATAACTATTCACGATGTCATGTTTTCTTATATGCATATTCATTAACCCTTTCCCTGATGAATGTTCATGTAGGAAATAATGACGTCATGAATATTAATAAGACTATTTTTTATAATGGCTTATGAACACAGGACATTTTGCCTCAGACAGAAGCTGAAGAATCAGATCTATATTACACCATAAGCAAACAGAGCAGAACCTGATCAGACGGCTCCTATAGGAGCCGTCTGATCTGGGTCTACTATGTTTGCAGATGCGTCAAAATGCGCTTACATAAGGGAAAGGGTTAAACAGGGAAAGTACTATTCAGAAAAGGAGGAGTCAGTTCCAGTTAATCAGCAGATAGTTTTGGTATACACTGTTTGCCTATATCATGTTTAACCCTTTCCCTGTTCTATGTTTATTCCACATTTCAATACCCACTGAATATTCATGGACAAAATTGTTATAATGAAATATGGAAGGTGGAATATTGTAGCCATTTTAGAAAGTAAAGAAACATCTTTAAAATTCCATTTGCAAACAGAGCAGACCCTGATCAGACGGCTCCAATAGGAGCCGTCTGATCTGGGTCTACTCTGTTTGCAGTGCGTGAAAACATGTTTATATTGAGGAAAAGGGCTAACTCTGACAGCGTCTATGATACCAGATGTATACACACACAGATAGTATTGCTTTCAGTTTCTTTTTATGGAAAATCGAAATATTTCATGACTGCAGATCATGCCCATATCAGGAAAATTACTTTTGATCAAGTGCATAATATTGCACGTTGAAAAATTGCCTACATGTACACGGGGAGAACGAAACATATCACGTGATTACAAAAATTCCTACACACTGTTCTCCAAACCAGATAGCGAAAGAGGCGTGTTACACCAAGTGGAAACTAAGTCCATGCGTTCTTTTGGTATGTTAAATACATTTATATATTCGCGTAGACAATTTACCCCATGAATATTCATGCCAGAAATAATGACACCATGACTATTAACCCTTTCCCTGTTCTATATGTTATTCAAATGTCCAATACCTACTAAATATTCATGGCTAAAACAGTTATATTGAAATATTGAAGGTGAAACATTGTAGCCGTTTTAGAAACTAAAGAAACAGGTCTAACAATTTCCATTTACAAACAGAGCAGACACTGATCAACCGATTCCGATAGGAGCCGTCTGATCTGGGTCTTCTCTGTTTGCAAATACGTGAAAAGGCGTTTATATGAAGGAAAGTATTTTTATAATGGTATGAACATAGACATTTGCCTTGGCAGAACTATATTTCGATTTATGAGTACATATTCCATAATGTAATAATTATATATAGATCTGGTCGTTCCGATTTTGCCATAGTAAAACATTCTGAGTTCATATATCATTATTGAACAATCAGTTAATACATATCCATGGGTGTTGGTGCTGGCTTTACAAAAAGTTCTGTCAGATAAACGGGCGCGTGGTTGAGAGAGCAATTGTACATGTATGTCAATATCTTAAAAGTGATCCTATCCAATGTAAGTCTTTAAAAGATTGTTTGGAGCTGTCTGACCATTTCCTATTCAAAACGAGTTTAGCGCACATATTTTGGATTCGCTGCAGTTTATCTATATCACATTGTGCAATTCAGTAAAGGATGACATTACAATAATCTAAATGAGAGATCAACGGTGAGAGAACTAAACTTTCGGCAGATTCTTTTGTCAAGCGTTTCCTAATACATTTTATTCTATAGTAGTTCAACATGGCAACGCGACATTTTCTTTTCACGTGTCCTTTGAATGTCAATGATTCATCGAGAAAACACCTAGGTATCTAATTAACGTTTCCGATTCAACAACATGTCCTGCGATATCAATTGAATGTGTTTTTTCGTTCATCCAGTTATTGATCGTTATGGCACATCCTTCAAGGTTTTTTAACAGCTTGTCTTTCACTATTGGAGATATAGGTTTGAAGCGTTTACTAGCAATATGGTCATCAGCGAAACCGTATACTGAGATAGATGGAGGAATAACATCGAACAAGGTTCCTGCGTATGCAAGGTAGAGCCAAGGACCGAGGCAACTGCCCTGTGGAACACTTCACTTCAACATACGAGGTTGTGATTCTGACGAATTTACATTCACCCGACAGCTTCTTGGTCGTAAGTAGGAGTCCAACCATTTCAGAGCAATATTACAAACTCCATATTGACTCTTGAGAACATCGAGAAGAATATCGTGGTCAATAGTATCAAAGGCAGCACTAAGATCAATGGCAATAAGGGCAGTTACTTCCTGGTTCTCCATAGCCTCAAGTAGGTCATGAACAAGTCTCAATAAGGCAGATTCGCAAGAGTGAAATCTTTTTTTAGCTGATTGATTTTTGGGCAGAAGGTCATGGTCATTTACATGGATGTTAAGTCTAAACAATGCAGCTTTCTCAATAAGTTTTGACAGGAAGGAAAAATCTTACGGGTCTGTAATTGACAGTTCTAGTTCCAGTCCAACTTTCTTCAGCAACGGTCTTATAATAGCTTGCTTCCATTTCGATGGGAAAACACCATGTTTCAATGAAGTGTTAACTAACTGTGTGATTACAGGTAATAGTTCATCTAAAAACATGTTTAGAATATTTGTAGGCAGAACGTCTAATTCACATGATTTTGTCTTGAGCTCGTTTATCATTTTTTTAATTTCTTCTTGACCCAATTCTTTAAATTCAATAAACTGTACAACGTCTTTCAATGTGGTGTGCGGTGGTCTAGTGGTAACGCGTTTGACTACCAGTCCGGAGGTCCGGGGTTCAAATCCCGGTATCTCCCGGAAAGTTCAGAGATTCTTTTCAGTGTCTCCCACCCTCACCTCCTCTCCGCCCAGGGGTATAATGAGTACCTGTGAGTGTCACTCGCCGGTAATGCGGCTGCATGATTGCGCCATATGTTAGCAGTGCTCAAAATTGTAGGCCAATGATTCAATGACCAGGGGAGTAAATGTACAGTCGGCTGAGCGGTCATTCGGACTGAAAGTAGACTACATGTGTATAACTAGGTACTTTACTTTACTTTTTTCTGAATGGGCTCAAAGTTTGCAAAATAATTCAAAGAATCTCGAATGTTCCGTATCTTGTTCAGGAAAAAATCGGCAAAGTTTCACTGAGGGTAATCTCACTTTCGGTAGGAGGCATTGGATTTTCGGAATTAGTTCCTGTCAAGTCAGATACAAATTGATATAACTTTTTAGAGTAACCCTTACAATCAATGACTTCTTCATTCAAAATGTTTCTTTTTTCCTTTTTTAATTGACAACTGTATTCATTCCTTGCTGCTTTAAAGGCTTCAAACTGTTCGGGCTCCTTATGTGGCTTTCCAAAGACGCCCAGGTTTGCGCAACTTTCGCTTTAGCTGGAGTATAAAAATTTTAAACCATAATTTAGGTGCACGACACATTTTGGTTAGCATGTGTATCTAAAACGTCCTTAATCTCTGTTTCAAACTTTCTTGCACAAATGTCAACATTTTCAGAATCAATTGAAATTTCAGATAAACTGTTCGTAAATGCAGACTTATCCATGTTTCTGAAATCTCTAAAGGTAACTGCTTTACTTGTAATATTCTCTTCCTTAACATTCGTGACGACTTTGACTACACAATGATCTGATAAGAAGGGACAAGGCTGACAGGAGAATACATCGTCACCATTTACTTCTTCAGTAATAACTAGGTCAAGGCTATTTCCACCAGTGTGAGTACTAAACTTTACATGCTGCACAAGACCAATTGCATGAATCGAGTTTTTGAATTCCAATATTGCATTGCTGTCTTCTTCGAGATGTAGGTTAAAATCTCCAAATGATTGGTCTCTTTGATTGTCTGGCTGAATGCATGTAACAAAAATAATACGTGTATGTTGGGCATGATAATATTTGAAAAAGGCACGTAGTGGTCGAAGTATCAGATCAGAGCTATTCAAGTACTTACGTATAATATTAATCCCCTTTTTTGGAATTTTATCTTCTTTGAAAATTATTCAGTTTGTTCAAAAACATGGTAGCCATAATTAATTCATAATTCTCAATATGTTCATCCGACGACTATTCCTACCAAATGCCACACAAACTGGATCACTGGTTTGGAGATTTTTAACCCTTCGCTTGCTGAATTTTAAAATATATTTCTCCTGCTTTACCAATGCCCTGTTGTATAATTACATATATCTTCACTGTGTACAAGTATTTCACTGTACAATCACTGCTGTGGAGTGCACTGGTTGCACAATCAACTTGTAAATAGTGCAGACCCTGATGAGACAGCTCCTGCAGGAGCTGTCTCATCTGGGTCTTCACTATTTACAGATATCAACGTGAGTTTTTAAATTGTGATAAAGGGCTATCAAATACCATTTAAATTGGACCATCATTTTTGGAATTTTTAAAGATTTTCGTTATAGTTTATTTAGAGATATGATTTTAACAATTCTGATAAAGGGTCACAAGGGGACTATTCCTACCAAACGCCATTTAAATTGGACCAACGGTTTTGGAGAAGAGTTCCAAAGTTAAACGTCGCCCCGTACTTCATTCTCAGTGTTGTTATACCTTCTGATCCTTCGAGATCATGAATTTCAGTACTTCTTGTTTTGAAAATTGAATACCGCTTAAGCCGGTGCTAGGGGACGTGAGCAGTGTTGCATTTTCAAGTACTGTTCATGAACAGACTCAATAAAACCGAGTCTGCAATTTTCTCTTTTTGTGTTGCAATTTTTGCTCTCGGTGGATCACCTCCCTTCAGAATATTTTCTTTATAGCTACATGTATATGGAAATCTAGTCCCGCCCCTAGCGGCCATGTTTTGTGATACATAAAGATGATTTTAACAATTTTGGTAGAGGGTCACGCACAAGAAGACTATTCTTATCAAATATCATTCAATTCCGATCATTGGTTTTGGAGATGTTTAAAGATTTTTCTTTTAATTGCCGTGGCAAGGAGAGTTCTAAATGGATCAAGATTCTTTTATAGGGCATGGTACAAAGATCATTTCTGTAAAATTTGGTTACATTTTGCCTTGTGGTTTCAGAAAAAATGCCATTTAAAGCAATAGCTGACGGATGGACAGACAAGACAGGCGCCATAAAAGATCGTATTGGCATACTCAGGTGAGCTAAAATCGTTTGAGCAACCGGAGTTCTACATGTATCCACATTATTTTAGCCTGTTTTGATGGAGCATAATACTGATTATTTCTGTAAAATGTAGTTACATTCTGCCGTGTGGTTTCGGAGATGTCGTTTAAAGAAGAGCTCACCTAATCATATTCAGATAAGCTAAAATCAGTTAACCCTTTCGACGCCAATGCCGTATAAATGCACGACGACAAATAGTGCAGTCCCAGATCAGACGCCGCCTTTTCAATGCGGCATCTGATCAGGGACTTCACTTTTTGTCTCAATCTCTCTCTATATGTGCTTTATTCCTTTAATATTTGCATTTACATGTATTTATCGCATTTCCTTATTTTACTGAATGATTTAACAAACTTGGATTGCAGACGACAATTAGAAAGGGTTAACCCCTATAGTCATTACTGCTTATATGCATATTCATCATGTAAAGGGTTAAAGCACCGCTGGAAAGCCACCAGGTTTTGATTTGTGTGTGTGTGCTGTGTGTGTGCTGTGTGAGTAGGCCTATGTGTGTGTGTGTGTGTGTGTGTGGGGGGGGGGGGGGTGTCCTTATGTATTTCTCGATCAATGGCATGTTCTGGGTATGTAATGTACAAACAAACACAATATACCAGTTCAAACGTTTTATTTTAGAGTAAAAGTCTGACATGGACATTAACACATAACCCAATAAACAATCATGTTTGAAAGTGAAAGGCAACGCGACAAACCTGACATGTATGACTTTAGTCACAGTATCTATATACATGTATAGCCATTTTTCGTCACAGTATCTATATTTAGCCATATTTCGTCACAGTATCTACATATAGCCGTCTGTCACATGTCCATGTGTCAGTAAGTTTCACTGTAAAAACGAAGTATGTCACTATGTTACACTTGGTCTTTATTTCTCCATTCCACTGAATGTGAAAGTAAAGACCGTTCTGCTGGGATAGCACATATTTGTCTGCAAACCCGTCAGCAATAATTACTGTTAGGTCAAAACACTAAATAGATGAGGACACCTCATTTCATTCCAGATATCTAGGCCTTTACTCCATATATATATATATACACATTTGCAAACAGAGTAGACCCAGATCAGACGACTCCTATAGGAGCCGTCTGATCAGGGTCTGTTCTGTTTGCTTATGGTATTATATAGACCCCGTTTTACAGTTTGTACTGGCCTAAACATATTCTTCTATACGTGTCATTATGAATATTAAGCTAATAAATATTCATATAGATCTATACATTATGAATATTCATGGCATAAAGCGTCAAAAGACTGCTCACTTACAATGTCAAGTTCCTCGCTTTGCCCTTCTGGTATCTGAGACATAGCCTTCCTTAACACACTACAGTAAAAATAGGCTCAATAAACAACTTTCTCAACAGTTTGTAATAAACAACAGTGGTAGTCTGTGACAGTCAGTATCTACAATGGTGGTCAGTTCACTTAAACCCTTCCCTGTTGAATAGTCATGCAAGAAATAATGATATCATGAATATATTAGCTAATTTTCTATAATGGTATATGTACACAGGATATTTTGGTATTGGTAGAGACTGTAGAATCAGATCTATTATAGTTTCATAAGCAAACAGGACAGAACCTGCTCAGACAGCTCCTGCAGTAGCCATCTGATCTGGGTCTACTATGTTTGCAAAGGCGAGAAAAAGCGATTGTATGAGGGAAAGGGTTAATTAACAGAACTAGTTCTTCGTGAAATATCATACCTCGATTTAAAAAATATGTACCATCAGCCGTTTGAAGTTTACCAATATCAACATTCAAATGACTGCACCGTTTTCTCAACTACTAGACAACTATCAGACAGACACAAATTATCACTGAGTTCTTATGTACAGTCATGATCAATCACGTGATCAATACCACGTGACGATCCTGTGGACCCTTTGGCACATGTAAGTTATCCCATGGCTTATAATACCATCAACTGAATGCACGAAATTGGTTTAATACAAAATATCTTATTATCATAAAGGTAAACTTCTTGTAAAGGTCTAGTTTGTCACTACTATATCTTAATTTGTTATACAGTAAAACCTCTATAACGGCCACTAAATTGTGTTAATTTTTTGGTATTTAAAGCAGGTGGCTGCTTAAAGCAAGGTGAAAGTAAAACAGAACGCTCCTACAGGAGCGTTCTGTTTTACTTTCACCTTGCTTTAAGCAGCCACATGCCTTTAACACAAAATACTTGATGTAATTCAGTGGCCGTTATAGAGAGGTTTTGCTGTATAATATATATATATATATAATTTCGACTAATATCTGAATTTTATTACTAACTTTGGCAAGACTTTGAAAAAATGTGAACTACTGAGTCAAAAATTGGGATACCTAAAGTCTAAGTTAGCCATCCCCCTCGTAGATGACCTTAACCATATCCCTGTTAAATATTCATGTAAGAAATAATTACATCATGATTATCTATTAGCTAAAGTTTCATAACTTTTCAAGGAAACTTTTTGCTTTGACAAAAACTGTAGAATCAGATCTCCATCATGTCAAAAGAAAACAGAGATGACCCCTGATCTGACGGCCCCTATAGGAGCCGTCTGGTCTGGGTCTACTCTGTTTGCAAATGAGTGAAAAGGCATTATACAAGAGAAAGGGTTAAGCACCTTAGCAGACACAGTAGAACTAGATCAAGCAGCTCCTGTAAGAACTGTCTGAACAAGGTCTGCTATGTTGCTTAACCCATTACCTCATAGGCTATTTTTAGGTCCAATCTCTTTGAATAAATCTACCGTAAAGGAGCATTAACTTGAGAAAAGGAAAACTTTTTGAATTTTGTAATTTGAAACCATTGTGATAAATAGAGCATTTGCTCCTATAGGAGCAAATGCTCTATTTATCACAATGGTTTCAAGAAGTGACTATCACAGAGGCGTAGAAAGGGTTAAGGAATTATACAGCTTTGGTTCTTCAGTTTCTACCATGGGCAATAAATTCTAAGTTCATATGCACTTATATAATACATATTCATGATGTCATTATTTCTTACATGAATATTCATGAGGTAACTGGTTAATTAGTATTAAATCAGATAGGGAGCAACTTCTAATTAGAAGAATGACATTACTGAAGATTGCTTCTATAATCAAGATGTTAAATTATTTAATTCTAAAAATATAAGACATTTTATTGAATTATACTACAAGAAATTTTGTCTGTATGTAATGTGTTATTCAAAAGAACTTACTTGCATAACACAGATACAATACAGAAAGAGATCAAAGTCTAATATCTTCTACTATTCATGTAAAAACACTCAGCTTCAATAGAGAGATAAAAAAAACCAATGTACTGAAACTAAGCTGGTTCTAAATAGGTGCCAATACCAGAGACATATATATAATGGACATTAAAAACGTCTCCAGTAATATTTATTCAGCAACCTAATTTTCTAGCAAAATGATAGGATTACCTGGAAGAAGCAAGAGACCTAACTGAAGAGACCCAAAATTATTTTAAATTCAACACACTTATTCAAATGTATCAGTGTATCAATAACCCTTTCCTCCATGATAATTCATGTAAGAAATGATGACGTCATGAATATGCATTAGATTATCTGTAGATAATAGCACATGGACACATAAGTTTTTGCCTTGGTAAAGAGTGTAGAATGATATCTATATTATATGATAATCAAACAGAGCAGACCCTGATCAGACGGCTCCTATAGGAGCCATCTGATCTGGGTCTACTCTGTTTGCAAAGGCGTATTTATGGAGGGAAGGTTTAAGTTGCAAATGTTCAATATCAAGCAACCCTTTACTCCATATATACACAATTGAAAAAGGGGTAGACCCAGATCATACCGCCCCTCAGACCTGTACGAGCTATCTGACCAAGGTCTACTCTATTTGCTTACGGAATAATGTAGATCTGATTCTACAGTTTCTGCAATTCTAAGTGTTTAAATGTCATTAGAAATAATTATCTAATTCACAATCATGACATCATTATTTTCACATGAATATTCATGGATTAAAGGGTTCAGAAAAAAATCCTATAAACATATTGGACCTACTTCATTTACTGCATTAAACCAATCTATGCTCGAATCAGTTAACAGCACTTTTTCACTACTCTAGTGGGTAGGTTTAATTTACATGCTGATTTATTCTTTGCATAATCAAGTGACATGGCATTATTGCTACACTAAAACATCAAAAAGTATATATGTATATTTATATATATATATATATCACTGAAATTGTTCAGATTCTTCATCCATGGCCTTTCTACTTCTACTGCAACATACATCCTCCAAACAGTGCAAGAATGAGTTTCCAGGGGTACCCTAACTTATCTCAAGTATTCGGACAACAACATATTTGAACTTTACTGGTTTGTTAAGCCCAACTAATCAATGTGGCACCATTTTGATAACTTTTATTCAATTGACATAGTAGCAAATAGTGGAGACGTTGAAGGAGTCATTCAATCTGGGTCTGCACTATTTTCCTAAATTTGTTTGTCTGAATACTTTGAGTAATTAGGGTAAATATACAGAGACATGTACCGCACTCTTTCTAAAATACATACTCATATTTACAAAAATAATTTAGATTTCAGAATTATTTACATTCTCGAAAAATATTAAGCCTCGATATAGCAGCTCTACCCTACTATAATTTATCTAAATCTAGACGAATTGGAATACCCTATTGCCAGTATGGTGGTCTGTGTGTGCTGTCATTAATACCTAGTGTATAATTACATTCGCAAAGAACAAAATGTATGTCTATACGGACACAAAGCGAAGTATCAACAAAACTATATCTTTATTAAGTAGTATCGATGAATACATACCTGTAACAGGTGGTATTGACAAAACCATACCTGTAACAGATAGTATCAGTTAAACCATACCCGTAACAGGTAGTGTCAACTAAACCATACCCGTAACAGGTAGTGTCGATGAAACCATTCCTGTAACAGGTAGTGTCTATGAAACCACACCTGAAACAGGTAGTATCAACTAAACTTGTACCTGTAACTGGCAGATAATTTTGTGATCTAAGCCATAAACATTACAAGTTTAGGCAAGTTTCGATTTTATATTAATATGCAAAGAGTGACACATCTGCCTGTAGGAACAAATCAGGGATATAATTAATGTTTCTATTATTGTTTCAACAAGCAACGAAAAAGTCATGAAAAAGACGAACTGTTCTACTATCACAAATAGAAATGATGACAAAAATACGACGTGAAATGGATCTACTATGCTACTGGAGTGACCCCTGGAAACTCTTACTTGAACATGTCCATACAATGATATGTTAAAATCTATCGGATGTATACATCTACATACTGTATGGCTGAACAAGCATCAGGTGTGCTCAATTGCGCCTGTGAATTAGCAGTACCAAACTTACTACAGGCCTTGCTATACTTATGTATAACAAAGTCTCTAAAATTCAGAATTTCTAATATTTTACAGTCAATGTTTGATGTATTGTCCAAACAGGTAAACTTTAATGTACTGAACTTTCTTGAAACTGTCAAATTTAGCAACAAAAGTGCCGCTTTAACCCTATCCCAAATATAAACACTTTTTATGCCTTTGCAATCAGTGCAGACCCAGATCAGACAACTCCTGTAGGAACCGTCTGATCAGGGTCTGCTTTGTTTGCTGATAGAATTATATAGATCTGATCTTACAGCTTATGTCTAAGCCAAAGATCCCCATGACAATGTTACAGTATAAAAAGTAAATTATTGAATATTCATAAAGTGATTAACTTATGCATTAATGTTCATATGGGATAGGGTTAAAACATAGACTAAATTCCTTAGATATTACCACACAAACACTGTGCACAGTAATAACTAAGAACAGTTGTACTGGGATCTTAAGCATATAACTCAACAAACATCTTGTGTGTTGATCACTTGTAAGTATTCATTTGCACTGACAATCTGCTATGCTTGCGGTATCTTGAGACTAAGCAATAATTGAAAATATAATTTACGCCAAGAGTTTCCACTGTGAAATATAATTACTATCCATACAGGCTTTAAAATGACACAAGTTTGGGAAACCACTAAAATACAAAGATGGTTTTCTTATATCCCACGCCCCTCTCTGTTTGTGTTTGTTATACATGTATTTCAGTTTAAAGTGTTTGGGCCTGCTCACTGACAACATTGAAGGTTTGTAAATATTCTTACAAATCCATTTTTGTCGCCAACAAATTCAAAGCCAAGTGGGATTTAACCATCTCTCCCATGAATATTTATTAAAGAATATATTACTGCATGAATATTCATGGATTGTCTGAGTTTGTCTAAATTAATACTTTAACAAGGAAATGTTTGGCTATGACAGAGACTCCACAATCAGATCTGTTGTGATCTATAAGCAAACAGAGCTGACCCAGATCAGACAGCTCCTATGGGAGCTGTCTGATCTGGGTCTACTCTGTTTGCAATGGGGCTAAAAAAATTATCTATTTGTGGGAAAGGGTTAAACTTATGCGATTGATTTTGACTCATGTAATACTATCATGGGTAGAAAAACCTGCGTGTACTTCGGTAGAATCCCAACTATGTTTTTCGTAGCACTCACCGACACCACTTTCAAATATACAAGAAATTTTTTTTGGAACTTGGTTAAAATGGTTAGTATACATACAGAATGATAAACATTATTTACAGCTGTACAAAAACATGAGACGAGAAAACATATAATAGTAAATATCCATAAACAAAATGGTATTCGTTGGCGGTTTTTTATGTTTCATACAAACTGGTTAATTTTGTTATCAAAATGATGACACCGAGTAAAAAGACATACAGAAATGTCAAACTATTTTCAAAGCATTAACTCTTTGCGCGCTAAGTAATTTTTCGTCTGCAACAAATGTCGTCTGCTTTAATTCTTAAAATAAACTTTCTCTCATTTTTTGGCAGAAATATGGTCAAGATGACAAACAGTTTGGATCCTGTGCTGCGTCTCATCTGGATCCAAACATGTGCATAGATCATCACAGTTCGCCGCTAGCATGCAGAGAGTTATTTAGTATATTAACCTTAAGCACTGTTCTGGCAAATTTGTGATCAACTTTGCAAACTGTTTGTATCTGGATGACAAGTCCAAAAACTTGACATCTCATCTGGATC
The DNA here is from genome assembly GCA_963576725.1 of Azorinus chamasolen. Classification (NCBI taxonomy): domain Eukaryota; kingdom Metazoa; phylum Mollusca; class Bivalvia; order Cardiida; family Solecurtidae; genus Azorinus; species Azorinus chamasolen. The sequence continues at coordinate 16,212,722 of OY755240.1, read as the reverse complement.
CAGTTTGACACTTGACATGGTTTGACACTTGACACTCTATCCGAAAATCAAATCAAAGAAATATTTACTTCTAGAATTGAAAGCAGATGACAATATTTGCAGACAATTGCTGAGAGTGTAAAAGATTAAACTCTTTTCATCAATCAACAGTTATGAAGTAGATGATGTTTTCACTTCGAAGGGAAAATCAACGTACAGTAGATCCTCTCTAAAACCACCACCACATGAATAACATGGATGTCTTTAAAAGCAGGTGGTAGATTAATGCAGAAATAATGTAACGTAAGAAGAATGCTTCTACAGCTTTCTGCACAACTCCTGTCCTGCACTGACATAGTCTTTTGGCATCTTTGCAAACAGAGAAGACCCAGATCAGACAGCTCCTGTACTAGGAGCCATCTGATCTCGGTCTGCCCCGTTTGCTTATGAAATAATACTGATCCGATTCTACTGCTCTGATTAGTTAGATGAATGTTTATTATGGCTTAAGAAAACAAACATGTTTGAAACTAGAATCAGATTTATATAGGTTTGGTTTGGTTTGGTTTTTATCGAGTTTTACGTCGCTTTAACTGATCTTGGTCTACTCTGTTTGCAAAGGTGCTTCTATTTAATAATGTGCTAAAGACACCAAATTAGACTTTGAAAATGGCCATTCTAGAGAGATTTTACTGTCGTTTTATATTGTACGGAGGATAATTTCAAAGACATACAAAAAAAGTGTCCAGTCATAAGAATAACACTGTACAAGGTAAAATATTTTCATTCAAAATTTTATACCAAGCATATCTTCCAAATGTTCATATTCTGAATTCATTTCAAACACAACTGTCACAGAAATTTCTCGCATGTTACGTCACACAAATTAAATGCTTAAAAATGTGATATTGTCACAAAACAACCACTCAACAACATCTTAATGAACACTAATCTTGCAGCCAAATCCTCTGCAGGAAATATTTCCTAAACATCTTATTGGTTTAATGAGGACTGGCAATGATGATAAGTAGTGATCAAATTACAAGATCAATGGATAAATAGTCAAGACATATTTTGCATTAGGTACACTTTAATACAACGTATGTGTTTATTTCAACTTCTCACACATATGAAACTTCATCAATAAAACGAGCATTCAAATATCCTTGAACACACCTCTTGAAAGTCGTGAAACAGAATGTTTCATACATACATACTATAAAAACACCCATAAATGCGGATTCATTCATCAACACTGTGAAACATATGAAACTTTCATAAAAACTATGAGAATTTCATCCATGACAGAAGCATAGACAAGACTCGCAAGTTAACCCTTCCCTGTGAATATTCATAACAACATTTTTTAGCTGAAAATATGTACATTGGAATTGGTAGAAACTGAAGTATCAGATCTATTGTAATTTCATAAGCAAACAGAGCAGATCCTAATCTTACAGCTCATATAAGAGCCATCTAATCTCGGTCTACTCTGTTTGCAAAGGCATGACGAGGGCTTGATGCAAAACTGTTCTAACTAGAATAGTTTTGCACCAAGCCCTCAAACTGAAAAAGTGTTTGTATGTGGGAAAGCGTTTAATAATCAATTTACAAAAGTATTTCCTTTTATTTTTCCACCAAAATCTAACTTATTACTACATTTTAGAATTGGGTCTTCAAGACGATTCTAAAGAGTAGTCACAACATAGAGTTTGGTGGAAAACTCACAAATTTAATACTTGAAACATGCGTCTTTATCTATGATCCTGCATGAAATTCATAAACATTATTTTGGAAGTAATTATTCAATAACAATGACAGTTCATAGGTTAGAAATAGAGGAAAAATGAGCTGAATTATATGTTCAGATGTGACACTGTTGGTTGTTAGCTTGGTTATGAAAAGTAGTGATCCCCGAATTGAAATGAGACAATTAACTAATTCACACCCAGTATAGTAAAACATCTCTTAACCGGAATTCTAGTACAGAAGAATTTAAATACTTTTAGATAGATGGCTGCTTAATGTAGGATGAAAGTCATGCAGAAAGCTCCTATAGGAGCTTTCTGCATGACTTTCACCCTGCATTAAGCTGCCACTTGTCTCCAAGACCAATATTTCTACTGATTTAAACACTCGGTTTAGTGGAGATTTACTGTTTTTCCACAATGGGGCTTAGCTCTTTAATAGCGCATACCGAGTTTCTGTCATCTGCAAAATTTATCGCCCATTTAAAATGATAGTTTCTACTACAAATGTATATTTGCAATAAAATCATAAAACATATTGCTGTTTATTTTCAATTATTCTTATTAAGATTGTCAATTTGAACTTTTATCGAAAATTGTCCCTATGATACAAACAACCCTTTCCCTCATATAAACGTGTTTTCACGCATTTGCAAATAGTAGACCCAGATAAGACGGCTCCCAGAGGAGCCACCTGATCAGGGTCTGCTCTGTTTGCTTATAACATATCATCTACATGGTGCGGAATTCTGTCATAATTGACCATTATGTTTCGGATATATACACTGATCTGATTATACAGATTCTGCCAGGAGTTAAACAAATTCCCCTGTTTAGTGGCTACTATAAATTTTTTAGTAGAAATCATGATTTGTTTTAATAAATATTCATGAGGGCGAGGGTTAAAGTGAATGTCCCATGACAAATAAGGGGATCCATGAATCACATGCAATAAAATGCTGAATACATCAAAGTTTGCATATAAAAAAAAAATTGTTTAAATTTCTGCTAAAGGTGGGTGAAAAAGTCCTCTGCATTTTGTCTCCACTTATCAAGGGCTATGTGTATATATACGACTGTTATAAACAAATGCTCATTTTAGGGTATGAGAGATCGAAGGTGTCATGCTTAACATTTACTCAATTAATCCTATACTCCATAAATACGCCTTTCTATGACTTTGCAAACAGAGTAGACCAAGATCAAACGGCTCCTGAAGGAGCCGTCTGATCAGGGTCTGTTCCGTTTGCTTATGATATAATATATATATACTTCTATACTTTCTGCCATGTTCAAAAATCCAAATGTTAATGTACCATTATAAAAATTAATCTAATTAATTTTCATGATGTCATTATTTATTACATAAATATTTATGGAGTACAGCGTTAACACACAGCATCAGTCTGTATTGCCACAATGGTAAAAAATGTGGTGCAAAGCGAATTTAGCCTGTATACATGCCAAGTTTGGTTAAAATACTTAAAATAACTTTTGTACATATGATATACATTTCAAAATATAGTTAACATCATCACATGGTGAATATAACACACAATTTTGGGTTTAAAAAGGTAAAACAGAACCATTTTCAACAATGCATCAACAAATATATAAATTAAGGAAAATGTGTATAGCTTTTGTGAAGATCTCTGCTCTAAGGTTTCTATACTAACAACACAGTAACATCCATTTCCACCAAACTACCCATACCATAAGTTTATTTCAGTTAATACTTTAAGCCTTTGCTCATTGAAAACACGTTGGCAATTTGGTAACATCTTATCTAACTGTTTTCTTAATACAGTTTGTGACAATTCTTACAATAACAGCAGAATTTTGCGACTGTAGAATATTATATATAATTCATCATAGAACAGTCTCTGAACAGATGGCTCTTACAGGAGCCATTTGATCTGGGTCTACTCTATTTGCAAAGGCATCTCTATCAGGTAGAATATTAAAAAATATTTTTCAAATCGCTGTTTCATAATATAACCAAATAGACCAATACTATTCACAAGATGTAGGAAATCAGAGCTCAAGATAGGAGGAATATTTAGTACATCTAAGTAAAAACAACCCCATATTTCTCAGCCATATCCTGTCTTGTTGGTACTCATTAGAATTGCCTCGGAGAGTACAAAGTCTAATGAGTACCAAGTCTAATGAGTGCCAACAAGAGAAGATTTGGCTGAGAAATAAGAGATCTAGATAGAACAGTACTCCTCCTATCTGACACTCTGGGAATGGCAGCTTAGTGGAAATTGAATCTTCCAGGTTGACCTATGGCTAAATTGTCTAGATAACCTAAAATGCTCTACAGGATTATTGCTTATATTTAACATTAAATAGTAAAATACCCGATTTGTTTTCCATTAAAAAAAAAAAGATCATAAATAAGTTTTATTCAATAAAAATATATACGGATGATGACGACACAAAATTTATGAATATCAATAAATATGGTGTTGTAAAACGTATACCGAACATGCTGAGAGAAATCATGGAAATGAAACTAATCAACCAAGCAACTAGAACAGAAAATAACGATGCAAGAGTACAGATAGAAGAATATAAAATATTAAACTAAGCGTAATGAACATTGATAATGCAAGGAAAGAAATCAATGCAAGATGTCTATTTCCATGCTGTTATTAAACTTGATTTTCATTTGATATTCAGTACTCTTTAAGAAATCACGAGTTTGTTCATCTCTTGTGATAGATATAATTCTATAATCTACTAATATCTTCATCAGAATATCCACATATTTGATCATATGGCTCACAGAATGTAAAAGGGCTAAATAAGAACTTGAAAACAAAAGATTCATATTTTGTCCAACGTTTAAAAATTTGAAAAGTATGATGAACAGCTAATAAATATTCATGATATGACTATTTCTGACATGAATATTCATTATGTAAAGTGTTACTCTTTACTCCATAAATACATGTTTCTACACCTTTACAAGCAAAGTAGACCTAGACCAGATGACTCCTGTATGAGCCATCTGGTCTGGTCACGGTCTGCTCTGTTCGCTTATGAAATAATACAGATTAAGATTCAACCATTTCCGCCATGTCCAAATATTCATGTATTCATGGGAAATTATACAAATTAATTAAATTAGTATGCATGATGTAATTACATGATTATTCATGGAATAAGGTGTTAAATGCCAGAATTAAGATTTCATATTAGTGGTCGCTATAGCAACACTTTACCGTATTATTAGCTCTACAAAATACAAAAAAAACTTTATTGAACTAATATGTAGTAAAATCCCTCTAAACTGGAAATTTAGTAATGAAGAATTAAGATCTTTTTTGGCAGATAGCTGCTTAATGCAGGATGAAAGTCATGCAAACAGCTCCCAAAGGAGCTTCCTGCATGACTTGCACCCTGAATTAAGCTGTCATCTGTTTTAAAGACCAATAATGATACCGATTTGAATGTCCACTTTTCAGGGGCTTTACCGTCTCTAATAATTGCATAGTGAAATGCTTTAAACAGCAATGTCGTTCTGCCTATTAAGAAATGTTTGTACAATTATGAACTGAATAAATCGGTATGATCAAAATCACACTTTATGCTTTTCAAACAATAGAATGAGAGGTGTATTATATCTCAAAATATCTACATGCACTGACGACGAGTCATTATCGTATAAACCCCCTACCTTACAGAGGCACCTTTCGACACCTTTACAGCGTCCAAACTTCCATTGTTTATGTACATTTATATACAGTAAAGCCTCTCTATAACGGCCACTAAATTTTGTTAATTAGTTGGTATTTAGGGCAGGTGGTTGCTTAAAGCAAGGTGGAAGTAAAACAGAACGCTCCTACAGGAGCGTTCTGTTTTACTTTCACCTTGCTTTAATCAGCCACCTGTCTTTAACATCAAATAGAGCAGACCCTGATCAGATGGCAAATACAGGAGCTGTCTGAACTGGGTCGACTCTTTTTGCGAAGACATTAAAAGGTGTATCTGTGAAGTAAAGGGGTTTTGTTGTTGTAGGGGTTTTGTTGCTGTAGATTAACAATGTTTCCAGAATTTATAGCTAATTCTATGCGATTCTAGGCTAAATATACACACAAATATTACACAGAAATGAGACAATGTTCGTCCACATCCATGAGAAAATGGCTACACTATAAACATATAGCATTGCTATGAAAATTGGTGGCATTGCTTTGCGTACATTTGCTTTGCTTTGCGTATATTTCATGTATAACATTTTTGTTACCGTAGAAACTATTTTGTAATTAGCACCTCAATGTTTAGGACAAATAAAAAAAAACAAGCAAAAAATTGGGACAGCACTATTATGTCCGCTCCATGACAGAATCTAAATGCCAATTAGCGTAGGTACAGGACTAGTTATTTAATGTTCAAATACATGACTTTGCCATACGATGACCATCCAATTGTTTAATTATCTGCCTTCAATGACTTCCTTTGCATTTCTGTTATGACAAGCTATTTGTGACTTTGTGTGAAGAATGGATTGCATTATTCAATAATCCTTTGTCATAAGGTACAAGAAATAAATTTTGTGAATGACTGCTATCAGTTTGCACCAAGACTTGTAGATAAGAGAAATACTTATCTATCGAAATCATAAATTTCCTACATACAGTTTTATTTCTAATAAATGTTCCCAGGGGCGTCACATATTTTAAAAGGAGCTTTTTGCATTTTGTACACAGGTGGTTGCTTAATGCAAAATGAAAGCAATGCAGAAAGTTATTGGAACTTTCTGCATTGCTTTTGGTCTGCATTAAGCTACAATCTGTATTTGAAATATCAATTTATTACATGGTTATTGTAATGGGCTTTAATTGTTTCATGTATTGTTACTAGCACCCCTCCCATCCAAAACACTAAATGGGGGCGTTACTTATCTAAAGTAATACACCTCATGGCAATCTCAGGTTATCGAAAACTGCACAGTGTTTCAGGAACACGTAAGTAAATAATGCACGCAATAACAGAGGCAAAGATAAGATTTGTAAATTAAACCTTTCGCTGCCAAACTCTGTCGTCTGCTAACTTTGTCGTCTGCTACAAATTTTCATTTTTGTTTCAAAAACATAGTAACAGTAACAACAGATTGGATCCTGATGAGACGCCGAGTTACTCGGCGTCTCATCTGGATCCAAACTGTTTGCATAGGTAATCACAGATCCGGCATTGGCAGCGAAAGGGTTAAACCTTTTTCAAGAATATCTCCTTTATTACTGCACCAAACCCTATGTTGTGACCAACCTTTAAATTTGTCTTGAGACAATTCTAGATAGTGACATAGGGTTTTGGTGGAGAAATGATGATTTTAGCATTTGAAACCTATTCCTTTCATAATGGCTCTGAATAAAATGCATGAACTGAATTCAAGAAGGTGAAATCTACATGAACATAAAAAAAAAAATGTCTAGCAAACCTCTAGCGAAAAGATACAAAGATCGCTACTTGGAAGAGAAATGTCACATGATAAAAAAACATGATCATGTGACCATATCACATAGCATCAAAAGAAGTGTTGCATACAAAATGTTCTCATTAACCCATTACCTCATAGGCTATTTTTAGATACAACCTCTTTGAATTAATCTACCGAAAAGGAGCATTAATTAGAGAAAGGTAATTTTGAAACCATTGCGATAAATAGAGCATTTGCTCCTATAGGAGCAAATGCTCTATTTATCACAATGGTTTCACAAAGTGACTTTTACAGAGTCGTCAATATGAGGGAAAGGGTTAAACAAAACCTGAAAGTACCTGTATCTACAGAAACATAAGAGCTAGAGAAAATAATGTTGGTCCTACCACCCTATATACAATAAAAATCATTTTGGTCTCAATTGTCATTTAATTAGTTGTACCATGAATTGACAGTTCAAGGGTTGGGAGTTATACTGTAACCCATTACGTCCATTACGTCATAGGCAATTTTTAGATACAATCTCTTTGGATGCATCTACTGAAAAGGAGCATTAACTAGAGAAAAGGGATTTTTTTTTTAGAATTTTGTAACTTGAAACCATCATGATAAATAGAGCATTTGGTCCTATAGGAGCAAATGCTCTATTTATCACAATGGTTTCACAAAGAGATTTCTACAGAGTCGTCAAAAATTGTCAATATGAGGGAATGGCTTAACCTTTACAAGCTCCGAAAATAATTACATTCCTTCAAAGTTGATTTTTTTCCTTCTAAATCTATAGGAAAATGCTATCAGGATGTCAAACAATTTGGATCTAGATGACCCTCTGAGATAGTCGGTATCTCAAATAGATCCAAACAATTTGCAACAGTCGTCATTGAGTTTGTCCCGTGGATTCTACTTACGACAGTCTTGCACTTCACCCTCAATTTATCATTAACGAAAAAGAAAGAAGTTGCTTTTCCTAAAATCGATTTGAAAAACTAATATTACACACTCATTTACACACGCGTAGAACACGTTTTGGGAAATCAAAAAAGGAAACAGATAAAAATTGAACAGCTTTTTGTTGTAAAATATAACAGAAAATCAACATGTTTTGAACACATTACTTGAAACCAATTCTGAACATTCTTAAACATGTACACAGTATTCTAACTAAACATGTTTGAGACTACTTGTTACACACGCACTAGCTACTGTGTAAGTGAACGTTTTCTGCTGTTAGACACTAAACAAGTACATGTATATCGCCATATCAATTCATACCGAAACAATTCCTACGAAAATGTTCCTTATATCAATATAACATATAATTTTGAAATATGTTTTTGTCCAAGTAACATTATATTTATTTGACGCTTTTAAAAAAAAAAGACAACAAAAAAACCCAGATGAGCCACGATATGATGATAAAAGGTACCATATTGCCAAAAAATCTAGACATAGACCAACCTTCATATTTTTGTTACAATGTCTAATCAGGCAGGACATTGTGTTAATCTAACTCTTTCAATTACTTTCTATCAATTAATATTGAAGTCTCCTTAAATTTAATCGAAATCGATTTTCCGTTTCAAAAAATGTCTATTCTGGATCAATACTGTCAAATAATAAAACCCTGAAGGTATCATTCCTTGTGTACGCGCTCATACCATGGAAGACAGATGTTTATTTAACCCTGTCAATGCAGACTGGCGCAGGATTAACGAGTGTACTGATGGACCATTCCACTTTGAAAAATTCAGCATCAATAGGGTTAGCCCTTACAACACTAAATTTTCAATCAGACTATTCCACAATTCAAAAAGGTCAAGCTTATGGTGAATATTTAGGGATTTTCTAAAGAAAAGGGTAACATGACAAACACTGCAGACCCTGATGAGAGGGCTCCTCTAGGAGCCCTCTCATCTGGGTCATACACCGTTTGCGAAAGACATTAGTGTGTCGTGTCCTGCACTGCAAGGGTTTACACTGCTCTCTACACAAAGCCCTGAGTTCTAAATCTGTGACTCTTCACATAGGTCATTCCTGCCAACAATATTGCTGTACAATAACATTCTATACGGTACTACAGCTATCAAATGATAATTGAGACATCGACATCGGACTCGCAGTTCTACCAGTCTAAAATATGTACCGAAGTACACAAAAGAATCGAGCAAAGCAAAAATAACTCATAAGGAGAAAAAACACAATAATGTAATCAAAAATGTAAGTAAAGTAAGAGTAAAAAAAATAAATTGCTAAAAATCACAAACTCAAAAAGAAAATTTGCAACAAAAGTTGTTTCAGTCATGTATATATACAACATTAAATGATATTTGCAAATGCTAGCAAAACAATTATCGAAGAGGCATTTCGTTAAAATATCCTGCGAATAGGTATTATCATCAGTTTGAATAAAATGGTTGATTCAACTAGTAAGTAACAATTGTATATGTTATTGCTAAACATGTATTCTCTGTAGACACTGAGATACATAATCAGAACAACCAGCATTTGCAAATAGCACATACATGGGACATTTGGTCATAGTTATAACAATGCCATACGGCCATAACATATATATTTATAGATATATATAGTCATTATATAAAGTCACCCATCGTGAGACTTGATGCGTTCCAATTGCTTCCTTATCGCTAGACAGACGCTGCAAGAACACTTAACAATTCTGGTCCAGGTGTTATCCATACCAACTGGGGCAAAAACCTAACTTCTCAGCATTCAGTCTTTGGTTTTGCGACATTGAGGGGTTGTATAAGCCATTTAATATTGGTAAAAGCAGTTATTAGATTCCTTTCTTTGGTGGTAGATATCATCTGTGGTCTGGAATGATGAAAATTACATTTACATTCCGAGAGCTTAGATAAGCAAAAATCTATTTCAATCCTTTACTCCATAAATATGCCTTTCTACGCTGTTGCAAACAGTGTAGATCCAGATCAAACGACTTCAGTAGGAACCATCTGATCAGGGTCTGTTTCATTTGCTTATAATATATTTAGAAATGATTTAGAATGTGTTCATGTGCTATTTTAACCCTTTCCCTGTTCTATGTTTATTCCAAACTTTAACCCATTACCTCATAGACTAATTTTAGATAATACCACTTTGAATAAATCTACCGAAAAGGAGCATTAACTAGAGAAAAGGATAATTTTTAGAATTTTGTAGTTTGAAACAATTGTGATAAATAGAGCATTTGCTCCTTTAGGAGCAAATACTCTATTTATCACAATGGTTTCACAAAGTGACTATTACAGAGTTGTCAATATGAGGGAATGGGTTAATACCTACCGGTAATGAATATTCGTGGAGAAAATTCTTATAATGAAATATGGAAGGGTGGAACATTGTACCCATTTTGGAAAGTAAAGAAACATCTCTCAAATTCCATTAGCAAACAGAGTAGACCCTGATCAGACAGCTCCTATAGGAGCCATCTGATCTGGGTCTACTCTGTTTGCAAATATGTGAAAAACAAGTTTATATGAAGGAAAAGTTTAAAATTTGACCTTAACAATATTCAAAATGTCGTCATTTCTTACAAAAATATTTATGGTGTAAAGGGTTAACTACATTTTGCAAATATCTATAAGCATTCGCAAAATTGTCCTCTTCTGCAATTCTAAATTTTTTTCTTCCATTTGTTTTCAAATTCCTGATCACAGTGTCAAATAGTCTGGATCCTAATGAGAGACTGAGTTACTTGGCATCCAAGCTGTTTGTAAAGGTCAGCACTTTTGTTTAACCTTTTACCCCATAAAAATGTATTTCTACACCTTTGCAAACAGAGTAGACCCAGCTCAGACGGCTCCTGCAGGGTCTGCTCTGTTTGCTTATGATATAACATAGATATGATTCTATAGTTTCTGCCATGTCTCCAATAGGACCCATCTGATATGAGTCTACTGTTTGCTTCAGAAATTATTTAGATCTAATGAACCATTCTGTTTGCTAAAGCAATTATACATTCTGGTCTGATTCTTTCGTTCCTGCAATGGCCAAATTTTCCTGTATTCATGAGCCCATATCAAAACTAATCCAATTGATATTCAAAATATCATTAATTCTTACATGACCATTCATGAAGTACAGAGTTAACTTTAATCCTGCGCGACATAACTAGAAATTGCAAAAAAATTATTCCGAGTCACTAGTCTTCATCAAGATCTACAGTGTTGACCACACAAACATTTATGTCCTACAGTAAACCCTCTCTATAACGGCCACTAAATTACATCAGGTATTTTGTGTTAAAGGCAGGTGGTTGCTTAAAGCAAGGTGAAAGTAAAACAGAACGCTCCTATAGGAGCGTTCTGTTTTACTTTCACCTTGCTTTAAGCAGCAACCTGCCCTAAATACCAACTAATTAACATAATTTAGTGGCCATTATAGAGAGGTTTTACTGTACTACTAGATAAAAACATATTCATAAAATGCCAAGATCGCTTGGTGTTCGGCTAATACTCAAGAGGTCTCGATAAGATGCATAAAATAAAACATTTTCAAGAATTACTTTTTTTTTTATTTCTCCACCAAAGCCTATGTTGTGACCACTCTTTTGAATCGTCTTGACGAGACAATTCTAAACAGTGGTCACAGCATAGGGTTTTGTAGAGAAATGGTGATTTTAACCCATTCCTCCATAGGCTATTTTAAGATCCAACCACTTTGAATCAATCTACCCAAAAGGAGCATTAATTAGAGAAAGGGAATTTTTTTTGGATTGTGTAGTTTGAAACCATTGTGATAAATAGAGCATTTGCTCCCATAGGAGCAAATGCTCTATTTATCACAATGGTTTCAATAGGTGATTTTACAGAGGCGTTGAACGTCGTATTTATGGAGGAAAGGGTTATTATTTGAGTATACACATTTATCTGTTGCTCTGATTACTCATCAACATGTTTGTTCATTCTCTTTCTCACCTGTCTGTGTTTGGAGGCTAGTCTAGTGGTAGCCATTCTGGAAGCTCACCAGCTGAGTCGGCTGAAATAAACAAGACCAGCGGTCAATGTACAAGAACAGTGATCAAAACAATGTACAAAAACAACAGTCAAATGTACAAGAACTGCAGTCAATTTACAACTCAGCAACAAAAGGTGTGATCCAGAGGTCCAGGGAAGATGCGTAAATTATAATATTTTCAAGAATAACTCCTTTATTTTTCCAACAAACCCTATGTTGCGACCATTCTTACTACAGTGGTTACAACATAGGGTTTGATGGAGCAGTGACAATTTTATGCATATTTATCCGTTGTTCTAGTGACCTTGGTCAAACTGCTCCCTCAGGAGCAGTTTGATCTGGACCTACACCTTTGGCTTAGTTTTGTCTGTCCAAATACTGATCTTGGTCTACTCTGTTTGCAAAGTTAACCCTTTCCCTCATATAAACGTGTTTTCACGCATTTGCAAACAGAGTAGACCCAGATCAGACGGCTCCTAATACTGATCTTGGTCTACTCTGTTTGCAAAGTTAATTAATATTCATACATTATTTCTCTTACGAATATTCATGAGGGATAGCGTTAAGATCACAAAATCAGTTTATGTCATCGCAAATTGTGTAACAGTCCCCATTTCAATTTCAATGCCTTCTTTACGTACTCCTGTGATTTATTACCTAACCGTAATAGCATATTTCACCATCTTCATTAACTCTGAGGCTTCTATACTCAATTACAATTTTCAGCCTTTTCAACTTTTAAGGAACAGTTTTCCAAATGAAATCATCAAATGTCAAGTTACTCTATACATCATTTAGATTCAATATAGTTCGCAAATCATGAAAAATTTACCCAATGATGGAAGAAATATAATTACATGTGTATATATAATTATGAGGCGCAAAATACATTTTGGATATGAGTTGTGATTCAATCTTAACCCTTTACTCCATGAATATTCAGGTAAAAATAATTACATCATGAATATTAATTAAGTCATTTTTTGTAAATAAACATGGACATAGTAATTGTTGACCATAGCTGAAACTACTGAATCAGCAAGCAGAGCAGACCCAGATCAGACGGCTCCTATAGGAGCCGTCTGATCTGGGTCTACTCTGTTTGCAAAAGGTCTATTTATGGAGGAAAGGGTTAACCTTTTACTTCATTAATATTTATGTTAGAAACAAGAGCCGCATGCGGCGCCAACGCTCGTCTGAATTGGTGCTTGTCCAGCAATATTAAACATTTTGAAAAATATAAAGGGCCATAACTCCAAATTTTTGAAATCAAGAGTTATGGTTCTTATGTAGGGGCCTTCTCCTCAATGAGATCTACTAACCTATGAAGTTTCATGTTGATACCTCTTACACTAATCCGAGTAATGAGCTACATTAAAGTTTTTGCACGCCGCCGACGCCAACACCTACGACCAAGTGATCAGAAAACAGATGAGCTAAAAAAAATGGTCTTACCCTGGCTAGGTTGAGACCGCTGAAGCCAGTGGGCTGGGGGCTTGTAGCCTGTAGGTAGCTGAGAGGATCCTGAACAGAGATCAACGAATCCAGTGGCCCGGGGCTGCTGGCCCCTTGTATGAGCCTACTGGTCACTGGCGAGGTAGCTTGTGGGATGGTCTGCAGAGTGCTCAGCTGCATGGCTGTAAAAACAAAAACAAAGAACATAGTTTAATCTTTTACTCCATATAATATATGCCTTTTTAAGCCTTTGCAAACAGTGTAGACCCAGATCAGAAAGCTCTTGTAGGAGCTGTCTGATCAGGGTCTGCTCTGTTTGTTTCTGAAATTATGCAGACCTGATCCTAGCCATCAATTTCCTTTCAAATGTTTATCTTATAAATTAACTTAACCCTTTCCTCCATAAATGCGCCTATCTACGCCTCTGTAACAGTCACTTCTTTATGTGAGCAATTCACACAAAATATTCATTAGGAAATGGGTCAAAATGATCAGAATGTGAAACCGTTGGGATTCCAGCCAGGACTAATTAACCCCATACTCCAGAAATACACCTTTGCAAACAGTGTAGACCCAGAACAGATGGCTCCTACAAGAGTCTGCGCTGTTTGCTTATAATGTAATATAGATACGATTCTACAGTTTCTGCTTTAGTCAAATATTCATGTTCATGATCATCATAAAAAAAAAGTTCTGGTTAATATTCATGATGTCATTATTTTCTTACATGAAGAGTCATGGAGGAAAAGGTTACGATCAAAAACCGTTTGTCAAGGTTGTTGTAAATTTACCCACAGAAAGTAGAAGGTAAATAGATCACATGCCAAAATAGATAACATATCTTCAAACAGACCTCAAATTTTCGAGGTATTTAATGATTGTAATCGAATGTTTTCGGGCATTTTGCTTGAAAAAGATAAAATTTAAACCATTTAAACTAAGTGGTTTCTGGCAAATCAATAGCTATTTGAACTCTTTCGCTGCAAGAAGCGAAGATGCAATCATCTTTACCGACAGTTTGATCCAGACAAAATGGTTACAAACCGAACATCTCATCAAGATCCAAACTGTCTGATACTGTGACTAGAAAAGTATTTTAACCCTTTCCGTGCCAGCATTGTCCTCTTCTTGGCAGTTTCGTTTATTTTAGTGTAAGTGTGTGCACTTCTTCCATTTTCTTCATTAAACAGTAAACAGAGTGTCAAACAGTTTGGATCCTGATGAGACGCAGAGTTAATCGGCGTCTCATCTGGATCCGAACTGTTTGCTTGTGATATCATAGACCCGTCAACGTGGCACGGAAGGGGTTAATACAGAAAGGAAGAAAATCCGACTGAAAATTAAAGCCGAAGATGCATTTTGCAGATGACAATGTCTCAGTGTGCACATAGTTAAATTATAGTAAAGATGTGCTCACTCAATTCTTATCATACAAATGCAATCCTGGATACATTTGTGTGATCAACTCCGGTTATTTTAATATCCGTAAGTCTTGTTTAATATTTCTTGTTTAAAATATGTTTCAATTGAACAGTTATCTTCAGTGAAAACAGAAACCCTGAATTCTTGAAAACAAACAGACCAAACTCACTAAATTCAAATGTTTCCTTCATATAAAAACATTTTCGCGCATTTGCAAACAGAGCAGACCCAGATCAGATGGCTCTTACAGGAGCAATCTGATCAGGTTCTGCCCCGTTTGCTTATAATATAGATATGATTATAAAGAATGTTCTATGAGTATTAAGCCGTGATGGCTTTTTATCCGATCACTCCCAACATTATATTTATACCTGTCTCCCATCTCCAATCGTTTGTAAAGCTCAATCAGTCCACTCGACATCTCTCTGATAACTTCAAATGAATCTTAACCAATTCCCTCATATGATGCCTTTTAACGCCTCTATAAAAGTCACTTTTAGTTTAGAAACCCTTGTGATAAAGAGAGCATTAAGAGCAAATGCTATATCACAATGGTTTCAAAACTACAAAATTCTAAAGTTTTCCTTTTCTCTAATTAATGCTCCTTTTCGGTAGATTCATTCGAATAGGTTGGATCTAAAAATAGCCTATAAGGGAATGGGGTTAAGGTCAGTAGCAAATAGTGAACACTGACCAAGCTACTCCTGTAGGAGCTCCATGATCTGGGTCTACACTATTTGTCGAATGTTGTCTGTCTGAAAATCTAGGATAATGTCAGCAAATTTTCCCCGAGAAAAATTGTTCCTTGTCAAAACAAGTATTATGCATAGTAGACTCGTTGCTGTTAGAAATAATTTTTCACAAGTTATTGTGCAATCATTTGCTCGTCATTGTCTCAAACAATTATATAGGAGCCGTTCCCAGATAAAACCAGCCTTAATGACATTCAAACAGCATAAACCCAGACCAGCCACCTCGATCATCATAGTTGGCCGATCTAGGTCTGCACTGTTTGGCACACACCAGTCTCTACAACATTTTTATATGCAGTGTATCGAACAGTATCACTACTAATCAGATTTCGTGTCGATTACAATGTGTGTAACCCTCTCAATGCTAAACTTTCAGAGTGGAATAGCCCATCAGCATTTAAAACCCTGTTTTTATGCATTTGCAAACAGAGTAGACCCAGATCAGATGGCTCCTAGAGGAGCCGTCTGATCAGGGTCTACTCTGTTTGCTAATAGGATTTGATAGATATGTTTCTTTGCTTTCTAAAATGTCTATAATGTTCTACCTTCCGTATTTCTTTATAACTACATGTATTTTGTTAATGAATATTCAGCAGGTATTGAAATTTGGCCTAAATACAGAACAGGGAAAGGGTTATTTACAGTCCACTCAGTATCATCTAAACTTGCTAGAAGATTCTGAATGACAAACAGTGCAGACCCTGATCAGAGAGCTCTTCTCTGGGTATACACTGTTTGAAAACGATAGTGTATGCATGTCCCAAATTCAAAGGGTTTGTCTGGATCAATACTGTTCGATTGTCATTTACCCATACAGTACAGGACTCAAGTCACTTAATTGTCCTTTGCAAACAGTGTAGATCCAGATGAGAGGGCTCCTAGAGGAGCCCTCTCATCAGGGTCTGCACTATTTGTCATGTTACACTTTTCTTTTGAAAAATCCCTAAATATTCACCATAAACTTGACCCGTTTGAATCTTGGTATAGTCCATTTGCAAATTCAGCATTGATAGGGCTAAGTCTGGCTGTCATGGTGCTGCTCATAAATATTTACCTGAACGCTGCACATTGGCCAGAGCTTGGGCTTGGGCCTGGGCCTGAGAATGGGCGCTGAAAATAGCCTGGGTGTCCGAAGCTCGTTGTAAGGGGGAAGTACTGACTGGGAGTGGCGAGGGCTCACTCCTCTGAATGGTGGGAACACCCGTAGTTACATCGCCAAAGTTATACAGAGCTGTGGGGGATGCGTGTCTCTCAGTTGGTGTGGTGGGGATCAAGCCGTAACTAGGGAAGCCTGAGACAAAATACAAGTAGATGTCTCTTATTCTAAGTCAAGTTTTGAGCAAAGCAAAAATGACAAAAATTACTACTTTTGACTATTGTCTGAAAGATTTTTGTGTATGAAATTCTGAAAACAAACTGTGGCTTCCCTTGTTATTGCTCTGAGTCTCAGGTACGTAAACGGCACACATGATTCAGAGTTTAATCGTTTTTCTTAAATTTAATGGGCACAGGAGATTTACTGATTTCTGGTTGGCTGTTTAGTTGCCTAGCTTTAATATGATTGGCTAATACTAATCTAGTTCTACAAACTACGATTTGATAGGTTACAATTTTTGGTGCATCATGGGAAAGAAGATGCAATTCAAATGTTCAAAAAAACCAATTCAACAGTACATGCAAAATAGAAGAGCTACACTTGTCAAGGCAATCACTACAGGCTACAAGCAGACAATGTATGTGTGTGCTGGTTACTAACCACGACATGCAGAGCAATAATTTGAGAGCAGCCTTTTTGTTCAACTCAGGTCAAGGCCAAAAACACATCATAATGTAACCGACAGAGCTGTAAATAAGGTGTATTATTATATCTCAGCCAGAGGTCCAGATAAGATGCGTGTTCAAGAATAACTCCTTTATTTCTCCACCAAACCCTATGTTGTGACCACTCTTTAGAATCGTCTCATCGAGACGATTCTAAAGAGTGGTAACAACATAGGGTTTGGTTGAGAAATGACTATTTTAGTATCTGAGTACGCACATTTATCTGTAGCTCTGATCTCAGCGAAACTTTTTCTTGTTTGTACTTATTAGATCACCTTGTACAGGCAATTCTAATGAGTACGAACACGGTGTGGTTTGACGGAAAAGATATACATGTATATGAGCTGTGCCATGACAAAACCAGTCTTTCTAAACATTCAAACTGTGTAGACCCAGATCAGCTGCATCATCTCTGATGAATCATCTAAACTGGGTCTGCACTGTTTGACATACATCAGTATTTACAGTATTCTTATATGCAGCATATCAAACAGTATCAGTACTATATGCTGTGTAGATGACAACTTGTTTATTATGTGTATACACTGTTAGTATGTCATTAATGCTGGTTTTGTAATGGCGCAGCCGATATATAGAATTTGTTTTTTTCCTAGATCATCTTATCTAGAGCTCTGAGCTCAGTATATCCATATGATATAAACAGCTATCTAGGAATCTGTACAAGCAAAACATTCAGTAACTTCAGTTATATCGTCAACGAAAATACCAATTTGCGATGTAAATTTTCAGATGTCGCTCATTGGTAAAACATTTTCATAAAACATCCGAGCATTGAGCAGGAGTAATCCATTATTTCCTGTCAGGTTGGGTCTCTGTATATTCTAGCAATAACGATTAACCCTTAACTGCTGAATAATTAAAACTGGCCCCTCCCTTTTTGAATATTAATTAACCCTTTCCCTCATAGGCTATTTTAAGATCCAACCTCTATGAATAAATCTACCGAAAAGGAGCATTAACTAGAGAAAAGGATTTTTTTTTTAAATTGTGTAGTTTTGAAACCATTGTGATAAATAGAGCATTTGCTCCTATAGGAGCAAATGCTCTATTTATCACAATGGTTTCAACAGGTGACTTTTACAGAGTCGTAGAAAGTCGTATTAATGGAGGAAAGGGTTAAACACTTTTTCACATGTATCATTAAAGATCATTGGTTATTATGAGAAACAGTGTAGACTCTGATCAACGAGTTTCCTCAGAGTCAATTGATCTGGGTCTACACCATCTGCAAAGGTCTTATATACATATTAAGGGTTAAAAAGCACGGTTAAATAAAACAATTAGCTATACATGTTCTATATAAATGTAACACGTTGCATTTGGGGCCATTTGTCATGATTTTGCCAGTTCCATATCTTTATGTAATTATATTCTGAATCTGTCTTATCAGAGATGTAGTAGACAGAACAAACCACAGATTAACCTTTTATCTCATAAATACGCCTTTCTATGCCTTTGCAAACAGAGTAGACCCAGATCAGAATGGCTTCAGTAGAAACTGCCTGATGGGGGTTTGCTCATGAAATGCTATCTTGGTTCTTCACTAGCATACTCACGACATGGCAAAGCAAATCACATAGAGGTTCACAGTCAAGAATTATACATATAAACAGAGAAAAACATTTCAATGATATGGTTACCATAGTAACAGATTACAGTCACATCAACGTATCACCGAGTAGAACTACTTTGGTCTGCTGAAATCAAAATTTCGACTTCTTAGCAAAGCAGACCCAGATCAGATGTCTCCTGTTTGAGCCATCTGATCTGGATCTACTCTGTTTGCAAAAAGCATGAAAAAGTGTCTATATGAAGTAAAGGGTTAAACATAAGGTATCTCATGATATCAAGTTAGTTTTACATTTTTTAATGAATTTGTAAGTTTCTGTGACCAATTAGTACAAGTTCTGCAGCAAAGTTCTGTAAAATCATTTGTCATCCCTAATACAATTTTATCCGATTTCAGCAGACTAAATTAAAGAATTGCAAGAGAAAGACTGAAACATATTATGTTTATATCTGCAAATACCAAAGCCCTTGCTTTGTGCATATAGGTCTTATCACTGCAGTGTTATTTTTGCGCATTTTTTATAAGTTTTCCTCACAACCAAAGAGCTAGCAATCCATGAGAACACTTTTTGAACTTTTGTGAAAGAAACATGAATGTTATCAAGACTAATTATTTTTCACATACATTTTCTCTATTTCCCCATAAAAATGATTTACCTTTGAATCCATAGACATACATTTGTAAACAGATCAGATCTAGATCGAATGGCTCCTGTAGGAGCTGTCTGATCAGTTCTGCTTGCTTATGAAATCGTAACAAGCGATAAAGGTGCATACCTAAATACTAAAATCGTCATTTGTCCACCAAACCCTATACTGTGACCACTCTTTAGAATCGGCTGGAAAAGACGATTCCAAAGAGTGGTCACAGTACAGGGTTTGGTGGAGAAATAAAGGAGGAATTCTTGAAAATGTAAAATTCAGGCTTCTTATCTAGACCTCTGTCTTAATATCACATATTGAATGTCAAGGTGAATCTATAGCACAAAGTAAAAGACAACTGGACAAACACCAACTTTAACCCTTTACCTGATAAATATTCGTAAAATCAAAATGGAATCATAGATATTAACCCTTTACTCCATAAATATTCATGTAAGAAGTAATGACATCATGATGACTATTCATTACATTAATTTTTCTAAATGCATAATTATGAACAAAAGCCATTTTGGCTCAGGCAGAAACTAGGATCCAATCTACATTATACAATAAGCAAACAGAGCAGACCCTGATCAGACAGCTCCTATAGGAGCCATCTGATCTGGGTCTACTCTGTTGGCAAAGGTGAAAAAAGGCATTTACATGAGGGAAAGGGTTAATTACCTAAAAATTAACAATGGCCATATGAACAAAGGAACAAAATTTCTTGTCCACAAGTTGTAGAAGCAGATCAATATGATTTACCACAACCAGACACAGCAGACCCTGATCAGACATAGCAGACCCTGATCAGACACCCCCTATATGAGCCATCCGATCTCTGTGAACTGTTTCCAAAGGCATGAAATTGCGTCGTTATCAGGTAAAGGGCTACGAGCCGTCGAGAAAGTGTCCAAAATAAGTAATTTTCTCAACCGCCTCAACTACAGTATTCAAAGGGAGATAAGCCATACAAGCACTTGCAAACTAGAAACTTTTTGATGGATGGCACTGCCCCATTCCGTATAGTATTAGTACCCCAATTACCATAAGCATTCCGACAGATAAACTAAGGCAATTAGTATAGAACCAAATCAAACAGCTCCAGAGGGAGTAGACTGATCAGGGTCTTCACTATCTGCTATTTAACCCATTCCCTCATACCGACGACTTTTGACGACTCTGTAAAAGTTACTTTGTGAAACCATTGTAATAAACAGATTTATCACAATGGTTTCAAACTAAAAAATTCTATACAAATTCCTTTTCCCTAGATAATGCTCCTTTTCGGTAGATTTATTCAAATAGGTTGTATCTAAAAATAGCCTATGAGGTAATGGGTTAATCAGTCTCATTTACTGTTATCAAAATGGTGCCCAAATGGTACCAGTGGTTGAAGTGGGGCGATTGGGTGTCTGAATACTTATGGTCAACTGGGTATTCACGAGCAAAACCGAACTGCTGGTGAGGAAATTGTATCTTCTGATTCAAGGCCTCTATTTCGTCAAAGTTTCTAGTCAAAGTTTCTGAACAGTACCACTTCATTCTTAGAAAATTAGTGTAGTTTGACAATAATTACAATATTGTTGCAAGTATCTGTGCAGTAATGAGAAGAACCATAGGGGTTGTGTTTCAAATACTAAAATTGTCATTTCTCCAAAATCTATGCTATGACCACTCTCTAGAATTGTCTCGGAGATACGATTCCAAAGAGTGTACAACATAGGGTTTGGTGGAAAAAATAAGAAGGTATTCTTGAAAAAGTGCTTAACCCTTCCCTCATATAAATGTGTTTTCACACATTTGCAAACAGAGTAGACCCAGATCAGACGGCTCCTAGAGGAACCGTCTGATCAGGGTCTACTCTGTTTGCCAATAGAATATGATATATCTGTTTCCTTACTTTCTAAAATAGCTACAATGTTCCACATTCCATGTTTCAATATGGCTATTTTGTCAATGAATATTCAGTTGGTATTCAAATTTGGCCTAAATACAGAACAGGGAAAGGGTTAATTATACTGATGAGCCAATGACATCTAAAACAGCAGTGGCAGAATTTTTTGCAGTAGTAACTTTACATAATTATCTTCAGGCGTCCGAAAAAATGCCATCTGTGAAACATATTGTCTTGCTTCACATTTCAAAATGGTATCGTTTCACTTCTCCATCATAAAAACAGTGAAATTCATTCATGTCAGGATTTGGAAAAGTTTTGATCCTGATAAATCACCCAGTTACTAAACCCTATTCCGTGACCACTCTTCGAGACGGTTCTAAAGAGTGGTCACAGCTATTATTGAAAAAGTTTGAATTTACGCATCTTATTCACGATGTCATTATTTCTTATATGAATATTAAACAGGGAAAGGGTTAATATGTACAAGATATTGCAACAAGATTGTTTACACTAAGAGACTATATACACCGTGAATATCGTGAGGTGGGGTCGCCTTACCAGGTGTGCGTGTCACCCCTGATGACCTTGAGGTCAAGGCCATTGCAGCAGCATTTTGTGCCGCAGTCACACCGACTGAACGAGCAAGCAATGAGTTTGTGCCAAGTCCAGCTGAGGAAAAACCAGAAGAGCTTGTCAGTGTAAGTGACAAACATAGGTTTCCTTTCAAATTTTAACCACACTACAACCCTTTCACGTTTCTAATCTGGTATCTGATCTAGGTCTACATTTCTATACAATGTAGCAGCACCAGCTTTCTTGAAACACACTTCATAATAAAAAATCAGATTTCTGTAAGAAGCTACTATTATGACATCTACAAAACATTCATACATGAATCACTAGATTATGAATAACTTGGAGCAATAAACCATCCATTTTCCCCTATCAGTGGTAATGAACACATGTCACAAATGCAATAAAATCCAATTTTTGTCTGATTTCTGACTTTTTTTCTGCAATGAAATAATCTTTTTTTTTTTGACTTGGCAAATTTTTATTGCTCAGTTTCCCCAAAGACTTACGCCACAAAGTCTTCAATTCATAACTGCAGTTCAGTCTCATATAATATACGGAACACTAAAAACTAGCTTGTAACATATAAAGAAATGTTTACCAGAGGCCCAGATAAAATGCATAAATCAAAACATTTCCAAGAATAGTTCCTTTATTTCTCCACCAAATCCTATGCTGTGACCACTCATTGGAATCGTCTCTCTGAGACGATTCCAAAGAGTGGTCAACGCATAGGGTTTGGTGGAGAAATGACGATTTTAGTATTTGAATACGCACTTCTATCTATCACTCCGGTTTACTATAATCAACATCAGCATCATTGCTCTAAGCAACATGCATGAAAAGTAGGTTAGTAATTGGCACAAGCTGGTCAACCCTTTACATCATGAATATTCATGCAAGACTCCGCCAATTATGAATAATGATAAATTTAATTCTTATAATTATATTGAAAATATAAAACAATTCATTTCCATGGCAACAGAGCATCAGATCCGTAACATTTACGCAAACCTAGAAGACCCTGATCACACCTCTCCTACAGGAGTCCTCTGATCTGGGTCAACTCTTTGCAGAGGCTTCAAAAAGTGTCTCTATCCAGTAAAGGGTTAAACAAAACGCAAAACACAGAATTAAAACTGGATGAAATACCGTAATTGCCCTAGATATTTGAAAAACAGTGTAGACCCAGATCAAACTGACCTTACACGAGCAGGTAAATCAGGGTCAACACCACTTGCTACTCATCTAACCTTTTACTCTATAGATGTGCCTTTTAACCCTTTCCTCCATAAGCTATTTTTAGACCCAACCTCTTTGAATGAATCTACCCAAAAGGAGCATTTACTAGAGAAAAGGAACTTTTTTTTAAAAAGAATTTTGTAGTTTGAAACCATTGTGATAAATAGAGCATTTGCTCCTATAAGAGCAAATGCTCTATTTATCACGATGGTTTCAAGAAGTGGTAATTACAGAGGCGTAGAAAGGCGTAATTATGGAGGAAAGGGTTAATAATTTTGCAAACAGTGTAGACAGATCAGATGACTCCTGTAGGAGCTATCTGATTACAGTCTTCTCCGTCTGCCAACGAAATAATATAGATCTGGTTCTACTGGGTCTTCCATGGCCAAAATATGCCTGCGTTTATATATCATTATGAAAACTGAGCTAATTAGTATATCAAGGTGTCTTTTATTTCTTACACGGATATTTATGGAGTAAAGGGTTAACCTTTTACTCCATGAATATTCATGTAATAAATAATGCCATCATGAATATTAATTAGATTGATAGTTATAATAGTAGATTGACACAGGAAATTCTGCTATGGCAGAAACTTTAGAATCATAATATCTATATTATATCATAAGCAAAACAGAGCAGACCCTGATCAGACGGCTCCTATAGGAGCCGTCTGATCTGGGTCTTCTCTGTTTGCATAGGCATAGAATGGCGTATTTATGGAGGAAAGGGTTGAAGCTATTAAAAGCCACACAGAGATGACAATTATTCAGCTTTACAAACTGGCAGAGATAGAATGTCCAAATATTTAGGGAAAATACAGTGCTGGCAAAATCAAACGAAATCAATAACCGACTCTACAAAGCATCAACATCAGTCTATAAAAGCCAATCGATCATACACAGTAGCTCCAATAATTGTACAACTAAATAAGACATACAGTTAATTGCTGAACCCTTTACCAGTAGAATAATCATGACATAATAACGACATCATAATGACATCATGAAAATTTCTTAGCTGAATTTTAGTAATGGCACATATGCCTATGTATGTTTTTTTTAGTACTGGTAGAAGCATGTAGTCATATCGATTATAATTTCATAAGCAAACAGAGCAGACCCTGATCAGATGGCTCCTATAGGAGCCATCTGATCTGGGTCTACTCTGTTTGCAAAGGCACACGGAGGAAAGGGTTAACTGATAAAAGAACAACACTTCAAGAATTATTAAATATATATATCATTCACAATCTAGAGTAAGATTAAAGATAATTGACAGTCACATAATCAATTCTAAATTTAAGCAGGTCTCGTCATTTTGTAATGAAATAAGCATTATCCACCTTTAACCTATGACCTCATAGGCTAATTTTAGATCACATCAGATGTAGAATCTACCGAAAAGGAGCATTTATTAGAGAAAAGTAAAATTTTAGAATTGTATAGTTTTGAAACCATTACTTTTTCAAAAACCGCCAATAAAATTTGACAGTAAAACTTTACAGCCTATAAAACCAGCAGAAATTCAGAGTATTGTAGCGTGACTGTCAGAAATATTCTGTAGAAGTGTACTTTGTGTCTTTCCCCACTGACATTTCCATGGAAATAGTCAATAAAACACAAATAACATACTCTCTACAGATGCATTTCAATTCATCTACACATTTCTAAGACATGCATGTCTATTACACAGCCAACCAAACAAATTTGAAATGCTCAACATTCAAAGAATATTTCACATCTCATTTAACCCTTTCCTCCATGAATATTCATGGAAGAAATAATGACATCGTGCATATTAATTAGATTAATTTGTTGTAAATAGCACATTGACACGAGAGGTTTTACCCATGGCGGAAACTGAAGAATCATACCTACATCATATCAAAAGCAAACAGAGCAGACCCTGATCAGACGGCTCCGATAGGAGCCATCTGATCTGGGTCTACTCTGTTTGCAAAGGTGTAGGAAAGGGTATTGATGTAATAAAGGGTTAACCCTTTACTACACAATTACACCAGAAACATGTGCAAACAAAGCTGACCCAGATCAGACTGCTCCTGTTGGAGGGGTCTGATCTGGGTCTGCTCTGTTTGCTCCTAGTATTATAAAGATCTGACACTACAGTTCCTGCCATGTCCAAAATTATTTGTGTTCACATGCAAATTATAAAAAAAATATCTATAAATTGCAAAATTTAACCCATTACTTCCTAGACTATTTAAGATCCAACCACTTTGAATAAATCTACCGAAAAGGAGCATTAACTAGAGAAAAGGATTCTTTTCAGAATTAATTTTTGTAGTTTGAAAGCATTGTGATAAATAGAGCATTTGCTCCTATAGGAGCAAATGCTCTATTTATCACAATGGTTTCAACAGGTGACTTTTGCAGAGGCGTCAAAAGGCGTCAATATGAGGGAATGGGTTAATCTGATAAAATAGTCATCATTTCTTACAAGAACAATTATGAAGCAAAGGGTTAAGAACAAAATCAAAATTTAATTTCAAGTTACATGTAAGAAAATTACATACAAATTCTCGTCTTCTAATAAAGGTATGCAAAATCACCAGTAACATGGAGCCAAGTTTGTTCCATTGTTTATTTCATAATAAGTCTCTTCTGATGAGAGCATACAATAATGTTACAACTGGGATAATACCTGGATGGCTGGGCTCTTTATCCAGATCTGTAGATAGGAGAAGTACTAATCTATCTTAAATAAATATCAAACTTTTCCTCCTAGTCCAATCTTGCGGGTACTCATTAGACCCCCCCATCTTGTTTGTACTCATTAGAATCGCTTCTAATGAGTACGAACAAGAAAGGTTTGGAAAAAAAACCACCCACCCCAAAAAACTAAAAAAGGAAAAAATTAATAAGAAGTATAGAGTAAAAGGTTAAACAACTTCGCAACCTTTTAAATGTACATCGGACAGGGTCAGATGATCTTCCTACGAGTCAAGTTTCATTAACCCTTCGCTTGCTATTCACGTCAATAGCCTGTAAATAGTGAAGACCCAGATGAGACAGCTCCTGCAGGAGCTGTCTCATCAGGGTCTGCACTATTTACAAATTGATTGTGCGACCAGTGCACTCCGCAGCAGTGATTGCATAGCGAAATACTTGTACACAGTGAAGATATATGTAATTATACAACAAGGCATGGGTAAAGGAGAAATGTATTTTAAAATTCAGCAAGAGAAGGGTTAAAACCATACTAAAGACATTACATAATGACACTAGTATTTCAATACTGCTTCATAAATACAGCTACCGGTACTATTTTATAAACAAAAATGTCGGAATCATTGTGAGTCGAATACAGTCAATAAACACTGGGCCCAGCGATCCAGGTTTCACCATTTATAAACATGAAATGGAAGTTTGGTCTTTGGGCAGATTACAACAGTAACAAACAATCAAATCACAGCCCGTATTTGGTAGAAATGTTGAAATTTCATCAAACAATAAATGGACTCAAAGCCTAAATTACATGTAATGGATTTTTATCAAGTTCAAATAGTGTTTTTTTTAACCTAGTGTAGTAACACTTATAACGTACTTAACCCTTTCCCTGCTGGATATTCATGAAGAGAAATAATGACATCATGAATATTTATTAGCTGAACTTTCATAACAGCATTATGTTCACAAGATGTTTTGGTTTTTGTAGAAACTGTAGAATCATATCTATATAATTCCATAAGCAGCAAACAGAGCAGACCCTGATCAGACGGCTCCTACAGGAGCCGTCTGATCTAGGTCTACTCAGTTTGCAAACGCTTGAAAAAGCTTATGTATGAGGGAAAGGGTTAAAACCAACTTAATATATAACCCTCTGAATCAATGAAAAACCAAACAATATATTAGTGTTTTCAATTAATCCTTAACTCTATGAATATTCATGTAAAAAACAATGATAGTATCAATATTAACCCTTTCCCTCATATAAACGTGTTTTCATGCATTTGCAAACAGAGTAGACCCAGATCAGACGGCTTCTAGAGGAGCCGTCTGATCAGGGTCTGCTCTGTTTGCCAATATAATTTGATAGATCTGTTTGTTAGCTTTCTAAAATGTCTACAATGTTTCGCCTTCCACATATCTTTGTAACTATTCTGTTAATGAATATTCTGTAGGTATTGAAATTTGGAAGAACAGGAAGTACAGAACAGGGAAAGGGTTAACCACCAACAATGGAGTTTGCATCAAGGCAGAAACTGTACAAATAAATCAATATTATTTCATAAGCAAACACAGCACGACCCTGATCTGACAGCTCCCATAAGAGCGATCTGATCTTGGTCAACTCTGTTTGCAAAGCTGTCAAAAAGCATCATCTATTGAGTGATTGTTAAAAAGTGTCCCCTATTTAATTTCGTTTTTAACTGGTAGAGACCTTTGCAAAAAGAGAAATGAGGGCTCCTTCACACTTTACCTAATAGAGACCCTTTTAGATGCCCTTGCAAACTTAGCAGACCCTTTGCAAACTCAGCAATGCCATCCTGCAAGGATTCTGCTCTGTTTACTTATGAAATACAGTAAAACCTCTCTACAACGGCCACTAAAATGTGTTAGTTGGTATTTACGGCAGGTGGCTGCTTAAAGCAAGGTGAAAGTAAAACAGAACGCTCCTATGGGAGCGTTCTGTTTTACTTTCACCTTGCTTTAAGCAGCCACCTGCCTTTATCACAAAATACTTGATATAATTTAGTGGCCGTTACAGAGGTTTTACTGTAATGCAGATCTAATTTCTACATTTTCTGCCATGGCCAAAATATTGTTTATATGCCATAATATGATATTCGCAATGTCATTAATTTGTTTCATGAATATTCATCAGGTACAAGGATTAAATGCATGGACACACTTGAGGACATGGGTTACAAAAATGTCATCTTATGTTCACATTTCTTGTGGGATCATAAAAAATCTTCATGATAGTTTCAGGATTGACAAAACAAGTGTTCATTTTAACATCGTCATTAACATTTCAACAGTATATTTGACTGTACAAAAATGGAAACTTGCTATTATTCTTAGACACAAATACACCAAGGATATATATTATAAATATGACAATAAATATATAGGCAAAAAACATCACAAAACCCATAAAAATCAAACAGGAAACAAGGACACATAAAACGTCAGTCTTGCATAATCACTTATGTTGTACATATTTTACTTCATCTTGTAGATAAGCCTGCAGCGTAACACCCCTACAGCTTTCGTCATTCTTGTATAACAAGAAAAGCAGCACCTGTGTATGCCTTCATTCTTCACACAAAAAGTCAATGTTTTAACCCTTTCCTTCATGAATATTCATGTAAGACAAAATCAAGAGATATAGTAAGATTTTGTTTTTTTAATGACATGTGAACACAGGACCTGTTAGCCATGGCAGAAACTGCTGAATTAGAGTAAACCCTCTCTATAACGACCACTAAATTACATCAAGTATTTTGTGTTAAAGGCAGGTGGTTGCTTAAAGCAAGGTGAAAGTAAAACAGAACGCTCCTATAGGAGCGTTCTGTTTTACTTTCACCTAGCTTTAAGCAGCCACCTGCCCTAAATACCAACTAATTAACACAATTTAGTGGTCGTTAAAGAGAGGTTTTACTGTATTTCACAAGCAGACAGAGAATACTCTGACCAAATGGCTTTTTACTATGGTGAACAACTGTATGAAGTTTGTAAGGGGTAGCTGATTTGATGTTGAAACTGACAAACCGTCGACAATGACAACAAGGCTATGATATTAGTTCAACTCTTTTTTTCCCTTAGAAAAACAAAGAAATCGAACAAACACCCAGATAGGCCAATGGATATTTTAAATACAGTGTAGACAATTATCAGCAATCCCACTGGAACTTTACCAATCTTACTTTTTTCATGCCTTTGCAAACAGTGTAGACCCAGATCAGACAGCTCCTCTAGGAGCTGTCTGATCAGGGTCTGCTCTGTTTGCTAAGAGAATTGTATAGATTTGCTTCTATGGTGTCTGCCATGGCTAAAATGCGCTTGTTCATATAAAAAACTTCAGCTAATTAATATTCATGATGTCATTCTAAAATGAATATTCATGGAGTAAAGTGTTAATATACACAACTGCCATCTCTGGTGATCCAACTCGAAGAACATTTCAAACAAAACTTAAAAATTTCAATATGAACAACTTAATGAAATGGTATAATTGTCAAATGACTTTGGCACACATCTTTTACTTAGGATAATTTAGACATATGGGGCATGAATTATGTACACTCAAAACAGTGAGAATGGTTTTGAGAAATTCTGAATTTATTCAACTCGCACACACACTTTTCTCTGTATCACACCAGTACAAAAAGGGTTCTTACTTGTAATACAAAATATGGCATACATCCGACAGGAGAGGTTGTGTGTATAAGCATATATCTTGCTGCAGGAAATAAGCTTTCGCTGGTATGATTATTTTCATGCCATATCCTTTTACTTCATAGATATAACCTTTAACCCATTCCCGCATATTGACGCCATTTGACGCCTCTGTAAAAATAACTTTTTGAAACCATTCTGATAAATAGAGCATTTGCTCCATAGGAGCAAATGCTCTATTTATCAGAATGGTTTCAATACTACACAATTCTTAATATTTTCTTTGCTCTAGTAAATGCTCCTTTTGGGTAGACTTTTTCAAAGAGGTTATGTCTAAAAATAGCCTAAGTGGGAATGGGTTAAATGCCTTCGAAAACTACATCCAGATCAGACAGATCCTGAAGTACCCGTCTGATCAGGGTCTGCTCTGTTTGTTTATCCCTTTCCTCCATAGGCTATGTTTAGATCCATAAACTCTGAATAAATCTACCGAAAAGGAGCATTAACTAGAGAAAAGGATTTTTTTTTAGAATTTTGTAGTTTGAAACCATTGTGATAAACAGAGCATTTGCTCCTATAGGAGCAAAATTTTAATGCTCTATTTATCACAATGTTTTTAACAGGGGAGTTTTATAGAGGCGTAGAAAGGTATTTAAGGAAGAAAGGGTTATGCTATTATGGAGACCTAATTCTATAATTTGTCATGGCCAAAATATTTTACGATTTCAAATGCCAGAGCAACAGATAAAAGGTGCGTACTCAAATACTAAAATTGTCACTTCTTTATCAAACCCTATGTTGTGAGACAATTCTAAATTGTGGTCAAAGTATAGGGTTTGGTGGAGAAATAAAGGAGTTATTCTGGAAAATATTTGAATTAAAGCCTCTTATCAGGACCTCTGAAATGCTATCATAAAATTTCGGTTATTTTTCTTGCTTCAATATTCATTTGGTATATGATTAAACATATGCCAAGATCCAGTCAAAGGCAACATAATTATCATGTTATCAGCATGAAGACTTCTTGCAATTAATGAAAGAAGGAAACTTACATAACGGCATGTTGTCTTTATAATGATAGAATACAGTCATGTCATATACATACAACTGTTGTACAGTTGCAAGACATAATTATGGCCATTGGTTTCTAAAACAAACAAAAAACAATGTAACTGGGAGCTGGTTTCTTCTCTGGACTATTTTGATGCGAAGTAACAACAAGGGAAAGCCAAAAGCGAAAAGTTCAGTTGAAAGATTTCAAACATCAATATGTACACAACAGTACTCCACTTGCATACTGAATTTACATATTTACATAAAAAACCCATTTCTCAATGCAATAATCTCATTCAAACTTCTGTTATCTTTAAAACAACATGGCCGCCATAACTTAGTATGGCAGTCTCTGCAACAAGGGAAGCAACTCTTCTGTGCTGTAATTCCTGAGATGTATAACCGTATGTGTAAGCAGGCCCATTCTTCCCAACTTCCTTCTACTGATATGAATTACCATGCAACCACCTAATCCTATGCTTAACCCATCACTCCATGAATATTCATCAAAGAAACAATGGCATCAGGAATATTAATTACAGTAAATGAATTTTATAATGGCATATGAACATATGAAATTTTGGTCACTGCAGAAACTGTAGAATCAAATCTATGTCATTCCAAACAGAGCAGATCGTGATCAGACAGTTCCTATAGGAGCTGTCTGATCTGGGTCTACTCTGTTTGCAAAGGCATTAAACGGCATATTTATGGAGTAAATGGTTAAAAAGCCATTTGAAGATACCAACAAATTACTTCACTTTCAAATCCAGATTTAAACAACACAAAAATTTAATAACTTTTTGAGGACATGTTCGACAAAGAAGCCATAAAAAGTAGGATATCGAAGGGACAGCCTCCTTAAGAACATACATGGAGTATACAAGCCTATCAAAGCCTCTCAGTCCACACATACACACACACATTCCATGTACAGATATCGTTTGAGTTAATAAATAGAAACAATCAAAAACAAACAAATAAATAAGGGAATAAATAGTATTTTTGCATTTCATACAATATATACAACAGACAAGGGAGTACATTACAAAGCATAAGTATAATATATATTTTTTTCTGGTTTTCTTCTAATGATTTTTGTATTAACGAATTGCACCCTAATGGTAAGTTTATCATAACCTTTGGAAATAATGGTTTTTCAATAACCCTATCCCCGTTCTATATTTATTCCAAATTTCAATACCTACTGAATATTCATGGACAAATTGGTCATAATGAAAAATATGTAAGGTGGAACATTGTGATCATTTTAGAAAGTTATGAAACAGATCTTTCAAATTCAGTTAACAAACAGAGCAGACCCTGATCAGACAGCTTCTATAGGAGCCATCTGATCTGGGTCTACTCTGTTTATAAATGCATTAAAATGTGTTTATATGAGGGAAAGGGTTAAGGTCAAAACTGTCTGAAGATTTGCTGCAGACGACAAATATTGCAGAGGACAATTAAGTAGTGGGCAAAGAAATCACATAGCACATTCCTTTGTTCATTTGACATTATAAAACTTCAATTAATGAATTTTTATGAAGTCATGAATTTTTGTGTAAATATTCATGAGGTAAAGGGTTAACTCTTTGCACAAGCGTCTGTTGAATTTGTCGTCTGTTGCATACGCGGTATTCTCTTCAGCACATGCGGTATCAGATCTTGACGTACCACTAGTTTACTCTGTTTATTATCTGGATCCAAACTGTTTGCAAAAGTTACTTCATGTTCTTTGCCAGCATAATTTTTGCCATAATATTTCGCACCATGTCATCAGAGTAGCACATTAACCCTTTACTCCATAAATACGTCTTTCTACGCATTTGCAAACAGAGTAGACCCAGATCAGACAGCTCCTATAGGAGCTGTCTGATCAGGGTCTGCTCTGTTTGATTATGATATATACTGTAATATAAATATGATTCTACAGTTGCTGCCATGGCTGAAAATTCTTGTGTCCATGAATTGTGCTCTTATAAGAAAATAATCTCATTAATATTTCTTACATGAATATTCATGGAGTAAGCGGTAAATCATATACATCATAGATATACCATTGAACACACTTGAAAACAGAGTAGACCCAAATCAGATGGCTCTGCGTCTGATCTGTTTGCTTATGATATTATGTAGTTCAGATTCTTGCCATGGCCAAAACTTCTTGTATTCATTGGTATAATTTAGCTAATAAATATTTTCCATTATTTCTTGCATGAATCTCTAGGAGGTAACAGTTGAACAGAAGATTTAGTATACTCTGACCTAAACAGAAGCATGATACAACTACCTTTTTGTGTTGGCTGGCCTAAACTATGCAGGATGACATTAAGACACTAAGTCTACTTCATACAAAAGTCAAATGCACAACAAAAAAGCTATTTGAATTCTGGCTTGTTTTAAATTCTAGCAGGTAGATTATAAATAGAATTATGATATGTTAAAATTGCATACTTAATCAATGCATATTTATTACCGAAGAAAGCCCTTGCCCACCTTCACATTTGAAATGCTGCATGTTCAAAGCTCACATTTCTATAACGAGATGTCCAGATACGATTTGTAAATTAATCTTTTTTAGAATATCTCCACCAAACCCTATGTCCCTCACAGGTCTTTTTTAGGTCTAACCTCTTTAAATAAATCTACTGAAAAAAGGCATTTATTAGAGAAAAGGATTTCTGTAAGAATTGTAGAGTTTTGAAACCTTTGCAATAAATTGAGCATTTGCTCCATTTATCACAATAGTTTCAGGTGACTTTTATAGAGGTGTCAAAAGGTGTCAATATGCGGGAATGGGTTAAATTATTGAATTTTATTGGTCACATGTCTATGTGCACATCACCATGAGTACACTCCAAGCCCAAGAGATTATCATGTAACCCTTTCCTCCAAACGCCTTTCTATGCTTTAGTAATAGTCACTTCTTGAAACCATTGTGATAAACAGAGCATTTCCTCCATAGGAGCAAATGCTCTATTTATCACAATGGTTTTAATATTACACAATTCTAACATTTTTCTTTTCTCTAGTAAATGCTCCTTTTCGGTAGATTTATTCAAAGTGGTTGGATCTAAAAATAGCCTATGAGGGATTATGGGTTAAATATCAAATTCATCATTTCTTCACCAAACTTCATGCTGTGACATCCCTTTAGAATTGTCTCTAACAGATGGTTCTAAAGAGTAGCCACAGTATAGGGTGTGTTGGACATATGAAACAGTTCTTCTTGAAAAGCAATTTACTTATATAATTTATGCCTTCTGGCAGTTTTATGATAGACTTGGGCGGGTTAGTATTCGAATCCCTCAAGTGCCAAGGGCAGAGGAACATGTTCTTCAACAAAATCTTGACCACTGACCAATATCACCGAAACAGAATCAATATGATTACATGTATTCAGATAAATTTGCAAAAATATTGTATTCCAAAATAGGGAAGGTACCTGACACACTTCATTGTCTTTCAAACCTTACACCCAGGGGAAAAAAACAACATATAAAATGTCAAGGTCAAATATCAGATCAAAAAACGATCCAAATCAGCATGTTATATAATCTTTAAATAATATCATATGACATGTCTTTGAAATCTTGTTCAAAATCCGTCTCGTTCTCTGCAGTCGCCGGTTCACACAACTCCAAACACAGGTCTCCGTCCTTGGACTTCATGCTGTACATACAATACAATAGTGTTCTGTTGAAGTCAATGATTCCCCCCATCCCCCCTTTCATCATCTGAAATAAATGTAAATCCCCCCCCCCCCTTTCCTCTCACTGCTGTTCTGATGACCTTCACACCCGAGATCAGTCATGGTCACTACAAAGGTGAAAGTCTAGAACGGGTACCACTGACCTAAATCTAATATTTCCATACCTGGATAGTAGTAACCGGCTGGAGCGATGGCTGTTGGTAGTCCACGCCCGTACGCTGCCTGATATGCAGGAAATGCCGTCGGAACTAGGCCTGTAAAGGTTGTATAAGAATGTGAGCGCACAGAGTCACCCAAAAAACAATTTCATTTCACTATTATTTTGGGATTTAAAAAATGTACTGAAAAATGCTTAAAAAAGACTTAAATAATTCTACTCTGCAACACTCGTTAAATGTTTAAGATATACATGTACTAGTATCCATTATGAATCAGTTGAGCCTCAACCAGCATTAAAATAGATCATCGGATTAGTCAGTAGTTTTCAGGTTATTAACACTTTCGCTGCCAAACTCTGTCGTCTGCTAACTTTGGCGTCTGCTACAAATTTTCATTCTTTTGATTTTCTTCATTTTTGTTTCAAAAACATGGTAACATAGTAACAGTAACAAACAGTTTGGATCCTGATGAGACGCCGAGTTACTCTCATCTGGATCCAAACTGTTTGCATAGGTAATCACAGATCCGGCATTGGCAGCAAAAGGGTTAATGATGTAACCAATATGTCTGCCATATAATACCTATGCAAACAGACTAGACCAAGATCAGAGCGCTCCTGTAGTACACGATAAGAAGCATAATACAGTAAAATCTCTCTATAACGACCACTAAATTGTGTTAATTAGTTGGTATATAGGGCAGGTGGCAGCCACCTGCCTTTAACACAAAATACTTGATGTAATTTAGTGGCCGTTATAGCGAGGTTTTACTGTATTCCTAATTACACAGCAGGTGGTTCACTTATTTTGGAGGGAGTAAGGCTTTCTGGGGAAAGCTGCGAAGGGTTTGATCAGGGGCAATGATATCATCCAACCACCATATAATATGTACACAATGGATGTTTGGGTATTGGTAGAAACTGTTGAACCACATTTATATTTCACAAGCACCTGTCTTAAGCAACCTTATATTGATTGGACACAGACATCTTAAAAAGCAGGTGAATGCTTAATGCAGGGCAAAAGTAACGCCGAAAGCTTCTATAGGAGCTTTCTGCATTACTTATAACCTGCATTAAGCCACCACCTGGTTTACAGACCTTTCATTATACCTCTTTTTAATGGTCACTTAAGACAGGTTATACTGTATATCATAAGCAAACAGAGCAGACCCTGATCAGATGGCTCCTACAGGAGCCATCTGATCTGGGTCTACTCTGTTTGCAAAGGTGTGAAAAGCACCTGTATGAGGGAAAGAATAAACAGGTATTCTGACAGCTTCCATTCTTTGTGAGGAAAAAACAGTTCATGTAAGAACAGTACAATTGTGTTATGTTAACAAATGCGTTAAAATGAAACAGAAAATAAACATTTTATTGACAATAAAAAACTTAACGCTTTCCCTCATATAAATGCCTTTTCACGCATTTGCAAACAGTGTAGACCCAGATCATTATAACTATGTTGTAAATGGATATTCAGTAGGTATTGAAATCTGGAATAAATATTGAACAGGGAAAGGGTTAAGCCTTTACATTATAGCAATGCCTTTGCAAACAGAGTAGACCCAAATCAGACAGCTCCCAATGAAACCATCTGATCAGGGTCTGCTGATAAAAATAACATAGATCTCAATTCTATGTGTGCCGTAGACGATATATATCGGGCCTATACGCCATTTGAAAATTTTACTAATTAATGATGTCATTAATTCTTACATGAATATTTACGAGGTACTAATTAATGATGTCATTAATTCTTACATGAATATTTATGAGGTACTAATTAATGATGTCATTAATTCTTACATGAATATTTATGAGGTACTAATTAATGATGTCATTAATTCTTACATGAATATTTATGAGGTACTAATTAATGATGTCATTAATTCTTACATGAATATTTATGAGGTAAATGGTTAAATAGCAAAACTGTAGTAGACTTTTATCAAACGTAACTATAGTAACAGGAATAGACAAAGTAGACAGAAATAGAGGAGGAATAAATGCAAAAATGATATATTTAAATAAGCCATTAATCATTTGATAAGTGCCATCATTAAAGTCAGTAGGGTTATTCCCAACCTGAAATTTAGTAAATTCTTTAAATAATGCAGCAAACCTGTGTATAAGCTGTCTGATCTGGGTCTACTGTTTACTGACAAATTATCAATCTGATTTTCTGCTCTTTGCCAGGACGATGAATTTCCTTAGTTACATTATATTTTGAACACTTAAGATTTATATTAACCCTTTACACCATAAATACGCCTTTGCAAACAGAGTAGACCCAGATCAGACGGCTCCTGTAGGAGCCGTCTGATCAGGGTCTACTCTGTTAGCTTATGATATAATATCAGCTATGATTCTATAATTACTGCCATGGCCAAACATTCCTGTGTCCATGTGCTATTAATCTAATTAATATTCGTAACGTCATTATTTCTTACGTGATTATTCGTGGAGTAAAGGGTTAACACTTTTAACCCTGGTTCCCTGTTCTATATTTAGGTCAATTTTCAGTACCTACTGAATATTCATTAACAAAATAGTTATAAAGAATTCTTCAAAGTGGAACATTGTAGACATTTTAGAAAGTAAAGAAACAGATCTATCAAATTCTAATAGCAAACAGAGTAGACCCTGATCAGACGGCTCCTCTAGGAGCCGTCTGATCTGGGTCTACTCTGTTTGCAAATGCGTGAAAACACGTTTGTATGAGGGAAAGGGTTAATAGGCAGTATAGGGGATAAAAGTGCAGCGATTGACATTTATCTGGTGAACCATCTTGTACCCTCAAGCATGTGCACCTGTCTCCGTTTATATCTGTTTATTTACTTCAGCACTACAATTAAAGGGGCAAAAATCGTGTAGAAATAAGTGCCAATTTCCGACATAAAAAGTACATTAGCAGCCAGGCACTATCTCTACTTTCAATGACGCAAATTCTCACACATATTTTTAGATCTAGACTTGGCACATGCTTGAACGCTCGACTCTGTGATCAGCTATTTAAAACCGATAAAGCACTAGATCTTGCTGTTAAAACTTCATTTGAATCACATCACAGTGGGATCCTACCTTTGGTATCTTACCGATACCAATAGGTAAGCATCCACTACCCTTAATGTGTGAAAATAATCTGCTGTGTAGAGGAATCCTACAGTGTCACAATATTTCATAATTAAATGAGCTATTAATTTCTTGTACAAATAATCTGAAAGGATATCTGTGTAGATCCAAATCAAAGTATGCATCAGACATTATTTGATCCTTATTAAGAGCACTTGAATACAACGAAATGTTTGGGGTTTGCAGTAAGAAAGGAGTTCTGGTAGATAAACCAAGCAGGTATCAAATCTGAAATGACCCACATGTTCATTAATAAGCCCCATTACATTAGTGGATACAGAAGGCTCGTAGCTTGTCTTATCTTTATGGCATACATCACACCCAAGAAAGCCCGGGGCGAGCTGATGGAGCTCAGGATTAGATAAAAAATATCGCAGATTTCATTCCTCTTGTCTGTTATCCTGTAACTGTTCATCCGACAGGTTTTCGCTTACCTGTATCACAGAGGTCCAGATAAGATGCGTAATTTTAAACATTTGCAAGAAAAGCTCCTTTATTTCTCAACCAAATTCTATACTGTGACCACTCTTTAAAATCGTCTCAAAGAGACGATTCTAAAGAGTGGTCACTGTATAGGGTTTGGTGGAGAAATGATGATTTTAGTGAGCACCTTATCTATAGCTCTGTTAGCTGATGTAACTTACAACACTTCGGACCTGTTTGTAACTTGTAAGCAGAAATAGCTACGGTTTTGGTGAATCTTCCATTCTTGTCTAAGTACCAGTTCATGTTAGATCCAGACCTTTAGCTGTTGCATATTCATTAAGAAGTAATGACTCGTACTGTACAATTATCAATTAGCTGGATTTTTATAATTGTATTATGAATGAGGTAATTTTTTACCACAGCAGAAACTGTAGAAACATATATTCATAATTCTGTTATACAAACGGTAGAGATAAGATGGCTCCTACAGGAGTAATCTGCTCTGGGTCTACTCTGTTTGCAAATGCACCTAAAGTTTCTCCATCAAGTAATTCGTCTATTTAATCACACTGACTAAGCTTACCTTGTTTAAAAATTATTTCCGACTGCTGTTTCTTATCATAAGCGTATCTGTTTTGATACTA
Organism: Azorinus chamasolen; assembly: GCA_963576725.1. NCBI lineage: Eukaryota > Metazoa > Mollusca > Bivalvia > Cardiida > Solecurtidae > Azorinus > Azorinus chamasolen. The sequence continues at coordinate 16,173,674 of OY755240.1, read as the reverse complement.
TCATACTTGGGGGGTTATGAATTTATCCCAAAAAAATGGACGACTGCCACTCTTATCATCGATAAAATGGAGACAGTAATAGCTTCCAACAATTCGGGCAAGTCAGGAAACCATGTTTCCTAGCTCAAACATTTTCCCAGCGACTAGACGGGATATTAATAAGTGATTTAACTGGTTGAATGCCGAATAATCCTACCAGCTATTAGCTATAGAACCTATTCAATATGAAAGGGCGCAAACAAGCTAGAGATTTTTTGAATGATAAACAGTGCAGACCCTTAACAGAGGGTTCCTCAACAAGCTCTCTGATCTGGATCTACACGGTTTGCAAGTGTCGGTATCCTTGTTCCTAGCATTCAAATGATTAAAGCAATCTTATTCACTGTAAGGTGGCTTACTGGACTGTAAGCCAACAACACTAGCCAAACTTTGCATCAACTCAGAATGCAACTTGCCTAAGAAATGGTTGAATGTATAATGCATATAATTATGTGTATCAGTCTATCAGAGCTCCAGATAAGATGTGTAAATTTAACCTATTTGCACCCAATGGATTCTTCCATGTTTATATATTGGATTAGTCCATTCTTAATTGAAGGGGTGCCTGGCCTAAATTTTCAATTTTGTTTTGTTTAATATTGTAATTCCTATCGGCAAACAGTGTTGACTCTGATCAGACGCCGCATTATGCGGCGTCTGATCACTCTACAATGTTTGCCTACATCCAATATATGGAATCGTGGGAGCAAATGGGTTAACCATTTTCGATAATTTCTCCTTTATTTCTCCACCAAACCTTATACTGTGACCATTCTAAGAGTTACTCAAACACCAAATTTGGCATTCCTACTTCAAGCAATATCGGAGATATGCTCCAGACAAGGTTTTTCTATAACTGAGGTCAGCGGTCAAGGTCACAGAGACCTGAATACTGTATGCGGCACTCCATCATCCCAAGATGTCCCAACACACCAAATTTGGCATTCCTACCTCATGTAAAATAGGAGATATGCTCCAGCCAAAGTGTACACGCACACAGTCAGTTTGATTATTATATATATGCCTCCAAAGCAAGCTTTTGGGTCATAAAAAGTGGTCACAACGGATGGTTTGGTGAGAAATGACAGGTTTAGATTTCTGAATGCTGCAAATTGTATAGTTCAAACATGTGTTAACAATAATTTCTACCAGTTTCTGATCTTTCAACCCTTTCCCTAATGAACTTTAATGCACAATTTTTTCTCTTCATGAATATTCATTAACTTAAATTAAAATTTTCAAGGGCATTTTTTGCTTAGACAAAATCTGTCTGATCAGACCTATCAAATTCTTCGAAAAGGGAACAGAGCAGACCCCAATCAGATGGCTTCTGTAGGAGCTGTTTGAAGTTGGTCTACTCTGTTTGCAAAAGTCTGAAAAAGAATTTATATGAGGGAAAGGGTGAATCATACAGTTTATCACGATCTCAAAAAGCAATTGAATTATGTAGAAAGATATAATATATGAAAAAGTTAATCAAATTAAACGTCTGTTTATGACTGGTTGAGGCTCTGTCCTATTTAACTGATAATAATTTGATATAAGATGTCACAATGCTACACTTCTGTTCATGAAGAGCTTCCTCAGAAACTGTTCTTACAGGTAATGTTAACTTTCTCTACTAACATCTCTACAATAAAAATAAATGACATGCTACTGCTATGAAACTATTCATCTACCCTAAATACTCGAAATATTTGGACAGACAAACTAAGGCAAAAGTACAGACCCTGATCAAATTGCTCTTGAAAGAGCAGTTTGATCAAGGTCTGAACTATTTGCTACTATGTCAGTCTATATTTTAAGTTATTAATTCGTTCCTAATCGACTTCTTCAGTTTTTTACAAACCCACGGAGAGAGGCAAGATTAATTTATTGTCCAAATATTTACGGTAAATATGGTATTCTGTGTTCATGAAGCACAGAAGGAAGGACAGATAGAGTATACAGTAGAAACCAAGTCCTAAAGGTTGCTTCCATTTCGTGAACACATGGAACACGTTCTTGTCTGTTGTTACAGAAAGCTAAAGAATCAATCACACCTCTGATTTTAGCAGACCGCAAGACTACCCAAATTAATGGGATTTAGAACTAGCACTACCATTCAATTGGCATGGAGATATAATTTCATAGCTTGAAAGTTTTACAAAGAGGAGGAATACATGTTGGTAAATAAAATACTCTGAGTATTTCAATCTGGGTATAAAATGGATGTGAGTCAAAAAAAAATAATTAGAAAAAACATCACTAGGCCTACTTTGATTTCAACAAAGGGAGTGTTAATGATAATGAATTCATACCTCTGTGAGCAGCCATTGCTGTGGATCAGTACATAGAGTCATTGTATGGAAACAAATTATTGCCATAAGAAATGGGTATTAGACACCCAAAGTTAATACAATAAATGCTAGTACAGGTGAGAAGCTGATGTAATATTAAGAAAATTACAGCACTTAATAATGATTGTAATTAATACATATGGTTAGTCTTAAATTTCAGAATCTTGGAACCGTATGAATTTGATTTATTTTACCAGTAACTTTATCACCAAAAAGACTTGGGAAAATTTCATCTTTTCAAATCCTTTTGGACTATAATTATATCTTTTAATCTTCGTTTTCCCAAAAGAATAACTCGAGTTCAAATGAAAGTATTATGGAAGTATTATATTTTGCAACTTGACAGCATACTGCGAGATTTTTTTTTTGAAAGCCACATTGAATAAAAAACTTTATTGTCCAATATGGTTGCCATGGAGAATATATGCGCACTTACACAGTTCTGGCATAACAAGGTCACTGGGTAAAGGTTCCCAGATAATTTCTCCGTCCTCCGTCACTAGGGAAGATTAGAAAAAGGGAAAAAATATGTTTTAGTGGCAGCAGAAATATTTAAGCACACACAACCGGACACCAAGATAAGTCTAAACTGCCTGCAACATCCACAAGTTTACAAGTAAATTATTTTTGAAAGTCAAACTGTAAATATTTTTCAATTTCTATCCAACCCTTTACTTGATACTCCAGTATTTTTATGCCTTCATACACAGGGAAGTCAATGATCAGACAGCTCATTACGAGCTGTCTGATCAAGATTTTCTCCATTTGCTTATATATGTTCAGAGTTCCAGATAAGATGCCTTAATTTAAACCTTTTCAAGAATAGCTCCTTTATTTCTCAATCAAACCCTGTACTGTGACCACTCTTTAGAATCGTCTCAAAGAGAAGATTCTAAAGAGTGGTCACAGTATAGGGTTTGGTGGAGAAATGACGATTTTTGTACTTGGGTATGCACCTTTATCTGAATTTCACAGATCCCATTCTGTACTGTTTGCCATGGCAATCAACTTTCTTATTTCACATTTTTGAATACAAGTTCATAATGGGAGAAGGCATGCATGAATATTCATCAGGTAAAGGGTTAAAGTATAAGAAATATTTCCAATAATAGAATGCAAGATACAAATAATCTGTACTAGGTAAATAGCCTCATTGTCCATTCTACGTAATAATGGACGATCCCATGAAAAATTTGGAAAAAACGTACAAACTGTACATTTATGATTTATTTGAACACAAGCAGATACGGTTGAGTTGAAGGCAGCAGTCGGCCCTTTTCTTGGTATCCAATTCATGGGGGAAACACTCACTTTATAATTACCTTCTCCAATTTTTTAATCATCTTCCATAATTTTTTGGAAGCCATAAATTCAAGATCAACCCAAAAATTAAGATTTAGATTATATATAACTTTATAGAACGAACTTAGTTTTACTGCAGTTTGTACAAAGCTGAACTACCGTAACCACCCAAAGTATTCGAACAATTTGACTAGGGCAAGCATTGCAGAGCAAGATCAAACTGCTCTGGATAGATCAATTTGATCGGGGGCTATATTTACGGTTTCACAAGTTTCACTTAACCCTTTCCTTCATACAAACACCTTTTCATGCATCTGACAGAGTAAACCCAGATCAGATGGCTCCTGTAGGAGCCGTCTGATCAGGGTCTGCTCTATTTGCTAATGAAATTTGATAGACCTGTTTCTTTAATTTCTAAAATAGCTACAATGTTCCATCTTCCATATTATTTGTTCATGAGTATTCAGTAGGTATTGAATTTTGAAATAAATATAGAACAGGAAAAGGGTTAAAGGTATCAAATTGATGTATTTAGCCTTATAAACCGATGGATCCGGAAGATTGGATGTCAGAATATTTATTATAGATACGGTATCTTCATACAGCAATGTTTGTCAAACTGGAGAAAGTAAAGTCAGAAAGCACATTTCATCTACGTCAAACAGCAAACCTTTCTTTCCAGTAACATTTCTAATGCCTTTCACTTGTTATATATGTGTTGAATACATAGGTCAGACTTCAGGCAGTGTATATATGCAACTAATGTTCGTAAAAAAACAACATTCATGTACATTCCAACGCATCTCAACCCACAGTGCCAATTGTAACCAAAACACAGCCAATACAGAACCACGCCTTCAAAAAATACAACTTGGAAAATTTCAGATGCAAATTATGCAAAGTATTTCGTTCCGATGTTTTGCTTCTATATAAAGTTTGGTAATAGAATGGCATTGGGAGAAATGGGTTTTCTTATTAAACTGTTTTCAAGAGATAATGAGAATCATGATTTATTCAATTTTTTTTGGTTCAATTTATGATTCACTTTTGTCGCTGATGATACATTTTAACCCTTATCACTTAGCCATCATTTTCAAACAACTTGGGTCGACACGAGACACTGTGTAACTCTTGTGTCTCATCAGGATCCAAACTGGCTGACACCTAGTCAGTAGTTTCTCAAAAGCTCCAGATAAGCTGCGTAAATTAAAACATTTTCAAGAATAACTCCTTTATTTCTCCACCAAACCCTATACTGTGACCACAGTATAGTGAGGTCACAGTATAAGCTTGTGCGTAGAAATGACGATTTTAGTATTTGGATACACACCCTTATCTGTAGCTCTGCTTAAACACTTTGCAAGTAAGTAAAAATTTGGGCGCATATTTTTTTTAGCTTTATAAGGGTTAAAAATTGCAGCAAAAGACCTACAATCTGCTTCAGAACTACATAATTCATTTAAAATAAACCAAAATTAGTCTTTTCTGCATGAAACATGCAGCTAGGATGGTACTGTTTGACTGGAATGTTATGTTGCCATCAAGTAGTGTTTCCCCGCAAGATTTCGTTTATGTGCAGTCACAAAATTGACTCCAAATTCAAAGTGGAAGTCACATGACTGTCAGGTGACCTGACCAAGTTGACCTTGAAAGGTCATGTGCTCCAGTCTGTACTTGAATTCAATGGTAAATATCTAAATATATATATGTATATATATAAACTCTAGTCAGAAAAGACATGTACATGTAATATGAAATCCAGACAGCTCATCAACCATAATTAATTGATGTTGATATGTAAAAAGGCCGCGCACAAAAAATAATAAGTGATTAGCCCTTTCCTTCATGTAAACGCTTTTTTCATGCATTTGCAAACAGAGTAGACCCAAGTCAGATGGCTACTATAGGAGCCATCTAATCAGTGTCTGCTCTGTTTGCTTATGAAATTATAATATATATTATTCCACAGTTTCTACTGGTGAATACTAAAACGTCGTGTAATAATATTATAATATTCACGATGTCGTTATTTCTTACATGAATATTCATGAAGCAACGGGTTAAACATCTAGTTATAAATCCGTGTAACACAAAAAAGCAAGAGTGACAGCACAAATTAATCTATTTATAGAATTGAAAAATACTCTACAGAGTTATCCCTCTTGCTTGACCTCTTGCCTATTTAAATATGACCAAACATTACCAATTTCTATCGCGTAGGATTTTACTATAAATATAGCTGGGGATCTACTCCAGTAAAATGAACACCGTGGGTCATACTCAATTTCCAGTCTACAAAAATAAAATATTCTAATAATAGAAACGGTGACAATAGACATGCAAGTGATCATGTGACCTCTCACCAACCAATGGTGAATAAGACGGGGCAATAACCAAGAAGTTTTTGAATTTTTTTAGAAAATTTACACGAGATGCTTCTTTTATCATTCTGCTTTTCAGACATTTATGTAGCGAGATTTCTTGCATAGTTCAGAGAAATGGTTATTTGAAGAAATGGTACAAAAGACCCAAAAGGAGCATGCAGAAACTGTTTCCTAGCAACAGATGGCAAAAGGTCATATGCAAATGGATTACAGCGTCATATGGCGAAATGTCAAGACAGAAAAACAAAAACTTTTATCTGGATTGTTTTTTCTTTCATATTTTCAAATATCCCTGGAATAAACATTGTGTAATCTAGTTCAAAGCAGAACACTGTGCATCTAAAATATAGATATGTACTTCACACCACCACAGCTACTTCAAAAATATTTGTAACTGCCTTGACATTTTTTGTCTGGTAAAAAGAAATCTACAATAACCATCAAAATGATACACTACGTAACTAGTTTACCAGCCACTTGCCCCACCCCCAAGAATACTATTACCATAAGCACCTCGTGCTAATCCGCGGCCTCTGGCCAGCTGTGTCGGCAACATGACTTCTTTGGGCTGTGCTTTCTTGCACTCCACCTGTCAAATAAAGGCATGTCTCAAAATTCATAGGCAAGGTATGTAAATTAACCCATTCCTCCATAGACTAGTTTTAGACCCAACCTCTTTGAATAAATCTACCCAAAAGGAGCATTTACTAGAGGAGCAAATGTTCCATTTATCACAATGTTTCAATACTACACATTTCCAACATTTTCCTTTTCTCTAGTTACTGCTCCTTTTCAGTAGATTTATTCAAAGAGGTTTAGGTATAAAAACAGTCTATTGGGGAATGGGTTAATGTCCATGTGCTTTTCTCCTTCAAACAACCCTCTGAGAAAAATTTCTGATAGAAAATTATAACCAGTCTCAATCCTTGACCTTACTATTCCTTATCCTACAAAGCCCACTATGACTGGTTTTTGCAAATTATTTGGATCAAGATAACACTTCAAGTACTGGTAGCTTGGCATCTTGTCAGGATCAAAGCTGTTTGACACTTGGTTTTCTCAAAAGCTTAACATAAACTGGAAGTAAAAACAGCAGCAGACATGACATTTTCAGTTAGGAGGGGGTTTACTGTAATTATTATTCAGCTTTGCATTCTAGTTGAGAGGGGGTATTAGTTATTACAGTGCAGAGAATGGGTCACTAATGTCCTTTGCAAACAGTGTAGACCCAGATGAGAGGGCTCCTAGAGGAGCCCTCTCATCAGGGTCTGCACAGTTTGTCATGTTACACTTTTCTTTAGAAAAATCCTTAATTATTCACCTGGTTTTAAGTTTGGACTAGTTCATTTTTAAAGTCCGCGTTGTAAGGCTGAGGGTATATAATTATGAAGGAATGGACTTACCATCTTCTTGTTTACTTCATGGAAATGTACCTCACACACCCTCTCCACTGTATCTTCATCCTCAAATGTGACAAAACCAAAACCTGAAACAGACAAAAATGTACACAACCATAAGGCTACATATACATAAGACTTACAGGTGCATCTAGTTTTAGCTACAACTGTCTATTGTAAATCAGGAGAAAATTTGTCATGATGAATTTACAACAATAGTTCAATGTAATATTCTGTACGGGCCCGTTCGATCACTGGTCACAACGCCTCTCGATAATCTACAAAAAAACATTAAATAATTATGTTCCTGGTTCAAAATTTTGAGTCGCATTAATTCATTATAGAAAGACACAATTATATTTGCTTCATGTTATCTCACAAAATCAAGAGGGTGGGGTGTGTGTTTGTTTCAGTCAAGATAATTCTAGAAACCCCAACAGTTAATTTTCTGTTTGAAGGTAAAAATGAGAAAGATGAATCCCCTCGATTGTTTATAATTACTTGTACATGGAGTAATCTTAAAGATGTTGCTTTGTCTACCGCTAATGGATCAAACTGAATGGTTCTTGTCTGTAATATTCTAATATAATTATATTATCAAAGTATTAAATTACATTTCAGTTTCCGGGGAGCTACTGTAATTATTTAATGAACACTACATGCTATCTCTGAACTTAATGAATATTCATAGAAATAATGACTTATCAATAATTACCATGAATTTTTATGATGGCATAATATGAAGAATGGTTTTTTTGGCCATCACAGAGACTATTTTCAGATCTACATGTATGTCATTTCATAAGCAAACAGGGTGCACCTATATCACACAGCTCTCCTACATGAGCTATCTGATCTGGGTCTACTCCGCTTACAAATGCATAAGTAATATGATTCTTTATCAAGTAAAGGATAAAACGGACTCGGCTATAGCTAACAGTTTGAAGGGGCCAGATAAGATGCGTAAATCAAAACATTTTCAAGAATAGCTCTTTATTTCTCCCCCAAACACTATGTTGTGACCACTCTTTAGAATCGTCTCTTCGAGACGATTCTAAAGAGTGGTCACAACATAGGGTTTGGTGGAGAATGGACGATTTTGAGTATGTATTTAAGTTCGCACCTTTATCTGTTACTCTGAATTGTCACCCTACGTTATGACCACAGTTTAGAAATCAAGACAATTCTAACAAATGGTCACAACATAGGACGTGGTGGGGAAAATGATGATCGCAGTAGGTGAATTATAATGCACCTTTGTCTATTGCTAGAACTAAGGCAAACAGCACATTCTCCAATTACCGGTATTATAAAGAACCAATCAATTTTGATCTAGCACCAATTTGGACACAGAGCAATAAAGGTGCATAATAATTCAAATACTGAACTCGTTGTTTCTCCCAACATTATGTTGTGACCACTCTTCAGAATCAACTCGAAGAGACGATTCTAAAGAGTCGTCACAATATAGGGTTTCCTGGAGAACTGATGACTTTAGCAGGTCCAGATCAGATGTGTAAATTAAAACAATTTCAAGAATAACTTCTTTATTTCTCCACCAAACCCTATGTTGTGACCCCTCTTTAGAATCGTCTCTTTGAGTCACAACATAGGGTTTGATGGAGAAATGACGGTTATAGTATTTGGGTACACACGGTTTATCTGTTGCTCTGCTTTAGTATTTGAATACACACCTTTATTTATTGCTCCGAGTTTTTGACATTTCCCGATTCACAGGGAAATATATTACATTAAAGTTCTAAATTTATTTACAGTTGGAGACTATGCCAAGAAAAAGTTCAAGTAAATTCCTGGAAACGGACAGAAAGAAAGGAATATTTGCTATATAACATTGGTCTGGCATCTAAAACCATACAGGAGAAACTTTGTCTACCGTAACATGTGTAAATCAAAATGAAATATCTAGCACAAATGTTTTATTGATGAATTGAGCAAGAATTGCAATCCCTGTCCATGATACAACAACCTAAAGACCAGCAGATACTGTTTTGAAATATATTTTTGGTTTTCTATTTTCAATTTTTTTTCCCTTTTGTTCTGCTTTCATAACTCTTACAAATAAAAATGTAATTGGCTTTATATTATAATGGTATATGCTTTAAAATGCAGATTAAATAATGACCTTGACCTTTGACCCATAAAGCTAGCTGCATAGTTTGCGTACAACATAATGAAAGCACATACACACTGCTGATACCAATAAAAGAAACCCCAAATCTTCATCCATTATTTTCAAAGTCATTTCCAACACTTTTATACATAAATTATTTTTCTCCCTGTTTTCTCCGAACATTAAAACCATTTCCCACACATTATAGATTATTTTGGAATACACGTAATGATAATACTGACATCTTCCTGGCTACTTTACAAAATGGATGGCAGATGTATTATCCGATTCTAAAAACTGAAACGATTAATTACCAGTGAGTGAAACCTACAAGAATTTTGAAAAAAACATTTTTCTCACAAAACCAGCTGGTTTATTTTCCGTAAATCTAAAATGAGGAAGGATTTATTTCTTTAGGAAATTTGATTTAACCATTAAATTGTACCTTGCCAGACTATAGGCTGGATATAAACCCTACTCAACCTATGGAGAAATAAAATGAAAGTGGTTTGGGGTGATAAAAAACGAAAATAAAAAGTTCCCCTAAATACAATTTACAATTGAAGAAGCTACATTGTGTATTGAATATCTTTGATGAAAAATACTTGGAGGGAATAAAGACAAATTTCTACACTACAGAGGCCCAGATAAGATGCGTAAATTATAACATTTTCAAGATAAGATGCGTAAATTATAACATTTTCAACAATATCTCCTTTAATTCTCCACCAAACTCTTCGAGACGATTCTAAAGAGTGGTCACAACATAGGGTTTGGTGGAGAAATGACGAATTTAGCATTTGACTACGCACCTTTATCTATCACTCCGACACTAGAAATCCACATATAGTGTACAACATTGGTCAAAGCTCTATTTTAAAGCTCTAGTTCTCTAATGCGAGTATTTGGCATTCCTCTGTAGGATACTCATGTACATAAAAATCCACTTCCTGCGTAAAAAAAATAACTCCACAACTAAAGAGTAGCTAGAAGCTTACAGTCCGCTACAAGTTCCATATCAAATCTACGAGGCAGAACTGTGGTTTATAATTCAAGATCCAGTAAGAGTAACGGTTCATTTCCGACCAATTCCGTAAAAACGATGCATGCCGTGAACTACTCCATGCTTTCCTGCTCACATTGAATATATTAGGGTGCAGTCAGAACTCGAATTGCTCTATGTGGCATTACAGTACTCTCATCTACACGTCAACATTTAACCCCCACCATCTGTGTTTTGTAAGATAACTTGTACTATTTCTGTCAAGTTTCAAATGACCAATCTGCTTCAGGTGTCTAAGAAGTGTTACAAATACAGCCCAACCTCTCTATAACGACCACTAAATTACATCAAGTATTTTGTGTTAAAGGCAGGTGGCTGCTTAAAGCAAGGTGAAAATAAAACAGAACGCTCTATAGGAGCGTTCTGTTTTACTTTCACCTTGCTTTAAGCAGTCACCTGCCCTAAATACCTACTAATTAACCCATTCCCGCATATTGACGCCTTTTGACGCTTCTGTAAAAGTCACTTTATGAAACCATTGTGATAAATAGAGCATTTGCTCCACAGGAGCAAATGCTCTATTTATCACAATGGTTTCAAAACTACACAATTCTGAAAATTTCCCTTTCTCTAGTTAATGCTCCTTTTTGGTAGATTTAATCAAAGAGGCTGGATCTAAAAATAGCCTATGCGGGAATGGGTTAACACAATTTAGTGGCCGTTATAGAGAGGTTTTACTGTATTCCAAATTTTTCTGAAGTCCATATTCAACCTTTTCCTTCATATAAACGCATTTCCACATATTTGCAGACCCAGATCAGACAGCTCCCATAGGAGTTGTCTGATCAGGGTATGCTCTGTTTGCTTATAAAATCTGACAGATCTGATTCTACAGTTTCTGCAATGATATTATATACAGATATTCAGCTAAAAGATATAAATGATGTCATTATTTCTTACATAAAAGGTTAACAGAACTGATCATGATAAAGTTTCATTAAAAAAATCAGAAATTATTTATTTTCTATTTGAAAAATATACAAGTTAAAAAGCGAATTAATATTCATAAATATATTATTTCTTTCACAAATATCATGGAGGAAAGGGTTACGAGACTCCTAATATACATTATGTATATATTTCAGAAATACATTACTAAGTTTTGCAATTCAGATGGTCCAATGCAAATGAAACTTGGCAGATCTTGCATCTGCTTTTCAGTAAATAAACAGAAATGATCCCGGCTACAACAGGTCCTATACATAACAATGCCAGATTGCACGTGGAAACATTTGGGCTTGCTTTCTGAGAGACACTAATGCCAAATGTGTTATAAATAGACATTCTGTAAGTTTTATTTTGGAATAGACAAAATATTGATTGTTGGGTTTTAGTTCTGAATGTTTTGAAGAGCTTGGCACTAGTCAACCAAACTTTAACAAACAGCAAAACAATAGATGTTAGAAGGTATGTTGTACTCAAATACTATAATCTCCACCAAATCCTATTTTGTGGCCAATTTTTAGAACTACCTCGAAGAGTCCATTCTAAAAACTTGTCACAACATAGAGTCAGGTGTGGAACTAGGAACTATTCATGAAAATGTTTAACTTACACATCTTATCTGAGCCTCCGAGACACGGCTCTCAAAAAGCAGCTCATATAAGCAGTTTGTCGGAAATGACAAGAGATCTATAACATCTAATCTATATTTAGTTCCTAACTAGAATTAGGTATACCCACAACAAGTGTTTGGAAGGGTTTCACAGCTTGTATCAACCTGAAAAAATGCACGTCATCACAAGTTAGAGATACAATTACACTTGTCTATGAGAGTCCATTTTCACTCTTTTTTCTCTCTCTCTCTTTTAGCCCTATCCCTTAACCCGCTGTAAAAATAAATGTCTGCTCTAATACATATCTAATTACTAAAATCCTTATTTCTCCACCAAACCCTACACTGTGACCACTCTATAGAATCGTCTCTTCGAGACGATTCTAAAGAGTGGTCGCAGTATAGGGTTTGGTGGAGAAATAAACAAGCCATTCTTGAAAATTTTCAAATTTACGAATCTTATCTGGACCTCTACTCAATCTTGACTTCTTCGAATTCATTAAGCTTTTGCAAATTTATTGACCAAATGTTATGACACAAGCTTTTGAGTGGCAAACAGCCAAGATCCTGATTGAGATGCTATAATAAGTTACTTGGGGTCTCATCTGGATCCAAGCTGTTTGCAAATGGAAATCCAGTCACAGTTAGAGGGACAAGTTTTTGCATATTTTCTTTTACATATAAAGCCCCTTGAAGTTGCTGCCTATATGTATAATCAATGGACACCTACAAGTTAGAAATTCTGATCATCAGACAGATTTGGCTCTTGACAATTAAAGACCTTGAAGGCTGAAATTTCAAAGTGAAATGGTTCCTAACTGTTTAATGAGTTCAGCAGGATAGGGTACAATTTGTGAGTGGATTGTGAACGACAAACAGTGCAGACCCTGATAGGAGCCCTCTGATCTGGGTCAACACTGTTTGCAAATGACAATACAATAATTGTTAATTCTCCCTCCTCAATGACAACACAGACTGCAGTTTGACCTGTAAAGAAAAATGGCTTCAAATCAGTTGACAACATTTCATCCATATTCTATCAACTCTTTCCTTCACATAAACCCCTTTTGACATCTTTGCAAACAGAGTAGACCATGATCAGATGGCTCCTGTAGGAAGCCTCTGGTCAAAGTCTGCTCTATTTGCTTAACCCTTTCCTCCATAAATATGCCTTTCTACGCCTCTGTAAAAGTCACTTCTTGAAACCATTGTGATAAATAGGGCATTTGCTCCTATAGGAGCAAATGCTTAATTTATCACAATGGTTTCAACAACAAATTCTAAAAAAAATTCCTTTACTCTAGTTAATGCTCCTTTTGGGTAGATTGATTCAAAGTGGTTGGATCTAAAAAATAGCCTATGGAGGAATGGGTTATGGAATTATACAGATTGGATCCTACAAATTGTGTGTAAGCCAAAAATTCCCAAGACAATGAATATTCATGATGTGATCAGTGCGATCAATGCATGCAGAAATGTTCATCAGGGAAAGAATTAATCAAGGTATGCAACTCTAGCAATCTTCTTTTAAATGGTTCACTTTTTATCTCCCTTTGCCTTCATGTACTTCAATGCTATTTTTTTTGGCAATGTACAAATTCCTGGTACAATTCAGTAAATTAACTTAAAAAATGAAGGTCAATCCGTTTAAAATTCCACTCACTGTGACTTCCTAACACGTTTTATTATGGATTAATATTTTTTTACAACTTTCAAGTTTATTTGATACACAACTGCACCAAACAAACGCAACCCCATTACACATGTCTATGACCCGTGTAATTACCGCCTTTCTAATTCATGGCAGTTATAGTTGACATGTTCATTGTTTTTCTTCCACATGAAAAGGCGGAGTAATTAAATACAATTAGAGAACATGCTACAATGTTTAACGACATTATATCAGTCGACATCTGTTGCCCTCAAGATCACTTCAGACCAGACAGGTTGACAAAATATGAATATGCATGAGAAATAGCTGATGTTTGATATAATGAAAATGTTTTTGCTTTTTTATGATAACCTTTTGAAATTGTTTGGATGCAGAGCCACCGATTAGAAATCAATGTGAGGGTGTGGGTGGTGTGCTGTGGGGTGGGGTGGAGTAGTGGTGGTGGAGGGGATGATTCTAAATGGAGTAGTGGTGGTGGAGGGGATGATTCTAAATGAGTAGCAGCAACTTCAAAGTTGGGTTGAGAAAGAACAGATTCTGATAGATCAGTGTGTCATAATATGTCTTGTCCACAGCTGTGAAACCCCCTGTTCAATATTAATGTAAGAAATAATGACATAATGATTATTGTATTAGCTAAATTTTCATTATGTAAAGTTTTCAAGGAAAATTCTTACTTTGCCAACGACTGTAAAATTATATCATGTTAAAAGCAAACGGAGCAGACCCTGATCAGATGGCTCCTATAGGAGCCGTCTGATCTGGGTCTACTCTGTTTGTAAATATGTCAAAAGATGTTTACCGGTATATGAGGGAAAGGGTTAAAGCACTTTACTGAGCAAGCTCACATACACTGCAAAGACAGACTGACAGACCAGTCAAAAAATATATACATGTATAATACACCCCCGTGCAACTTCGAATTCGTTGGATGGGGTATAATTACTTAGATGGCAAAGAGATACATGAGTTCTGTGTTCTAACATTAATTATTTTTTCAAATATTGAATGCCACTACCTCTAACTTTCCCACCAATTTCTCCAAATGTCATCTCCAAAAATAAACCAATGTAACAGAAAATAGAATCTTATTAAAGTATAATATGTAGTTCATTAGGTTAGTGAAAACACTAACCCGCTACTCAGCATGGCATGAATATATTTTCAGTAGTACAACATTTCCTTTTTAACCTTTTTCCCTTTTCCATATTCATGTAAGAAACGATGACATCATGTACATATCTATCAGCTGTTTTTTTTATAATTACATGTACGTAATATTTTCAGATATTTTTGCTTTGATAAAAATTGTAAAATCAGATTAATTCTCATGTCATAAGCAAACAGCAGACCCTGGGCTCCTACAGTAGCCATCTGATCTGGGTCTTCTCTGTTTGTAAAGGCATGAAAAGCATTTATATGAGGGAAACGGTTACCATTTTGAATGCTAAGATTTCAAAAGCAGAATGTAACTATCATTGTTAAACCCTTTCCTTCATATAAACATGTTTTCAAGCATCTGCAAACAGAGCAGACCCAGATCAGACGGCTCCTATAGGAGCCGTCTGATCAGGGTCTCCTCTGTTTGCTAATGGAATGTTTCTTTACTCTCAAAAATGGCTACAATGTTCCACCCTCCATATTTTATTATACATGTACTTATTTTGATCATGAATATTCAGTAGGTATCTAAATTTGGAATAAACATAGAACAGGGAAAGGGTAAACAAAAACGTCCATTCAGTATGAAAAGATATAACTTTTTGGAAATGATTTTGAATGACAAACAGTGCAGACCCTGGTCAGAGGGCTCCTCTAGGAGCTCTCTGATCAGGATATACACTGTTTGCAAATGGCAGCTAATTGTTTCCCACATTCAAACAGTAATCAATCACACTGTCAGTCTGGATTGAACAATTTAGATCCTGATCAGAAACATATTTTCTAAGGCTCTGATCTGGATAAAAACAGTTGGCATGTGTTCTCAACGACTCAATAAAGGCAAGCAAAGAGTTAAAACCAGTCCCTGCCTCCCAAAAGTCATTACTTTTCTAGAACAATTACCATAGAAACCGGCAGCAGAGTTCTTAAAAAAATAGTAAGATCTATTGAATTTAACAGAAATTTGTTTCAAAGGTAACAGCAAAAAATGCCAATAGGTTCAACAAAATCTGTTTTTTGGTGTGTTTTTTTAATCTGTATTCTGGGAAAGTTATTTTGTCATTTATTTGGAGATTTTCAAATTCCGTGGAATCTCAAATTCCACATTGTGACCTCTGGCACCTGTTAACCCTTTCCCTTATATAAACACCTTTTCACACATTTGCTAACAGAGTAGACCCAGATCAGACGGCTTCTATAGGAGCCGTCTGAATCCAGGGTCTGCTCTGTTTGCCAATGGAACTTGATAGATCTGTTTCTTTAGTTTCTAGAATGGCTACAACGTTCCACCTTCCATATTGCATTATTTTGACTATTTTGTCCATGAATATTCAGCAGGTATTGAAATTTGGAATAAATAGAGAACACGTAAACCAGAGCTACAGATAAAGATGCGTACTCAAATACTAAAATCGCCATTTCTCCACCAAACCCTATGTTGTGACCACTCTATTAGAATGATTCTAAAGAGTGGTCATAACATAGGATTTGGTCGAGAAATAAAGAAGTTATTCTTGAAAATGTTTTAATTTAATATGCATCTAATCTGTACCTCTGAAAATGGTTAATGATCATTGATGATCCAACATCAGCATTCTAAAGGTAAACTCAGCCTCATTTTAACCCTTTCCCTCATATAAATGTGTTTTCACGTATTTGTAAACAGAGTAGACCCAGATCAGACGGCTCCTATAGGAGCCGTCTGCTCTGTTTGCTCATGGAATTTGATAGATCAGGTTCTTTACTTTCTAATAATGCCTACAATGCTCCACCTTCCACATTTCCTTATAACTATTTTCTCCTTGAATATTCGATAAGTATTGAAATTTGGAACAAACATAGAACAGGGAAAGGGTTCAGCCACTCAGCTTCTAATAAACCTCATTCAAAAACTGCATTCTATGTAAATGGAGGTTAATTGAGCATGTAATTTTACACAAGCGTCTGGTTTTCAACAAGTCTACTCTCTCCCCTCTAGCACAAACTCTCAGAGTAAACAATCAAAGTTTAATGCAAGAGAGCGAGTGTATTGTCATTTGCAAACTGTGTAGACCCAGATCAGAGGATCCCTGTGATCAGGGTCTGCACTGTTTGCCATGATGGATTCAGCAACACATCCAAGACTTTTATATATTGAATGGACTCTATTGCATGATAAGCAATATGTGCTATATTGTATTTGAGCATAATTATACAGTAAAACCTCTCTATAACGGCCACTAAATTGTGTTAATTATTTGGTATTTAGGGCAGGTGGTTGCTTAAAGCAAGGTGAAAGTAAAACAGAATGCTCCTATAGGAGCGTTCTGTTTTACTTTCACCTTGCTTTAAGCAGCCACCGGTCTTTGGCACAAAATACTTGATGTAATTTAGTGGCCGTTATAGAGAAGTTGTACTCAGTATTCCACTCTGACAATTCAGCATTGAAAACAAGAGTTTAAATACCCCATGTGGTTGTTCATTCTGTTTTCCCTTTTGCTTAACAGAAGAAATCTACAACATCAATGTGGTTGTTTCTTTTCTTTTTCTTTTTCGCTTGACAGAAGAAATCTACAACATCAAAGCCATACTCTCTGGATCCTTGGAAGAGATTTCATTTTAATCCTTTATAATCTGGATCAAAACCGTTTAAATGTTTCTATGATAAAGCCATGTCGAAAAACATACCTGTACAAGCTTCTTTGTTTTAACCATTCTAGTGCTAAACACAGCTCCGCTAACAGTCGCAAACAGCTTGAATCCAGATGAGACGCCGAGTAACTCGGCGTCTCATCAGGATCCAAGCTGTTTGACACTCGGTAAATAGTTTCTCATTTGACCTAATCGGACGTCAGGGGAAATTTCAACAAATCAGAGAATGAGCAGACATTTTGTTCAGCATGAAAAGGGTGAAGCCTCAAGTCCCTGAAGGCATATTAAAACACCAAACAATTCTGGTTCTGCTATTTTTCTGACACAGTTTTCCTAATCATTATAAACACATCACTGCTTCGACCTCCTCAAGTCTTTGTGGTTTGGGGGTGTTTTTTTTCTGTATTTTTTTTTTCAGCAAGCTCCTTCTGGCAAATGAATGTTGCTCGATGGACTCTTCACAGGTTTCACTGGTCCGTCAAGATGAATACGTCAATAACATAAAATTAGACTGGCATTATAGCAAAGAGTGCAGTGTAGATCTTGATCAAATGGCTTATTGAGGAGCCGTAAGATCTGGGTCTGCACTATTTGTCTATTACCCAAATACTAAAATAGTAATTTCTGCATTAAACCCTAAATTGTTACTATACCTTAACCCTTTCCTCCATAAATACGCATTTCTACGCCTCTGTAAAAATCACTTTATGAAACCATTGTGATAAATAGAGCATCTGCTCCTATAGGAGCAAAATTTTAATGTTCTATTTATCACAATGGTCAAAATTCTAAAATTTTCCTTTTCTCTAGTTAATGCTCCTTTTCGGTAGATTTATTCAAAGTGGTTAAATCTAAAAATAGCCTATGGAGGAATAGCTTAAGACAACCCTAAGAGTGGTCACAGTACTGTCTCTTTGAGACGATTCTAAAGAGTGGTCACAGTATAGGGTTTGGGTGCAGAAATAAAGCAGCTATTCTTGGAAATGTTTAAATCTACGCATCTTATCAGGACCCCAGTCCCCTGTGCTTATGAAAGGTATTAAAGATTTTTTCACCCACAGTGTGGGAAAGAGTTTGTAGAAATCTTTGTACCCTCTCTCCAAATATCCGTTATGCTAATTACTTATCCATGTAGATTACTTATAATCCGCTTGATTAGTCTGACATTTGCATGTAAACAAGGCACGGTGTGTATTAACACATCAAAGGTCAAGGTCAAAGGTCAAGGACAGAGTATTAAGCTTGCCTCTTGTACACTACAGAAGATATTAATCAACCCATTCTATCATATTGACGACTTAAAATTTGACGGCTCTGAAAAAATCACCTGTTGAAAGCATTGTGATAAATAGAGCATTAATTTTGCTCCTATAGGAGCAAGTGCTCTATTTATCACAATGCTTTCAAACTACAAAATTCTAAAAGTCCTTTTCTCTAGACCCGGACCAGAGGGCTCCTAGGGGTCTCATCTGGGTCTGCACTGTTTGTCTTGTTACAGAGTAGTCCCAGATCAGCTGACTCCTATAGGGGCCATTTGATATGGGTCTGCTGTTTATGAAATTATAGTAGAACTGATTAACTTTCTTTCAATACGAAAAACAAAATGTGTACATATTACAATAATGATGCCATTATTGACATTTCGGACATGAATATTCAATAAGGAAAGGGTTAAGCATATATTGTTTTCTTCTCTTGTCACAAGCTACTATATCATGCTGTTCCACATTCAATAACTCGCCTGTCTGCCTAAATGACAGAATAATACAAAATGCATTAAATCATGATTAGGCGGCTTCCACCAAATATCGGTTCTACTCTCGGGTTCTGACATGAAACGGTGCATATGCAGAAATATGTTTATTAATCAGTTCGCATATAATTAACTATCCACAGACGACATCGATGTTTTGAAATCAGATCCGCATAAACCCAATGGAGCGAGACAAAAACATAAAGTGCATACAGTGCTAACTTGAAATACGAGCAGACAGGAGTGATTTATGGCTTAACCCCCCCCCCCGTCACTTCTAAATATTAAAAGTGGACTGGTCCACCAGTGTTCAGTTCTGGAGTACATTCTGCATGAGCGGCATATACAGTAAAACCCCTCTAAAACCAGACTTTAAATTTAGTACAAATATCGGTCTTGGAGGTACAGGTCCAGATGATAAGATGTGTAAATTAAAATATTTTCAAGAATAGCTCCTTTATTTCTCCACCAAACCCTATGTTGTGACCACTCTTTAGAATCGTCTCTCTGAGACGATTCTAAAGAGTGGTCACAACATAGGGTTTGGTGGAGAAATGACAATTTTAGTACTTAAGTACGCTGGTGATAGCTAATGCTGAGCTGAACTGAGTTGAGAAATGAGTACAACATTTACTAAAAGCTTTAGATGAGAGGTGTTCCACTCTAATTCCAACCAAACTCTACCTTGCTGGTTAACCCATTACCTCATAGGCTATTTTTAGACCCAACCACTTTGAATAAATCTACCGAAAAGGACAATTTTTAGACTTTTGTAGTTTGAAACCATTGTGATAAATAGAGCATTTGCTCCTATTGGAGTTCTAATGAGTACCAACAAGACGGCAATTGACAGAGAAATACAGAAAACATCTCCCATCTTTAACAACCCCCCCCCCCCCCCCCCCTTTTTCAGATCTACTGCGGATCTGTAGATATATAAAAATTGTCTCTTATCTGGAACTCTTAAGTACCATAAACAGTGAATTATACTGCTATTTCTTTTTTTAATTTTCAAACACCACTAGAGACCTGACCTAGGTCAATAAAGTTTATTTTAGCCTTCAACTGGTTCTTGCATTACACAATCTCCCATCTCTATCGGTGTGTAAAGCTGAACCAGTCTATTTAGCAGGACTTTAATAATTCTAAATTAGACTAAAATAGTAGCAAATAGTGGAGACCGTGATCAAACGGCTCCTGATCTGGGTCTGCACTATTTACTTAAGTCTGTCTGTACGAATTCTTTGATCTGGGACTGCGCTATTTGCTTAAGTTTGTCTGTATGAAATCTCGTGGTAATTACACTATGTTACTGGCTACAGAAATCCTTTGACACGGCCAATAAAGATTACATGTACCAGAATATGAGACTCAGGGACTAACATTTTGATTTTCAACTAGGCACATATATACAATTATCACCAATTTCAAAATTATCAAAGAAGAAAATAGTCCGGAATTCTTGATTTAACAGCCTCGATACTGCACTGCTAACATCCTACATCTAAACACGCGATTGATTGATTCTCCGTGAAGTCGTTAAATGTTGTAGAACAAAATGCAATTATAAAATGATTGCACACGTTCCCTTATTAATGAGCACCATAATTGGACATTGCACAAAGATGGAACCTTGTACCAGGAATGGCGGACCCACGTTTTCTCGCTTACTTAATAGCAGCCACTTAGAATTTCCCTCATTTCTGTCTTCCTCTAAAACAAGATCAAACAAAACCCCAATCCATTACAATACAATATTGAATAATGATTAACAGAGAAGGAAATAACCGCTTATAACATCCTAGACCAAAACTTCGAAACAGACTGCCATTACTGCACATGGTCTATCTTCTCCATTAACACTCTGACTACAGGACACATACACCTTGTCATATACAGTGTAGATCCAGATCAGAGGGCTCCTATTGGAGCCCTCTGATCAGGGTCTGCACCGTTTCCATTCAAAATCCTCTGGCAAATTTTAAGATTTTCATACTGAGTGGACTTTACAGTTAACCCTTTCCTCCATAAATACCCATTTCTACGCCTTTTGCAAACAGAGTAGACCCAGATCAGACGGCTCCTATAGGAGCTTTCTGACCACTGTCTCCTCAGTTTGCTTATGAAACCATGTAAATAAGATTCTACAGTTTCTGCCATGACCCAAATTCTTATGTTTATGTGATATTATAAAAATTTAATCTAATAAATATTCATGATGAAATTATTTCTTACTTGAATATTCATGGAGTAAAGGGTAAACAAACCAATCAATACTAATCTTAAAGGAAAACAAAGAAGCAACTGGAACTATCTAGTCTACCAATTCACTGTATCGACTCTAACCAGCCCATGACAACGTAAACATAATTACACTGGGCGCAATGATTGATATCATACAAGACCCAAAATTGAAGAGCACACATGGGAAACCAAACAATAGTTTTTGCCTCTGTTATAAGCCGAGCATGAATAAGTTTTGATAGAACATCTTAGAAATCAAAACCACGCGGACACTGAAGCCAATCACGCGGATACACAAAAATGCGCACAAAAATACACTCGAGGACAAACGTAATAAGCATAAAATGAATTTTCAGACATCAAAAATAGCGAAACTAATACGGCCCAACATATCCAATATATACTTGCCGTATTTAATCTAAATGTTCGCACGCTTAATTTTTCCCTCTCCACAATTCTGTATGCTGAATAATTCAATTCTTTACACGTTTGATAATCTTAACTGAAATAGCGTAGACCCAGATCAATCTTCTCCTTCAGACGCAGTCACACCCAGTATGTAACACAGTTACAAAAGACCCAGAATGTCAATTTTATTACAGAAAAAAATTCTCACATAGACTATTTATCAATTGTCTCCGACTTTCATAAACTCTCCTTCTCACAAAGAATATATAGAAATTCCAGACTGCCCTAATTACCTGACTTTCATAAACTCTCCTTCTCACAAAGAGTATACAGAAATTCCAGACTGCCCTAATTACCCTAACTATTCAGAGACAAACTCAGGCAAATAAAGAAGACCCAGATCAAGCTGCTCCTGGAGGAGCAGTTTGATCAGGATCTACACTATTTGCTAATATGACAGTCGAATAAAGTTATCAAAATGGCTTTGACCCATTACCTCAGCTATTTTTAGAGACCTCTGTGAATAAATCTACCGAAAAGGAGCATTAACTACAGAAAAGGAAAATTGTTAGAATTTTGTAGTTTGAAACCATTGTGATAAATAGAGCATAAATTTTGTTCCAATAGGAGCAAATGCTCTATTTATCACAATGGTTTCACAAAGTGACTTTTACAGAGTGGTCAAAAGTTGTCAATATGAGAGAATGGGTTAAATCAACATATTTAGCTATACCAAACCCATTTTGAGAGGAGATAAGGTGTCCCAATACTCTAGACAAAATACAGTACAAAGGAAAAGGAGCAAATGCTCTAATTATCACAATGCTTTCAAAGCTACACACTTCTAAAATTTACCTTTTTGCTAGTAAATGCTCCTTTTCGGTAGATTTACCAGTAGTCAAAGTGGCTTAGGTCTAATAATAGCTTATGGATTAAATGGGCTAATTCGAATAGTTCCAAAAAATACTTGAATAATGTACACTACAGTCAAATACACTGAAATTTAGAATAGTCTACTATAAAATGCAAATTAGATGATACTGGGAGCTGCATTACCCCAGGCAACTCAATTATGTATTTTTAACCCTTACAATGCTGAATTTTCAAATGCAGTATTCCAAAATTCAAACAGGTCAAGCTTATCATGAATATTTAGGGATTTTTCTAAAGAAAAGTGTAATATGACAAACAGCGCAGACCCTCTAAAGGAGCCCTCTCATCTGGGTCTACACTGTTTGCAAAGGATATTAGTGACTTGTGTCCCGTACTGTAAGGGTTACTCCTTATCCTCCGGAAAAAAAAAATAACGAGTTTACTTTCGATTTGTTCAAGCCTTTGAGAAACTTTTGTCTGAGTGACAAAAGAGCTTGAGGCCTCATGAGACTACGAGAAAGCATAGTGACTTGGCATCTAATCTGGATCCACGATGTTTGCAGGTTAAGATCAGCCTCGGTAGGACCAGGAATGGGACAAACTGGTACAGGAACACTAATCTTGATTGACAGAGGCTGTAAATCATGGAGACCGGGGTCCTAATTTTCTAAGAAACAAATTAAAAGCAACATCTAGACGCATCTAAACCAGGAATAATCAAATTTGAGACCGGTTCTAAATCACATTGACTGGTTTCAGACTTGAACTATATTATCCCCATAGAATATAAGAGTTGAAACCAATAGGGAACCAAACATAGAAACTATTGAAATGAAAACAAGACCCCTTCAATGCAGAATTTTCAATGAGTAATGGCCAACCAGCAACTAACACTTTACTCATGAATATTCATGCAAGAAAAAATATCATTGTGAATATTAATTAGCACATAGATGCATGAGATTTTGGCCATGGTAGAACTAGAAACTGTAGAATCATAACCTTGTTATACCATAAGCAAACAGAGCAGACCCTGATCAGACAGCTCCTTCAGGAGCTGTCTGATCTGGGTCTACTCTGTTTGCAAAGGTGTAGAAAGGTGTATTAACCCTTTCCCTCATGTAGACGTGTTTTCACGCATTTGCAAACAGAGTAGACCCAGATCAGACGGCTCCTAGAGGAGCCATCTGATCAGGGTCTACTCTGTTTGCTAGTGGAATTGGAAATATCTGTTTCTTTTCTTTCTAGAATGGCTACAATGTTCCACCTTCCATGTTTCATTATAACTATTTTCTCCATGAATATTCAGTAGGTATTGAAATTTGGACTAAATATAGAACAGGGAAAGGGTTAATGGAGGAAAGAGTTAACAATATCATTCAGTAAGAAAGGCATAAATGTATACATGAACGTTTGGTACTGGCTGAAACTGTTGACGCAGATCTGTTTTGATTTCATGAACAGGGACGAGACATTGATTAACCCTTTCCTCCATAAATACGCCTTTCTACGCCGAGCATTTGCTTCTATAGGAGCAAAATTTAATACTCTATTTATCACAATGGTTTCAAACAACAAAATTCTGAAATTTCCTTTTCGGTGATTGGAGCTAAATATAGCCTATTGAGGAATTTTTTGGGTTCAGAACATTTTGAAAGACAAACAGTACAGGCCCTTATCAGAGGGCTCCTCTAGAAGACCTTCGATCTGGATCTACACTGTGTGCAAATGCTAGTACTCCTGTGTCGGCCGCTTTCAAATGGCAGACATATTCAAAACTAGATTAAATTTAATTCTAAATCTGGCTCAGAACGACCTCTTTTTTTTTCTTTCTCTTTTTAAAATAATATCTTTGCAAACCTTAACATTAGTGAGATGAAGATCCAAAATAAAAACAAAAATATTCAAACTGCTACCCAAATATTATGACCTGATTTATGGAGGTTTGTGTTTCAAATAATATTGTAACTAGATTCAATTAAGTGCATAAACAACCGCAACTGCGTAAATTCCCATAATCCAATGTCTCCCATAGTGTGACACCGCTGACAGTCGATATCATTTCTAGGAACAAAATTGTCAGCCTGGAAGTTAAATTGTCAATGACTGAAAATTCACTTTTTCTCTTTATACATACTTTATTCCAAACTGTCATACTCTTTTGATTACTACCAATCCTGAGTACCAACAAAAAAAAGCCATCAAACTTTTACTTAACCCTTTCCTCCATGAATATTCATGCAAGTAATAATGACGTCATGAATGTAAATTAAATCAATTTGTTACAATAACTTTTCTCTAGGAAATGCTCCTTTTTGGTAGGTTCATTCAAAGAGTTTTGGATCTAAAAATAGCCTATGAGGGAATGGGTTAACGAATATACATGATATCATTATTCCTTACATGAATATAGAACAGGTAAAGGGTAACAACCCTTTCAGTGTGAGAAACAAGTCACTAATGTTCTTCGCAAACAATGTGGACCCAGATTAATTGGCTCCTAGAGGAGTGGACCCAGATAAATGGGCTCCTAGAGGAACCCACTCATCAGGGTCTGCACTGTTAGTCATGTTACTTTTTTCTTATGCCATTTTTCTCAAGTAGACACCTATCATAATTATAGGAGCCGTCTGATCAGAGAATGCTCTATTTGCTTATGCTGGAATAATATAAATCTGATTCTATAGTTTCTACTTTTAGGCAAAAATGCCAAGCTTTAATACACCATTTTAACCCTTTCCTCCATAGGCTATCCACTTTGAAAAAATCTACCGAAAAGGAGCAGAGCATTAACTAGAGAAAAGGTTTTTTTTAGAATTTTGTAGTTTGAAAACATTGTGATAAATAGAGCATTTGCTCCTATAGGAGCAAATGCTCTATTTATCACAATGGTTTCATAAAGTGACTTTTACATAGGCGTAGAATGGCGTATTTATGGAGGAAAGGGTTAATTAATATTCATGATATCATCATTTCTTACATGAAGGAATTTGGCCGAAAATTTATGAAGCTGACGACAAACTAAATTTTAGCACACTATGCTTTGATCAATATCCATATAATCCAAACCTTCCAGCATTCAATAGATTTCTGAGGAAATGAGATCGTATTCCGTCTCAGAATCAATCTCGTTAAAAAAAATTGTGCTAGGATGATTGACGGGCGAATTATCAATGATGTAGGCTCAGAACGGACAAAAAATGTCCAAACACTGGTCCCCAGCATCAAACAAAAAAGCCGTCTGCTCCACGTCAGACAGCTGAACTCCTATAGGAGCCGTCAGATCAGAGAATTCTGTTTGCTTATGATATAATACAGTTATAATTCTACAGTTTCTGCCATGGCCAAACATTTGTGTGTTTGTGTGCTATTACAACAAATTAACCTCTTTAACCCATTCCCTCATATCGACGCTTTTTGACGCCTCTGGAAGTCACGATCAGGGTCTGCTCTGTTTGCTAATGCAATTTGATATATCGAGGGTCTAAAGGTAAAAGGTACTAAGTCACATCTGGTACATTTTGAGAAAAACGCGAAAACGTGATTTCATATCACCAAGTCCACAATTTGTTATTTATTCAAATTCAAACTATCTGGTACAACTGTTTATGGATAAACAAGTATGACTACAAGGGTTTTTAAGCTATAGGCTGATTTAAAGCTGAAATATCAATAACATTTTAAATCTATTTTTACCGAGTTGTCAAATATTGAGTGGTAAAAGGTACTAAGAGCACTTAGTACTTGATTCAAAGTAAACATTGTCAGGTAAAATGTACTAAGTGCATTTAGTACCTTTTACTTGTTAGATACTGACAGTCTTTGTACATATGCTAAAATTACATATAATAATAATGCACAACATTACCAATATAAATTAATCAGGTTTGACTCTGCATACCGTCGGACATGAGTAAACATATGCAGAGGGTCTGGTTCCAGATAGAACTCAAAAAATGTGAGGCTAACCTAAGATCCGAATAGTTTGAAATTGTTAGGCCATTCTTATAGCTTTTGCAATACAAAATTAATATTAGCATATTTCACATGATATATCATGACTATGTTAGCAAATATTATATACATGTATAATAATTTGTAAAAGTACAAATATGAGTCATGCAGGATACACGACATCCAAAAAATAACAGCCGCTCGAACAGCACCACAACAAGAAAGTTTCATTGAATCGAATGCTTACGTAATACATGATATTCACAAAAATAGCATGGATAAGAATGAACCTGTTGTCAATAATCATTAGAAGTATTCATGACACTACCCTTCATGAGTGTCTCTTTGCAATAGGCTAACTGCACAAACTTCAACAGTTATTGGATCCTTAATGCTAGTAAGCTAGTCTGATGAATCTAACTGATTTTCACTGGCTACAGGAAGGGGTAGTTTGTCTTTCACAGATGTATTGTTTGGTAAAGCTTCATAGTATGGTTTGTACTCGTCTGGAATTGTACCTGACAAACAAAGTGAAAGCAGATCAGACTTTTTAGCTGCAGATATTGATAATTTGCTTTGGTAGCGCTGACAAAGTTGCAATTTTGGGACTTTGGAATTTCCTCGTTTTTGCAGCTTTGTAACCACCTCAATGAATTCATCTGCTTGAAACGAATAGTTTACATATATACTGTTTGGTGATTCTTTGCGCACCTGCAGCCATTTGATGTTTAACCACTTAACTTTTATCCCATCTTTTGAATTTTTCATGTTCCTGAACTGCGAGGTTTTTAATTTCTTTAGATCCATAAAATCTCCAAATTTCATAGGTACAACAACATAAGGTTTACTTTTCCTAGCAAGGGCAATGGTAGTCTCCCATTGCGATGGTACATAAACTGCAGTTCGCTTTTTGGCTTGTTCTATAGTGCTGTGAATAGCATCACATTCCATTTGCGAATGGCCGCTCTCAAAGAATTTCTGATTAATACACTTAAAGTTATATTGTTGAATGCAGTAAAGCAATGCTCCGGCTACAAATTGGTTTCGGTTTTGACCACCGCATGTGTCACTACATGTATATAGGGTTACTTCCTCGACGTTGGACGTTTGTTTGAGAGCGAATTTAAGTGGGCTATTATACAGGTACCTATCTCACATGATCCCCTGTTCTCATGAGTTTCATCTCACAGGTAGCATGTTCCTACTCCACTTCCAAATTGCTGATGTTGTGAGTGAGTGAGTGAGTTGGGTTTTACGTCCGACCAACAGTATTTCAGTTATTTGCAGACGGCACCCGCATGAGACAAGTTATAGTGCTGCCTCACTGGAATACTCCTGCCGCAGGTACATGGCAAGGGCACCCCACCCAGTCACATTATCCTGACACCGGGCCGACCAGTCCTAGAACTACATCTTTATTGTCGAGTGTAGACAAGGGAGCTACAAGTACCAACTTTTAACGACTTTTGGTCTGTCGCGGCCGGGGATCGAACCCACGACCTTCCGTACTGCAGGCGGACGCTCTACCACTGAGCCACGCGGCCGGCTTATGTTGTACAGAATCGTAATGGTCATGGCCTGTGACAGCTATATGTGCAATTAGAATAGGTGCCTTATCCACTAATGGTGCAATGTGAAGTTTAATATCTAACACTGGTTGCATCGGTCGGCTAGAAAATATCCTCACTTCCCTCTGGAAAATATTTGCAATGCAAAGAGGTATTAGGTCTGACATATCTATATCCCACTGTCCATCTTTTTCTATTTGGTCCACCATACATTTATATGCTTCCCTATTTTCAGTGGAGTTGGTGGCTTTTTTGTCAATTGGACAAAGTTGATGTAGTCATCAATGTTACAAACAAGCTGTTCGGTCACCATAGATCTCAGGTCCTGCACAGACACTGGATTGTTTAGGTACTCTAATGCCGCTGCGAAAAGACAGTTTCCATCAGCTGGGATGTGTTTTCGTTCCAGCAAGTTACTTGATAACAGATTGTCCAAACGTCTTGAGTGGAAATCATGTAGCAAAAGCTTGAAGTTTGCTTTTCTTTAAGCTTTTCTGTTTTGCCCTTTTTGTATCTGTACAATCACTTTCACTACAGTATTCTGAAGGACTTGCACTGGCATTATCTTCATTTTTCTTTTGTTTCCTTGCTTGTGTTTTCTTTCTCTTGACATGTTTGCCTAGTTTCTTCCAGTTGGTATCTCTGTTAATAAGTTTTCGTTTTTGTCCTGTAATTGGTGTTCTATCCAAATCTGGACCATTGCATGAGTCTGTTTCTGAAGGCTGGTAACTGCTTCCGCTACTTTCAACATATTCATACGGTTCCAGGTCGTCAATTGAACTTTCACTTTCTACGATTTTATTTGTATTGGTATTAGTTGCGAAGTCCAGATTTTGTCCAGTAAATACATCACTGTCTTTGCATTGAGATTTGCCCCAGTGTATCTGCTGTAGTTCTGCCAGTGGGATATTCAGTTCCTCTGAACTTGAGTCACATTGCTCACTTAAGTCCAATAATGACTTACTGCATATCTCGCCGTCTTTTAGAATTTCTGTATATTTACTTAGATCTATAGACTTGTTAAACTCACATAATTACTCCTCAGTGTCTTGATAGCTATTGTAGAAATTAACATATGCTTCATTGTATGTCACATGATGCTGGATTACAGACGAATGGCTTTCTTTGTCTGTACATGCATGTATGTCTGTGCAAAGAGAACTTGCTGTTGTTTCTCTATAACTATCACCCTTTGATACGGAAAATGACGTTTCCATTTTATTAGCGTCATCGCTACTGTTGCCGTCTATACATTGTAGAAATGAATCTGACCAGTCAGACCAGGATTTGTCGTCCTAACTAGTTATCAATGTTCTTTGAAAGTTCTCGTATTACTTTAAGAATGAACAAACATGAATTATCTTTTTTCAAGACATGTAATACAAATTGTTATATAGATCTTTATAAGTATCTAATTAAAATGAATTATTCATTTTGATATATATTATAAACAGATAAGTATTGCCTATTTATTCTTAATTATTCTAGTAAATCTTACCTTTGAAGATGTCACTATATTCCCAAAGTCACTGTGTTACACATGGTTAAAACATGTAAGTTATTGTGTTGTATAAAGGGAAATGGGTGAAACAATGCATGTTTTGGAATATTGAAATAATTTAGGCCTGATAGGGGTTAAGAGAGGGTTAATTAGCTATTAGGTGATCCCTGGTAGACAGCATCCATACAACTCGTGGGAGCAACAGAGGGTGTTATGTGATCTGCTGGTGTTTGATGCACAGGTAAAAGGTACTAAAGTACAGTTAGTACCTTTTACCTCTAAAAATATACACATAGTACCTTTTACCTCACTGATATTTACCAGTTTGCAGTTAGTACTTTCATTAAACTACATTTTTATTAATTTATAAATCTCAGATAATATTCATATTTTTTTAGAAGTAAGCTATTTTATTAAGGGTGTGAAAAATATCAAAAAGTCATTTTTGACAGAAATGCGACTTAGTACCTTTTACCTTTATACCCTCGATATCTGCTCATTTAGTTTCTAAAATGGCTACACGGTTACACCTTCCATGTTTCATTATAACTAATTTCCCATGAATATTCAGTAGGTGTTGAATATTGGACTAAATATAGGACAGGGAAAGGGTTATGGAGAAAAGACTTGTATGACTATTCATCCAGTGAAGAGTTGCTGGCCATATGTAAAACCCATCAATGTTGGGCATTTTTTTTTATCTACAAAAACATCTGAAAGCTGGATCTGAGCAGTAAGTAACAGATAAATTTTGGAGCACTTTTATCATAAATATTTCTTTTTTTCCCCCTGGAACATATTATGGAAACCTCCTTTCATCCCCTTTCTGTGAAAAATGGACTAGACTGACGAGGGTACTTCTAAGGTCTATGATTTTTTGAGACTGTAACACATGAAAAATTACACAATATGATAACTGTTAAAACTATTAATGTTTTCGCCCAGGGATTTGTAGATTTATAATTGCCATAGTAACCATTTCCTTGTGGCTGCGATCTATTTTTACCTATCACATGATTTATTAGGCCTTCCCGTACCAGCAGTTGTGCTTCTCTGACGTCTGCTTATCTGTTTATAGGTAAAGCTACTGACACCTCTAGATTAACAGCTACCCTCATGATTATTCATATAAGATAGGTTATGAATATTTAACAGCTGTTAATTTTATGACGGTATATGAACACAGGAAATATTGGCCATGGAAGAAACTGCAGAAACAAGCCTTTGATTGGTCAGATTTGAGTTCTCAAGCTTTGATTGGTCAGATTTGAGCCAAAGGCTCAAATCTGACCAATCAAAAACTTGAGAACGAACTCAGACTCAACTAAATGTTTTATAAGCATGGACTCAGATCTATAATATTATTTCACAAGCAAACAGAGCAGACCCTGATCAGACAGCTCCTACAGGAGCTGTCTGATCTGGGTCTACTATGTTTGTGAAAGGGCATCTCTATCAGCTAAATGTCTAATGGACCTAATGTTAACAGTTTAGATCCAATGATTAGAACAGGTATATCGCAAATTTGTAACTGACAATTTTCGCGAGATTAAAATACAAGAGGTGCCGATGCCACATAGAAAATGCATTTACAGAGGACAACTCAGACATTGATCAGACAAACAGATAGCTCTGGTGACCTAGAGGTTCTCCGTCGGAGTAAAACACCACAGCAACTCCCGTAACAAATTTGGCCCAATTCAAATCGTACATTTATACGAGATGGATCAACGTCTACTATCGGAATTACAGCAGAACCCATCTAAGGCGACTTAACCCATTACCTCATAGGCTATTTTTAGATACAACCTCTTTGAATTAATGCTCCTAAAATTTTAGAATATTGTAGTTTGAAACATTGTGATAAATAGAGCATTAAAAATTTTGCTCCTATAGAGCATATTTTTTTTTTATGCTCTGTTTATCAAAATGGTTTCAAAAAGTGACTTTACAGAGGCACGAAGAAGCGTATTTATGGAGGAAAGGGTTAAAATGATTTTTATAAAGGTATACAATACTGTTTTTTACAATACAGAAACTGTAGAATCATATCTATATTATTCCATAAGCAAGCAGAATACCCAGATTATTGGGCTCCAACAGAAACTCTCTGATCTGGGTCCACTCAGTTCACAAATGTCTAAAACGGCAAATTTATCAATTACCTGCGATTCAGTCATAGTACCAGTCTTTCAACACTGAATGATTGAAGCAGGCTTTCACGTCTTTTCTCCACCAAACCCTATGTTGTGACCACTCTTTAGAATCATCTCAAAGAGACGATTCTAAAGAGTGGTCATAACATAGAGTTTGGAGGAGAAATAAAGAAGTTATTGATGAAAACGTCTTAATTTACGCATCTTATCTGGACCTCTATATATCACCATTTGCATAGTTTACAATTCCTAAGTCTATTCTGCAAATTTTCCCTATTGTAATAAGTGGACTCAAAAGTTACAAATGCAATATTCTACATATCGGAGAGTTTCCAATTTGTCCAAGTGCTGCAGCCCCTGCTGACAGTGATCGATTGAGAAAGTTGTTAACCAATCCAACAGATTTCTCACAGTTTGGTTCAGGTCGCTGGACGTCAGTTAACTTGTCAATGCTTAGCCATAAAGATCTTTTTTAATTCGTCATTGTCTAACGATATAAAGTACAAACAATATTTCAGCTCATAAACCAGTCCAGTCCACTATCAAACCTTTAACTTGTTGATTAAACTGCTTCTTGCATCAGAGCAGTAGGCTCCTATTCAAATACTAAATCGTCATTTCTCCACCAAACCCTATGTTGTGTACAGAGCTCTTTGATCTGGGTCTACATACCCTGCTTGCAAAGGCGTTAAAATGCATGTCTATGGAGTAAAGGGTTAACCCTTTCCTCCATAAATAGGCCTTTTTACTCCTCTGTAAAAGTCACTTTATGAAACCATTGTGATAAATAGAGCATTTGCTCCTATAGGAGCAAATGCTCTATATATCACAATGATTTCAAACTACAAACTTCTAAAAAAAATAATCCTTTTCTCTAGTTAATGCTCCTTTTCGGTAGATTTATTCAAAGTGGTTGGATCTAAAAATAGCCTATGAGGGAATGGGTTAAGACTCGAAATGTTTGAAAATGTTACTACTGATTTATAAATAACAAACTCTTGAACTCTTTCCTCGCCAATGGATAATTTGAGATCGCCTTCGCAAACAGTCTGGATCCAAATCACAGTGTAACTCAAGAGTTCCATCAGGATCTGAACATATCGTAACTATGGTTACAGGTTTGTTAATAACAAAAAATGAAGAAAATTAAAAATTCAGAGAAAATGAAGTAGACATAAGAAAAATTGCAACTTACAAATATTTGGCAGGGAAAGAGTTAAAGGTTCGCTTGAGATAACAAATAAAAGTGATTGATGAAAGTGGTCATTTGGACCTATATGTATGCCTCAATTACCATCACTGAAGGGTTCACTAAAGATGGCAACTGTGTATCAAGCTTCTAAATGATGCTGATATGCAAAGCAAGCATTTCAACGATCAGGATCATTAGTGTCAGTTACAATCAAACCTATTCGCATGGTGCTAAAATGATAATACAGTAGAAACTGTTTTATGCGGCAGCAAAAAAGGTATAATTAGGGGTGTGTAAGGCAGTTGGTAGCTTAATGCAGATCAAAAGTAATGCAGAAAGCTCCTATAGGAGCTTTCTGCATTACTTTTGCCCTGCATTAAGCAACAACTTGTAATTTAAATAAATGAATGGTCGATTAACACTGGTTCTAGTGTAGTACCTTTCTTGAAAATATTTCAACCTTCAGTTAACCCTGAACTGACCTCCAGCATGTTTAAATGATGGATCAAGAAACAGAACAGATCATCATCAGATGGCTCCTGTAAGAGCCGTCTGATCTGGGTCTACTCTGTTGGAAAAGGCATCAAAAGGCACCACCTCTTTCAGGAAGAGTTGAGAAAGTGTAAGTCAATATTTCAAACGGAATGTTATCCTTTACAGATCAAAGGCTAGAAATAAGCTTCTCAATCACACACAGGAAAAAAATAACAAGATTCAGTTGGTAATGAAACCTCTTAATAAAATGACTCTACTTAATGAATCAAATGCTAGAATCTAATTCGGCCATGGTGATAGGCCCCCTATTTCTCACACGTGGAACAACAAAACGTAATTGACAACCTCAGCCTCATTATCAGAAATCACCTGTCCGTGGCCGCTCCTCCACTGAATATCAATCACATCGCCTGTCAATCATTTCCCACAAAGTTCCAGAATAAAAGTATGTACCCTAACTACCATAGATATACAGAGCTACAGATAACGGTGCATACTCAAATACTAAAATCGTCATTTCTCCGCCAAACCCTATGTTGTGACCACTCTTTAGAATCGTCTCTTTGAGACGATTCTAAAGAGTGGTCACAACATAGGGTTTGGTGGAGAAATAAAGAAGTTATACTTGAAACTATTTCAATTTAAGTATCTTATCTGGAGGTCTGGATATATGGCCATACAGACTTAACCATTTCCTTCGTATACATGTTTTCAAGCATTTGCAAACAGATAAGAACCAGATCAGATGGCTCCTGATCTGGGTCTGCTTTGTGCTTATGGAATAAAATAGATCTGATTCTACAGTTTCTGCCAGAGCCAAAAATAACTGTGCATATTTACAATTATAAAAATATATCTAATTCATATTCGTGATGCCATATCATATTTTCATGAAGTAGAAGTTTAACCCATTCCTCCATAGACTATTTTTAGATCCAACCTCTTTGAATAAATCTACCGAAAAGGAATATTAACAGGATTTTTTTTTAGAATTTTGTAGTTTGAAACCAATGTGATAAATATAGGAGCAAATGCTCTATTTATCACAATGGTTTCAACAGGTGATTTTTACAGAGGCGTAGAAAGGCGTATTTATGGAGGAAAGGGTTAAGTACTTAGTCTCGAGTCGAGATGAGAGTTTATGCATAAGTACAATTATTCTCTTCAAGCTAATTTTTATAAAAATCTATATCCATACCAAAAGTCAATTTACTTCTTAACTGTTTCTGTTAAGAATGACTTAATTCCAGTCTGACTGAAATCGATCGTAATTTCTTTAACGCTTTGGATGTTTGCGGCGAACTTTGTGATTACCTATGCAAACAGTTTGGAGTTGGATGAGACGCCGCATAATGCAGCGTCTCATCAGAATCCAAAATGTTTGACAGGTAGAAATATTTTTGCAAGGAAATGAGAGAAATTTCAAGTTAAGAAATGAAGCAGACGACAATAATTGTTGCAGACGAAAAATTACTTGGTGTGCAAAGAGTTAAATTTAAAGAAATAGATAAGATGGACCAATTTTGGAAACATGCCCTTTCAGGATAATACAAGAAACAAATCCTTTTTCTCTATTTTCGTAATGAAAGTCATACATCTAAGCTGCTTTAATTATCAGGAAAACGGTAGACCCTACTTGACTCTCCTAATTACTGTGCCCGTTTTAGTGTCAAGCTCTGGCTTGGTGTGAAAGATTACAATAATTCCAGGTGTCACTAGTAAACCAACGAGATGATTTCAGAAGAACTTTTAACCCATTCCCTCATAGGCTATTTTTAGATACAACCTTTTTTAATAAATCTACCGAAAAGGAGCATTAACTAGAGAAAAGGATTTTTTTTTAGAATTTTGTAGCTTGAAACCATTGTGATAAATACAAAGTGACATTTACAGTCGTCAAAAGTTGTCAATATGAGGGAATTGGTTAACCCATTACTCCATAAATATGCTTTTTCATGCTTTTTTTCCAAACAGAGTAGACCCAGATCAGACAGCTCCTATTAAAGTCTGCTCTGTTTGCTTATATGTTGATATAGAAGTCGTTTGATCAAGGTCTGCTCTGTTTGCTCATATGTTGATATATAAGTCATTTGATCAAGGTCTGCTCTGTTTGCTCATATGTTGATATAGAAGTCATTTGATCAAGGTCTGCTCTGTTTGCTCATATGTTGATATATAAGTCATTTGATCAAGGTCTGCTCTGTTTGCTTATATGTTGATATATAAGTCATTTGATCAAGGTCTGCTCTGTTTGCTTATATGTTGATATAGAAGTCATTTGATCAAGGTCTGCTCTGTTTGCTTATATGTTGATATAGAAGTCATTTGATCAAGGTCTGCTCTGTTTGCTTATATGTTGATATAGAAGTCATTTGATCAAGGTCTGCTCTGTTTGCTTATATGTTGATATAGAAGTCATTTGATCAAGGTCTGCTCTGTTTGCTTATATGTTGATATAGAAGTCATTTGATCAAGGTCTGCTCTGTTTGCTTATATGTTGATATAGAAGGACATTTGATCAAGGTCTGCTCTGTTTGCTTATATGTTGATATATAAGTCATTTGATCAAGGTCTGCTCTGTTTGCTTATATGTTGATATAGAAGTCATTTGATCAAGGTCTGCTCTGTTTGCTTATATGTTGATATAGAAGTCATTTGATCAAGGTCTGCTCTGTTTGCTTATATGTTGATATATAAGTCATTTGATCAAGGTCTGCTCTGTTTGCTTATATGTTGATATAGAAGTCATTTGATCAAGGTCTGCTCTGTTTGCTTATATGTTGATATAGAAGTCATTTGATCAAGGTCTGCTCTGTTTGCTTATATGTTGATATAGAAGTCATTTGATCAAGGTCTGCTCTGTTTGCTTATATGTTGATATAGAAGGACATTTGATCAAGGTCTGCTCTGTTTGCTTATATGTTGATATATAAGTCATTTGATCAAGGTCTGCTCTGTTTGCTTATATGTTGATATAGAAGTCATTTGATCAAGGTCTGCTCTGTTTGCTTATATGTTGATATAGAAGTCATTTGATCAAGGTCTGCTCTGTTTGCTTATATGTTGATATAGAAGTCATTTGATCAAGGTCTGCTCTGTTTGCTTATATGTTGATATAGAAGTCATTTGATCAAGGTCTGCTCTGTTTGCTTATATGTTGATATAGAAGTCATTTGATCAAGGTCTGCTCTGTTTGCTTATATGTTGATATAGAAGTCATTTGATCAAGGTCTGCTCTGTTTGCTTATATGTTGATATAGAAGTCATTTGATCAAGGTCTGCTCTGTTTGCTCATCGTATAATATACAATGAAGAGCTGATTCTACAGATTCTGCCTGAGACAAAACATCCAGTCTACATTATTATGCGTTTATAAAAATTCAATTAATAAATATTCATGACATATTTACTTCTTACATGAATATTCAGCGGGGAAAGGGCTATTGTGTTTGCAATGGACATTTGATGGAGGGAATTTTTTGAAATCTTACAGCTAAAAAAAAATTCCCAAAGCAGACAATACCGGTATTCCCAATTTCAAAGGTATTGGTCAACTTCCATAAATGGTGAAAAAAATTGCCCTGCAACTTGATATTGTAATCATTATTTCTGCATTACCCCCTCTACATGAAAATCAGTCTGCAGAAAACTTCAATTTGGGCAAGCCTACTTGAAAACTGGCATGTTAACCCCTTCCCTCATATTGACGCCTTTCGACGCCTCTGTAAAAGTCACTTTTTGAAACCATTGTGATAAGTAGAGCATTTGCTCCTATAGGAGCAAATGCTCTATTTATCAGAATGGTTTCAAGCTACAAAATTAAAAAAAATCATTTTCTCTAGTTAATGCTCCTTTTTGGTAGATTTATTCAAAAAGGTTGTATCTAAAAATAGCCTATGGAGGAAAGGGTTAAACAGGGTTTGGCTTATCTCCCCCCTCCCCCCTTCTGCCATGTGTTTATCTCGTTAGTTCCTTGTGATCTGAAGCATGAAAATACCAACAGATCCACTGATACCTGCTCCTCGCAACCAACACCCGCAAGGCAAAATGCAAGATGTTGCGTTTTACAGGAGGGATATCCATCATTAAAAGTTCATTAGTCACAAATTGGCAAAAAAATATCATTCCAATTTCAGCATGGTCTCTCTAACAATACTGTAAATTGGACCAACAATTGGTGGGAGTCATCTGATCAGGTATGCACTGTTTGCATCACGTATATGCAATATTTGTATATTAAACTATTATACTACTAAAGTCGCCATTTCGCCACCAAACCTCATGATCTGATCACTCTTTAGAACAGTTTCGAAGAGATAATTCTAAGGAGTGGTCGCAACGTAGTTTGGTGGAGAAATAAAAGAATTACTCTTGAAAATGTTCTAATTTACGCATCTTATCAGGGCCTCTGCAGGTAGCTTGCAGACTTCCAGGCATAAACCAACACATACTTCATTCTGATTATTTTTTCTAACGTGGGAAACTTCAGAGAAGCGGAAGACACCAGATAAAAAATTTTCTCTTCTCTCCTTCATTCCTCTTTTTTTTGTCAATTAAAAGCTAAAAATAAGATGAACTTGCATCGAAATATTTCAAGACTCGGATCTTTGTGTTTGTTTATACAGTCCAACACGTGCGAAGCAGCTGTTTCTTTGAAGTCTCGGAAAAACCAAACATCTGTTGTATAATCCAATCGGTGATCTTCGAAAACCATTAGATGCACATACAGCAAAACCTTGATAATCCAATACTCAAAAATACTCATTATCCATCTTCAAGACAGGTGGTGGCTTAATGCAGGGGTGAAAGTCATGTAGAAAGCTCCTCAAGGAGCTTTCTGCATGACTTCCACCCTGCATTAAGCTGCAACCTGCCTAAAAGGGTCTAAATTCTGCTATACAAAAATTTCATAGTATTGAGATTTTATTGTACATGTATATGCAGACCAAGCCCTTTTACTCTTAGTATGCTAGGAGTGAATTTGTTTAGATCTAGATGAGACTCCAAATGATTTGAGGTCTCATCAGTATAATCCAATGAACCCATTACCTCATAGGCTATTTTTAGATCCAACCTCTTTAAATATACTGGTATCTACTGAAAAGGAGCATTTACTAGAGAAAAGGAAAATTTTCACCCTGCATTAAGCAGCCACCTGCCTAAGTATTCCAGTTAACCCTTTCCCTCATATAAACGTGTTTTCATGCATTTGCAAACAGAGTAGACCCAGATCAGACAGCTCCTAGAGGAGCCGTCTGATCAGGGTCTGCTCTGTTTGCTTATGGAATTTGATAGATTTATGTCTTTACTTTCTAAAATAGCTAGTGTACCACCTTCCAGATTTGATTATAAGTGTTTTGTTCATGAATATTCAATGGGTTTTACAATTTGGACTAAACATAGAACAGGGAAAGGGTTAAGACACTGGTTTCACCTCATTTGTTGCCAAATTTTGTCGTCGGCCAGTTTTCCATTTTTTGTTTCAAGAAACAGTCGCAGTAACAAACGGTTTGGATTCTGATGAGATGCAGATTTCCTCTACTCCGCGTTTCATCTGGATTCAAACTGTTTGCATCGGTAATCACAGATGGCAGATGCGACATTGGCAGCAGACATTGGCAGCGAAAGAATGAATACTGGTAATCTAGCCAACCATATCCTGTCATAAGTCAAACCAACTAGGGCTTAAAGTGAGGGTTATGGCAAAGCAATCAGATGCCCCAGTACAACACCTTAACCTGGAACCTATCTTACCTACCCGTACCTTGCTGGAAAAATAATGCTTGCTTGAATCCTGATCTGCATCAATTTTATTTACTTACGAGTTATCTTTTTTTTTTTTTCAAAAAGACGTGATAAATTTTTTTATTGTCGAACTGCTTCGATTCTGAATAGAACCCAGCGTACTGGGTGACTCAACTGGGTACAAACTATGAAAATGTCAGGCAGATCTTACTAGACGGGAAAGAGGTGAACCCAAATTTATTCAGACAGAAGATCTCTATACCACAACAATTCTGATACCTTTCACAGAAATTTTGACTAGTGTGCATTCCAGTTAAATTCTTTGCCAGGGTTTGTATAATAACCAATTAACCCATATATGCTTTTCAACCCTTTCCATCATGTAAACGCTTTTCCTCACCTTTGCAAACAGAGTAGACCCGGATCCTATTGGAGCCGTCTGATCAGGGTCTACTCTGTTTGCTTATGAAACTGAATAGATCTGACTACAGCTTCTATCAATACCAAAACATCCCGTGTAAACATGTCATTATGTAATTTAGCTAATATTTAATTATGCGTGATGTCATTATTTTTAACATGAATATTCATCAGTGAAAGGGATTCTTATGGTTAACCCTTTCCTTCATAATTTCTACGCCTCTGTAAAAATCACTTGTTGAAACCATTGTGGTAAATAGAGCATTTGCTTCTATAGCAGCAAATCCTCTACTTATCACAATGGTTTCAAACTACACAATTCTAAAATTTCCTTTTCTCTAGTTAATGCTCCTTTTTGGTAGATTTATTCAAAGTGGTTGGATCTAAAAATAGCCTGTGAGGGAATAGGTTAAGGGTCTAACCCTTGAAGAAAGTTCAGCATGTTGCAAAAAGGCTAAACATGGGTATACAACTGTATTATCAGTCCTTTGATGTGAGGATCACATTTCCAGGGCTTGGTGCAAAACTATTCTAACTCCTTCACAAAGTGAAGGAGTTAGAATAGTTTTACACCAAGCCCTCAATTTACTTTATCTTTTATCTTATGCATATGCATGTAAGAAATAAAATTACTCTTATGAATAATCTTTGTTATAATGGCATAACAAATTAATGTCAAAATGGTGGAATCAAATCTATATTATTTCATAAGCAAACAGAACAGACGCTGATCAGACAGCTCCTGTAGAGGCCGATTGATCTTGGTTTACTTTGTCGGCAAAAAGTCTGGATCAAGTAAAACTCTAACAAAAGGTTTTCTATTTGTGGTTCTACAGAACTATGCAGACAAAGTGCACTTTAAGGCAATTGAAGTAGACAGTATGCAGTCATTCTATCGGCCTGTGACATGACGGGTCCGCCAGCTAATCTCCATGTTTGCCTTGTCTAAGGAAGGTGCAAGTTTCTCTGTAAACATTCTTTGGTTGTGCAATTCATTATCGTTAAAGAATTGACTCAGAGCGATTTTCACTTGTAATGCATATTACAAATCTAATGATATATTTACCGACATAATATATCGAGGGCTTGGCGCAAGACTATTCTAACTTGATTTTTCAAAACTTTACAGGAAAGGGAAAAAACTTACTTACTCATTCAATGTTACATTTTTGCTGTATATTCCAGTTTTGTTTTAAACTAACTTGTTTCCTGCATTATCCCCAATGATTATATTTTCAGTTTTTTGCAAAATGTTGCTTTTATTGAGATTATTTAAGTTAGAATAGTCTTGCCTCTAAATTCAGTCCCATGCTTATTGCGATTTTCATGCAAGACTATTCTAACTTAAGTTAGAATAGTTTTGCACTAAAAATGTCCACTATTGTAGCACAAAAGATTCATGCAAAAGTATTTTATCTTAATTATGCATGACCAAAATCTAACTTTTAACCAACAATGGAGTTATAAAAGTTCAATATGAAGTAGTTATCTTTTTTTAAAGTGAATACTGTTGAATTTATTTTGAAATCTTATGATGCACTGTAATAATTGAAATGAAATACTTATCATTTGAATAGTATAGAATAAATATGAATTTAACAGTGTAACCAGGGGCCAGCTGAACCATAAGTGAGACATAAGCATTTGATTATGGTTTTCTTTGCAAAATGACATTTGAAACTGTTCCCTGGAAGGAAATGCCCTGAGAGGAAGAGTCAAATAAGGTCTGCGTAAAAAACATTTATTTTCTCAAAACCAGAAATGGCTTGTAACTCTTTCAATGTAACAGTCTATGTCAGTCTCACTTTAGTTATAATAAAGAATCAAACATTTTGTGATTGCATTAAAGTTGAACAATATACATTCACAACATAATAAATGGTTGCATTACATATGGTACATACAGTGAACCTGCCTACAGAAACTATTCAAGAGGAAAACAGAGGTCATAATATATACAGATGATCACTTACTGTCTGTTGAAAGTGTTTCAAAATGCCACAGCATTAATTACGATATCATCAGATTCTTAACCCTTTACTACACAGTTGCAGATTAGACCCAGATCAGACAGCTCCTATAGGAGCCTGATCTGATCAGGGTCTGCTCTGTTTGCTTATGATATTATATATAGATATGATTCTGCAGTTTCTGCCATGGCCAAAACTTCCTGTCTTTATGTTTTATTATAACAATCTTATTAATATTCATGACATCATTATTTCTTACATGAATATTCATGGAGGAAAGGATAAAGGACCTCTTTTCTTCTACTTTTAAGTGGTCACTGTACATTAGTTTTACTGTAATTATTTTCAAAAAATAAAAAGCATTTATCCCTTTCCTTTATATCTTCATATTTATATAAACATGTTTCCACACATTTGCAAAAAGAGTAGACCAATATCAGATTGCTCCTATAGCAGCAGTCTAATCAGAATCTCCTCTGTTTGCTAGTGGACTTTTATAGATCTGTTTCTTTATTTTCTAAAATGTCTACAATATTCCACCTTCCATATATCATTATACATGTAACTATTTTGTTCATGAATATTCAGTAGGTATTGAAAATGGAATAAATATAGAAAAGGGTAAGACCCACATACCGTGTACCTAATCACCCTAGCCTTTC
This sequence comes from Azorinus chamasolen, assembly GCA_963576725.1. NCBI lineage: Eukaryota > Metazoa > Mollusca > Bivalvia > Cardiida > Solecurtidae > Azorinus > Azorinus chamasolen. The sequence continues at coordinate 16,131,059 of OY755240.1, read as the reverse complement.
ATGAGGACATACTGTATATAAACAAGAACACCATATGCGGATGCCAACACTCGTCTGTCTTTGGTCAGATAGTAACCCTTGTGATGCTAACCAAGTATTTGAAGTTTCATAAGATTCATAAGATTTGTTTGAATAGTAAAAAAGTTTTCATATGACAATGACGACAACAATGCAGATTCCAGACTGACTACAATAGCTCAAATTTTCTACAAAAATCAGACAACTTAAAACTAAATACATCCACAGAGTAAGGAATCAAAGTTCCTCAAGACAGATGCTACTTGTCTGAAATTTTAGAAATCTTCAAGGTCCATCTTTTTTATAATGTAGGGTTTCTTTGGTCTAAAGATCTTATAATAGCTGCCCATTGTGCAGTTGTGTATACAGCTTTCTTCTAGCTGCCTCCACTGCATCATGTACAGTCAATTTTTATTTGCATATGCCTCAAAGAGATGATTAAAGAGAGGTCACAGAATAGGGTTTGGTGGAGAAATTACGGTTTTAGTATTTGGGTAAGCACCATTATCTGTAGCTCTGCCCTTAACTGTTTTATGTCATTTAGTAACACATAGCTAAGGGAGTTTGTATGCCTGCTCTGAGATTTTGTGGTACATTGTATCACGTTTCTTTTTTGACTGCGAATGTTTGATAACAAATTGACACTGTAAATATACGTTAGATAGACCCAAAAACAAATGAAAAATATCTTCCCTTTCCTCCTAACTATATTTTGAATAGCACTTATACCTACAACCAAACCCTACAGCCAATTTTTATTATTTTGTACTGGTTTTTCTAGACCATTACTGACTTACTGCTTTCTTTGCCTTTATTTGTTTTATTTTCATAATATTTCTCTCCTATTGTTCCGGGTTTCATGTTCAGTTCTTGTCCCTTTGATGTTTTATCACATAGTAAGAAAGAATTGGCAATTACTTCACTCTCAATACTTCTTGCTATACCAACATTATGAAGGGAACAAATATCAGCATCTGACCTATCACCAATTGTTGAATTTACATTAATTATCTTACTATCACATAATTATTATCTTACTATCATCACTAAGTCCTTAATTGCATTCTATTTTCCTGTCTACATCTCTCTCTCTTCTCCATCTATCATCTATCATTCTGTCTATATCTCCCTCTTCGTTATCTTTTGGCCTTAATTTCTACATCTCCCTCTCCACCATCTTTCATTCGGTCCACCTTTTGCCCTTCAACATTTGTTGGCCTTTCTCTACCTTCCTATTCACCATCTAACATTCTGCCTACACCTCCCTCTTCACCACCCTTCATTCTGTCTATAGCTGCCTTTTCAAAATTTATCATTCTGTATATACTTTCCTTTTCACTAGCTATAACTCTTTCTATATCTCAGTCTTCACTATCTATCGGCCTTTCTACACCTCTCTTTTACCATGTTGTTATGTATACACCTCTCTCTTTACCATGTCATTCTGTGTACACATCCCTCTTTACCATCTACAGGCCTTTCTACACCCCTTCGTCACCATCTATCATTCTGTGTATTATCTCCCTCTTTACTATCTATTGGCCTTTCTACATCTCCCTCTTTCCATGTCATTCTGTATACACTTCCCCCTTCACCATCCAAATGCCTTTCTACACATCCCTCTTCACCATCTACCATTCTGTCTGTATCTCCCTCTTCACTTTCTATTGGCCTTTCTACACGTACCTCATTACCATGCCATTCTGTATACATGTCCCTCTTCACCATCCAAATGCCTTTCTACAACTCCCTCCCCACCAACTTGTAACCATTCTGTCCACATTTACTCCTTCATCATCTGTTGGCCCTTCTTCACATCCCTCTTCACCATCCATCATTCTGCCTACACCTAGTCCTTCATCACCCTTCATTCTGTCTTCATCACCCTTAATTCTGTTTACATCTCCCTTTTCAACATCTATAAGAAAACCCTCTTTTCCATCTACTGGCATTTCTACACCCCCTCTTCACCATCTATTGACCTAACTACATTGTCCTCTTCACTATTTATCAACCTGCTTGCTTACACTTTCCTCTTCAACATCTATTGTCCTGCCTATGCCTCCCTCTTCACCGTCCTCTCCATCTAAAGCACAGCCTACTCCTTTGTCTTCACCATCTATAGTTCTGTCTACACCTCCATATTTACCATCTATTGCCCTATCCACACATCTGTCACCATATATGGCCTTGTCCAAATCACCACCCCCATTTCTTTTCCATCTACCGCCCTGTCTACACCTTTGTCTTCACCATCTATCACCCTATCTACACATACATCTTTACCATATTACCCCACCTACACCTCCCTATTCACCATCTATCGACCTACCTACATTTCTGTCTTCACCATTTATTGATCTGTCTAAACTATATTTCTCACAAATCATTTAACAATTTGTAATTCTTTGCAATTTGTTTTATATATAGGCATACAAAAGGGACTGTAATCAAAGTTTGTGTCTGACACCTATGCTTTGAGAGCAAAGTACAAAATTAATATTGTTGAAGACAAAAACTTTCTCAACACTTTAAGCACTATTTAGTTTTTAAAGTGGGAAAAGCCAAACATGTACAATATTCAGTGCTTTATAAGTTAATATTTCTTTTACAAACTTCAAGAAATAATCTCATTCAAGGTAGGTACTAAAGAAAATTCTTAAAACTCATGATGGAAAGGGCAGAGAAAGAGTTAAAGTTCTTTTAACAACACGTGTATACCACAAGATCATTTTGTCAAGTTATCTAAAAATCCCTTGATGCATGACCTAGTTGCAGAGCAAAAGTGAATTTGCTAATTGAATTAAGAAAGAATGATGATTCAGAAATTGGCAGAGATATAGAGTTATGGTTCTTATATGTGGAACACCATCTGTCAATAGTGTACATTTCTGTTGAATTATTTAAAAATTGCATGATGCATGAACAAGACACAAAGCTGATACAAAAAAGTAACAGACAGACTGGATGGATGGACATTCTAACAAACTGGGTTTGTGTGGCCATTTTCTTTGGGCTTTTTTATTTGTTTGTGGCTAGATAGACAATAGCCATAACATAAAACAGTACTTTAGGCTGACAAAAAGCAGTAAAATAATTTAGGGACACAGTCTTGTCTTGTCACAAACAGACAATTAAATGAATCAGAATGGAATGGCAGATGGACAGACTGACCAACGACCAAACAGACATATACAGGCAATCAATGCCCAACACTATTTTGTTAATTGAGATATACATGTACTGGTAATTATATAGCTAGTAAATCTTTATCGCTTAACAAACCAATTTACCTTTATGATATACATGTAAATATAAATTAACCAAATAGGTGATCTTTACTTTTCTTTATATACATGTAGATCTCTAATTCATATAATTTTGTTAAAAGTGTTTTTTATATTTTTTTTATTTATTTATTTTTGAAAAGAAAAAAAACTTAGATAAATGATATAGTACTAATGGTAGCTACCTTTATGTTTATGATATTGCATACATCAACAGTTACTTCTTAGATTAAGCACATTTTTAGGAGAAACGGGGTTACAAAGTCATGTCAAAATTATTTTATATTTCATTCGATGTTTATTTTATGATGTCATCATTGTTATGATGTCATTATGATGTAATCACACTTTTCATGATAAAGATAGAATACTTTTGCATTGTCATATGCTAAAACTTGACTTGATTCATTCATGCAAAACCAAGCTAAGTTGAGTTAGAATAGTTTTCCACTGAACTTTGGTGTAAATTAACACACTTTATTCATGCAAAACTATTCTAACTTGAGTTAGAATAGTTTTGCACTGAGTATGGTGTTATTCTGAGATAGAATAATTTGGAATTTTTCCTGTAGTATAAGTTATAATTTGAATATAACAAAAATCTTTAGTACTGGTTATGAGTCGTACAAAAAGAAATTGATTTATCACAAAAAAGCTATTTCTGAAAAAAATCAAGTTAGAATAGTTTTGCGCCAAGCCCTCGATATATTAGTGACTGAGTGCTTGGAACAATATTCGGGATTAGTTCGCTTCTTTTCTCTTTGCATGCTATCAATCAATGGATTCTTCAGCCATTTATGACCAATACAAACAGTTTGGATCCAGATCAGGCTCCACAAAACGTGGGGCCTGACCTGAGAACCAAACTGTTTATCGCTCAGACTCAAGTTCCGCAAAAAATCAGACAGAAAATTAATACTTTTGAAAATGTTGCAGACGAAAATTGAGCAGACGACAAAATTATGAGTTATTATCATTTTTTATAAACAGAATATCAGGTCTAAGTTTAATGGGCCTTTCTATATGGAAACAACCTTTAGACTTTGCAAACATTTATCCGAATACCTGTTGAATATTCATGTAAGAAGTAATGACATCATGAACATGAATTAACTGAAGTTCTATGACATAATATGAACACAGAAATATTTGGCCATGGCAGAAACAAAAGAATAAGATCTATATTATTTCAGTAGCAAACATAGCTCATCCTTATCCGATGGCAGGAGCCATCTGATTTGGATCTACTCTGTTAGCAAAGGAGGATCTATGGTGTAAAGGGTTATGAAACACTAATTAGGCTAAATTAATCACAGAAAACTGAATATGATATAGTTGCAAAATTTTCATTTCCTTCTTCCGATTCTCTACATGATCAAAATGCATGACAATTTGTCATCTCTCCCTGCAGAAACCATGGACTGCATAAAACAATTGTGCAAAAATGCATCAGCAATCATGCGAACTGCAGAACAAGCATGCAAGCCTCCTACTCCATTATGGTGGCCAGTAAAGTGATGGAATGGTAACAGGAAACAAATACATGTACTCAGATTTGAGTTCTCAAGCTTTTGATTGGTCAGATTTGAGTTCTCAAGCTTTTGATTGGTCAGATTTGAGTCAAAGACTCAAATCTGACCAATCAAAAACTTGAGAACGAACTCAGACTCAACTAAAGGTTTTATAAGCTTGGACCCTGATGAGTTCACTAACATATTACTAGGGGTACATAGATAAACCTTTGCAAACAGAGCAGACTGATCAGTCACAGCTCCTGTAGAAGTCTGATCTGGGTCTACTTTGTTTGCAAAGGTATAGAAACGCGTATTTCTGGAGTATTAATTGGTTAAATTGCTCATCCTACAAGCTGTTTGTAAGGCAACCAGCATAAATGCAATTACACATTTCTTCGAAACACAATGGAATTCCATTGATTAAACTTTGCTCCGAGCGCACCTTGCAATAGTCTTAAGAGCTCAGTTCTCAGAAACATGGTTCCAATATAATTTGAACCAATAATTATGTACCAACATGATGTGTATAATCAGAAAAGTCTTTAGTAAGTTAAGCAGCTACCAACTCCTGTGATATTTTCGACAACGCAACCTGATCTGGGTTCACACTGTCTAAAACATCTTTCCCATGAAGATCTGGGTCTACTCTGTTTGCAAAGGTGTCAAAGCATATCTCTATCGAGTAAAGTGTTTAAGTAAGTTACCTCTCCAAGTCACCAACGTAACGAGATCCCTTTCTGGATCCAAATGCAGGTAGTAGCTTAATGCAATGGAAGAAAGGGTTATAGCAGGATAAAAGTCATGCAGAAAGCTCCTAGGAGCTTTCTGCATAACTTTCATCCTGCATTAAGCAACCACCTTTTGAAGAATCAGAGACCATCCAAATTAAGTCTAAATATTTTAAGACAGGTGTAAGCTTAATGCAGGATGAAAGTTATGCAGAAAGCTCCTTCTGCATTAATTTTATCCTGCTTGAACCCTTTACTCCATGAATATTTACGTAAGAAATAATGACATCATGCATATTAATTAGTTTACTTTTTAAAATGATACATGTATGATGAACACAGAAATGTTAGCCACGACAGAAACTGTAGAACCATATCTATATTATATTATAAGCAAACAGAGCAGACCCTGATCGGAGGAATTCTATTGGGGCCGTCTGATCTGGGGCTACTCTGTTTGCAAAGGTGTATTCATTGAGTAAAGGGTTAACCAATTACCTGTTCTTATAGACCTCCTTCATTATATGACCGCTATAGGCAAGGTCGACTGTAAGGTTTATTTTTCATTAAGTGGTCACTCTAGAATGTTTGGCAAATACAGAAACTAGAGGAGCCATCTGATCTGGGTCTACTCTGTTTGCAGAGGCGTAGAAAGGCGTATTTATGGAGTAGAGTGCTGAGTGGTCACTCTAGAGTGTTTGGACAATACAGAAACTGAAGAATCATATCTATATTACAAGCAAACAGAGCAGACCCTGATCAGACAGCTCCTGTAGGAGCCGTCTGATCTGGGTCTTCTCGGTTTGCAGAGGCTTAGAAAGACGTATTTATGGAATAAAAGTTTAAATTCCCCACCAGCATGTGAGGAGTTAAAGTTTATCACCGCTACTGCGCTTTAGATACCGCGGGGAATAAGAGTAGGCGAACGTGGAAGCAACATCTGTTTTACACACAGAGACGTCATACACATGTGTGTAATTACATTTCACATTGGAAAACATCTGCCTTGTGTAATCTTGAGCTTAGTTATCGGATTATATATTTCTCATTATAATTTCATGGTGAATTTCATACATCTCCAACTACTAGTGTGCCTTGGAATGAAACTCTTAACATGTCATAGGGAAAAATCATGATGGGGTTCACAATTTTGATCCAATTGGGGCTCTGCCCTTCATTATATGATATAAGCTTTTACTCCATAAACAGGCCTTTCCTACGCCTTTGCAAACTGAGTAGACCCAGATCAGACGGCTCCTATAGGAGCCGTCTGATCAGGGTCTGCTCTGTTTGCTTATGATATATATAAGAGTATACAGCTTCTACCTGGGTGAAAAATTCCTGTCTTCATGTGCTATTATAACTATTAATCTAATTAATATTTATGATGTCATTATTTTTTACATGAATATTCATGGAGTAAAGGGGTTAAACTGTTACAATGGACACGCTTGGTGGATATTATATGTTTAAACATTTACTTCACGAATATTCATGTAAAAAATAATGACATCATAAATATTAATTACATTAATTTTTATAATGGCAAAATTATGAACACACGAGTTTTTGGCCTAAGCGACCATTCATTTATTGAACAAAAGAGTTAATAAAAGCTTTCTGCATTATTTTCACCTGCATTAAGCTACTGTGACCTGCCTTACAGACCCATAATAAGACCTCTTTTTGATGGCCGCTAAAAACGAGCAGAGGACACTGAACTCTGTAATGCTGAATGCTTTAATCTCAGCCCCTATGGCTCCAAATTCTCCCCAATCACAAATTTGCAATGCTATAGAAATAGTCAGCCAGTCCTACATGTACCTCTACCCTTTCAAGTAACAAAGGTGTTTTCTCAGCCCCCTTATCCTTTCAAGCAAAAAAAGTGTGTTCTCCAAATTTGCTGTCTGATTAAATTCTAAATTTTACATGTTGCCATATTGAAGTAGTTTAGTATGCCATTTCACAGCATGCCTTGTAAATAAGCATCACTACTCTCTATCTAGTCTGGATCCAGGTCCTTTATCGATGCCACTAGGCTGACATTTCTGTTGCTTTAACGGGAATGTTTTTTTCCCCCCCTTCCTGTACATGCCAAGTCTTCTGTAGTTGCGATGCCGTTACAGCAAAGCCGGCAGATACTGTTATCAGACTAATTATATCGTGGTTTGATTATAATTGCAGACAGTTTGGCACTGTAACTCAAACGGCTGAACCAAATGACATTGCCAACTTGTGGTAATTACCGAATAGAACATGTTTCTAAATGTTTATTACATGGGTGAATGAAACAATGTGCTTGTGGTTGATGAAACTTTAACACAATAGAAATAAGCTCAGAAACCAAGTATCGGCATGCAATAAGTGTGGGATATTGTACGGTCTTATATGTCCGTCGCGATAGCGACGGACATGACCGTACAATATCACACTTGTCGCCAATTAACCTTACTAATAGGTAAATCCTTACAATTCTATACCATTCAGATAATATTCTCTAGAAAGAAGATAAAATGGCGGAGGTTTTAATTGCTGCTGACAAATGCAGATAAGAGACTCGACTGCAAAAAAACATATGCCCATTTTAAGAAAAGTCTCTCTCTCTTCACAATAAACTGTTATGAACCAGATCACTGATACTGTTCTCAGTGAGTGTTAATCAAGATATGTTCATACCAAAACTTTATACCAATTCTTTAGTATACATGTATGTATCATCATCTTGTGAATTTGTCACATTTTATACTCTCATGTTTAAGCAGACATCATGTAGCTGTAAGCACAATGCATTTTCTGTTTTCACTTGTAATATCGCCTTGAAAAATTAATTACCATGACCATGTGCCGTCTACATAATCTGACTCTTATTCATTTTATCATTGTTTCCAATTAGAAGGTCAGGCATAAATGACAGATCTGGCACTAGATTTTTTTGTACAAGAATTTAGACCTAAAAGTTATATCAGTTGTTGTATATTGGCGACAATTGTATTTACTCTTGTGTTGAATTTCATAATTTACAGTCAACCTTTTCCCTGTTTATTCAAAGTTTCAATACATACCTACTGAATATTCATGGACAAAATAGCTATAATGAAAACTGAATATTCATGGCCAAAATAGCTATAATGAAATATGGAAGGTGAAAAGTTGTAGTGTGAAACATGTTTATAATTGAGGAAAAGGGTTTAAATAAAATAATGCATTCTATTGATCATCTTCCTCTATAAACCCTTTAAATGCTGAGTTTTTCAAATGGAATATTCCTAACTTCAAATGGGTCAAGCTTATCCCATTCCCGCATATTGACGCCTCTGTAAAAGTCACTTTGTGAAACCATTCTGATAAATAGAGCATTTGCTCCATAGGAGCAAATGCTCTATTTATCAGAATGGTTTCAATACTTTACAATTCTAAATATTTTCTTTTCTCTAGTAAATGCTCCTTTTGGGTAGACTTTTTCAAAGAGGTTAGGTCTAAAAATAGCCTAAGTGGGAATGGGTTATAGTGAATATTGAGGGATTTTGTATGGATGCAGTATATATTGGCCATGGCAGACACTGTAGATTCAGATATATATTAATTCATAAGCAAACAGAGCAGACCTTGATCAAACGGCTCCTACAGGAGCCTCCTACAGGAGCTGCCAGATCTGGGTCTAATCTGTTTGCAAAGGGGTCACAAAGGATTCTCAATCAGATTTGGGGTTAAAGGGTTAATAATAACTGTCCAACATCAACTCGAGAGGAACTGCAAGATTAAAGATGGCCAGCTTTCTCATTATTTCTGGGAAATTGGATATATTTTACAATCTTTGTCCCATTATGCCTAACAGTCAAAGTAATTAGAATCAAGAAATTGAACACGCCCCCAGCATAAAAAATATATGGGGCTCTATAAATCTTGTCTCGTTATCGACAAAGCCGATTTGTCTAAGTGACGTATATGAGAGCTGAGAGTTTCTGATATGGTATTTTGCAGGACGGCCCATTCTTAAATGCTATTTACAATTGATTTTCTTCCGTTGGACTATTCTCCTCTAGAAGAAATTAAACATTTGTTTTCCCAAAGTACCAATTTATCCAAACAGTTTCATCTTGGAAGTTCCAGGGCAGTAAATAAGGACTATTTCAGTAAATAAGAACTATTTCAGTAAATAAGGACTATTTCGGAAATCTAAGTAAATTAAGTTGTTATATCATTTTCTCCACCAAACCCTACATCTTGCTGTAACAACTCATTAGAATTGCCTCTCAGAGGAGATTCTAATGAAATGCGGCAAGATAGAGTTAACCCATTCCCTCATAGGCTATTTTTTAGATCAAACCACTTTGAATAAATCTACCCAAAAGGAGCATTGACTAGAGAAAAGGAATTTTTTTTAGAATTTTGTGATTTGAAACCATTGTGAGCAAATTCTCTATTTATCACAATGGTTTCAGAACTACACAATTCTAAAATTTTCCTTTTTCTCTAGTTAATGCTTCTTTTCGGTAGATTTATTCAGAGGTTGGGTCTAAAAATAGCCTATGGAGGTCAATGTGTTAATACTAATATGTTCTATGTTTATTCCAAATTTCAAAATATACTGAATATTCATAGACTAAATAGTTATATAATGAAATATGGAAGGTCGAACATTGTAGTGCATTTAGAAACTAAACGAAACTGATCTCAAATTTCCGTTAGCAAACGTCAGAGCAGACCCTGATCAGACGGCTCCTTTAGGAGCCGTTTGATCTGGGTCTTCTCTGTTTGCAAGTGCATGAAAACACGTTTTAAACGAAGTTAATACCAGAGTGACAATTTCACTGACATAATTATACTAAACATCGTGTAATTAATATTCATGATGTCATTATTTCATATATGAATGTTCATCAGAAATAGGGTTAACCCTTTCCCTGTTCTACATTTATTCCTAATTTCATTACCTGCTGAATATTCATGGACAAAATATAGTTACAATGAAACCTGGAAGGTGGAACATTGTAGGCATTTTAGAAAGCAAAGAAACAGAACTATTCAAATTCCACTAGCAAACAGAGCAGACCCTGATCAGATGGCTCCTCTAGGAGCCATCTGATCAGGGTCTACTCTGTTTGTAAATGCGTGAAAACACGTTTTATATGAGGGAAAGGGTTAATTCTTCCCGCTGTTTTTCGGGGGGAAACTTGCTGCCATTTGTCCTATGATGTATTGTACCATGAGCTCCATGTTACTTCTAGCCTAAATGACATTTTCAATTCATCTTGAGTGTGGTAGCGGTATGTTAAAGAATTCTACAATAACAGAATAATCACCAGCTCTCTTTTCTGTTTTCAAAACAAATCAAATGTTTAATTTCTGTCGATCAGGTACAAACTAGAAATGATGGTTGCCTTTGATAATATTTGATCAGTATCTAGATCACAAGCCATTATTCTCATGATATGATCCGATCTTAATACGTAAGGAGTCCAATAAACCTAGCTTGAGGTAATTGGTGTCTTTGACAAAATGGTTTCCTTCCAAATTTCAGTCACCATGGCAACGAAAACTTCATTGTATACCCTTTTGAAGCAGGCAAATGTCATCTGCTATGCAAATGTCTGTCGCAATTCTCTGCTTATTCATGGCAATTATATTGCTGGTGGACTTCTAACTTGGGGTGAAAAATCAGTTTCTATCAGAAAAGGGTTTCTGTTACTGGATCAGAACCCAAACAATACCCATATTTTTTTTTACATACATTGAGAAGTTTTCAGCATATAATCTGCGGCTTGTTTTTAGGGCAGATTGTAGACTTCTAACTCCGTATCAAGGCACTATCGATTTTCTGTCTGCCGGTATTAGGCATCACGGCTGATTGAAATCCCTATAAAGTGGCAAACACGTTTTCTTATTTGTTTCCAATCTAGCCACTTAAGGCTCCCGATACTTTATAACACGCCACCTTCTGAGAGAGACTGTCACACATATGGCAAATTTAACCCTATGAGCCGTGAATTTCGACGTGGAATCAGCTATCATTAATTTATGGAAGAGTCCATTTAGTTTGAAAGGATTAAAATATGCTAGAATTTGAACCTGAACCAGCAGCAGAGACACTGATCAGATGGCCCGTCAGTTGGAGCAACAGATAAATCGGTACTCTGATACTAAAATCGTACTTTCTCCACCAAACCCTATACCGCGACCACTCTTTAAATTTATAAATTTACGCATCTTATCTGGACCTCTGGTCAGTGACTCTTTTTATCAAGGATAATTACACTATTTGCAAGTTCCAATTCACTTTTTCTCCCCCAGCAGTCAAATGATTTAGCCCTAACCCCATAAATATATATGCTCTTGCAAACAGAGTAGACCAAGATCCGACATTTCCTATAGGAGCCGTCTAGTGACCAGGGTGTGCTTATGATACCATATATTAATTTTCTGCCATGGCCAAAACAAATCCTGTATCCATGTGCTATTATAAACAATTAATCTAATTAATATTCATGACATCATTATTTCTTACATAAAACTCAAACTTTCAGTGTATAAACTCATTTCTATACCTAAAATGTTTTTTATCAGCAATAATTTATACAACAAAGTATTTACTTCACATCCAGGCAATAAAAGCATGATTTGCAACCAGAGCAGACCCATTAATCAGGAACCTCATTTAAGGTCTCCATTATTTAACCGTTAATACTCCATGAATATTCAGGTAAGAAATTAATGACATCCTGAATATTAATTAGATAATAGCACAGGGGACTCAGGGATTTTTGGGCCATGGCAGAAACTGTAGAATCATATCTATATTATATCATAAGCAAACAGACCAGACCCTGATCAGATGGCTCCTATAGGAGCCGGCTGATCTGGGTCTACTCTGTTTGCAAATGCATGAAAAGGCATTTATATGAGGGAGGAAAAGGGTTAAAATATATATCTTCTCAGCTGCCTGACCACACAGACAGGAGATTCCATTCAGAAATGCTTCAAGAACTGCGTGTCATTACAATTTGAGGCTTCATGAAGTCCGTTATTGCTTAGCTTTTTGTATTTCACTCCTCTGTCTATGAATATTTACTACTGAAGTAAACTACCAAAAGAACAATTTTCCTTGCAAGGGAACATCTTTACGGCAAACAGCGCAGACCCTGATTAGAGGAGCCCTCTGATCTGGGTCTACACTGTTTGCAAAGTGACTGATATATTTGTTTTCTGCATACAAAGGATTTAACTCCCAGCAGACTTAAACAGACCCATGTTTGCAGACACTTTGACGCATGTCTTCCTCCATTCTATGTTTGACTGAAACTAAATTACTCAGAAACTGCTGACACAAAAACCATTGCAAACTGAAAAATACCCTTTGGCCCCGTCTTTAAATGCTCCGTTTCGCCTTGATTTGTCTAATATGAAATCTTATGGTCAAAAACAGCATCATAACTAGATTCTGTCTTTCCAACAGGACAGCAATTTTGAAATGGCTGAAAGTTCGGTAATTACTATTTCTAGACTGAAGGTCACCTTAATTCTTGCTTCTAATCTAATTTCATTGTTTGCATGTTGAGCAATAATGAATTGTTCTGGGTAAGTTAAAATAAACAGTTCAGTATTCTAGATCTGAGTAGTATTCATCCCTTTGTCTGAATGACAAACAGTGTAGACCCTGGCTCCTCTGGGTCAGGGTCTACACTGTTTGCAAATGACATTACACGCGTGTCCTGAGCATTCAAAGAATTAACCCCTTACCACACACAGACCCACTTCTGGCACCTTTGAAAACAGAGTAAACCCGGTTAACCCTGATCAGAAAACTCCTGTAGAACACTGAGTTGTCTGATCAGGGTCTTGGCTCTGTCTGTCAATGGAATAAAATAGATCCCACTCTCATGATGTTTCTGTCACATCAAATTTTTCTGGATAATGTGTAATTAATCAAAGTCAATTATATTCATGCTGTATTAAATTATTTAATTAATATTCATGCATTAAATTCTTAAATTAATATTCATGTAGGAACAAAGTAACCCTTTATTTCATGAATATTTATCTAGATTATATCATAAACAAAGACTGCAGACCCTGAAGCCATCTGATCTGGGTCTACTCTGTATGCAAATGTGTATTTATGGAGTAAAGGGTTAATCAATTACTCATGAGCGATGGAGTGACTTCTATGAATATTCATAAGGTAAATATTCATTAGACAATTACCTGCTAAGCTCAGTGTTAAATCATTAGACATGGTAATCATGAACTTCTTGTTCTCAGCTGATTATATCTGCTTGTAAGCAATAACACGATCTCCAAGGCATTGAACCTTCCAGTGATGAAATTTCAAATTAACTATTCCAAGATTCAAGTAGGTCAAGCTTATAGTATTTTTTTAAGGGAAGTGTAACTTGACAAACAGTGCAGACCCAGATGAGAGGGCTCCTCTAGGAGCCCTCTCATCTGGGTCTACACTGTTTGCAAAGGGCATTAATGACTCGTTTCCTGCACTGAAAGAGTTCATCTAAATGGAGCCTATCACAAGCTATTACCTGCTACTACTAGCTCATAGTCTCTCTGGACTCGAGTTTATTGAATTTTAACAAAATTCCAGGTTCCGTAATTCAAATGGTATCATTTTCCAATTTGAGAGCACGAAGAAGATGCAGTTGTGATGAGTTAATGCTCCACCCATTTCATTCTACATTGTCAATTGTTTTTTACTTGACAAACCTGTCCTTCAATGCCTTTGCAAACAGAGTAGATCCAGATCAGACAGTGTCTGCAGGAGCTGTCTGATCTGGGTATACTCTGTTTGTGTATGTGTAATAAATACACTTGATTCTCTATGGTTTGAGATGGTAGAAAGAAAAAAAAATATTACAAATTTAAATGCAATGATTCAACTCATCAATAGTTATAAGGGACAACGAGTTGCATGAATATCTATGAAATATAAGAGAGGTTTTTGAGCTATGTTTGAGAAGCGGAGTTGAGCTATCGTTTAAGAGCTATGTTTGAGAAGCAGGGCTGGGCTATGTTTGTGAAGTAGGGCTATGCTTGAGGTGTGGCTAATGTGTTTGAGAGTTTTTGATATTTAATGGGCACATGGTTATGTTTGAGAGACACAGGCTTGAGGTATGTTTGAGGAGTGTAGGAGCTTTTTAGGGTCATTCTCAAAGTTACCAACACTGAATATGACCTCATATAACTCAAAAGGTCTTGTAACGAAAGTGATATCTAATGATGGAAAAGGTCAGGCATGAAATCTAATGAAAACTCTAGATTTCCTCCTTCAAAATAACAGATAGAGTTAACCCTTTAAAAGCGAGACAGTAGTGTCCTCGGGCATTTGCAAAGAGTGTAGACCCAGATCAGAGATAAAGGAGCTTCTGATCAGGGTCTGCGCTGTTTATCATTCTCAATCCTTCTACAAGATATACACTTTCATACTAAAAGAATTCTGCTTCTGAACCATGAATGACCATTCAACTTTGTACATTAGGCACTCACAGGGGTAAAGCTCTTGGGACAGAACAGATTAATTCCATTTAGAAATTTGCTTTCAGTACATCATTTCCCTGCCTTCGTGTCAATTTTTCACCATTTTATTTCTGGTAGAATACTTGACGAACATTCTCCACAATTCTAAAATCATTCATTAAACGTGCTCAGTTTTTTATGCGATTTTCCAAATATTAAAACAGTTTAAGCTAATAGCTTTTTGAAGTTGAGAGGTTGGTTTTTTTTATGCCTGGTACAATTTTCATTCATATAACCCTTTCCTTCACAAGCACTTGTTTATGCCTTTGCAAACACAGTATACCAAGATCAGACAGCTCCTATAGGAGCCGTCTGATCGGGGTCTGCTCTGTTTGCTTATGGCAATACCATCGACTTGACTATAGTTTCTACCAATACAAAACTTTAATAGTCCTGTGTACATGTCTTTATAAAAATTAAAATGTCCAATAAATATTCTTGATGTCATGATAATTCTTACATGAATATTCAACAGGGAAAGGGTTAAAATAATTCAGCTAATTAATATTCATAGTCAATTTCTTACATGAATATTCATTAGGTAAAGAGATACTACAGAATATAACCCTAAGTATCCAAAACATATACATGTAGTAAGATAAGAGCTCCAGATAAAACACATAAAGTAAAATATTTTCAAGAATATCTCCTTTATTTCTCCACCAAACCCTATACTGTGACTCCTAAAGAGTGGTCACAGTATAGGGTTTGGTGGAGAAATAACTATTTTATTATTCAAGTATGCACCATTATCTATAGCTATGTAAAAGTTTGAATTAGCCTGAATTACTCTGAAGCTTATCATTCTGAATCAAAACCGTTTACTGGGGGGGTTGGGGTTGGTTTACAGCTTTGCCTGGAGTGATAAACTACTCCAGGCTGTTGAGAAATGAATCACTTAAGGAGTAGTTCTATCAACCTGTTTTCATCCAAACATTTCACTTGGATTCCGACAAAAACATCAAGGGCTTTAAATTCTCATTCGTCAGTCAATTCATTTCAATCTAAAATGAAAATTTAACATTTTGTCATTGTGGCCAATGAAAAAAAAACTTGCCTCAAATTTCTTCAGAAGTTAATTGAATTTTCCCCTCAAGCCGATAATTTTCTCACTTTATTTCAATAATGAAATATTGCAATTTGTACAACCCTTTCCACGATTGAGATGCTTTTCGATGCATTTGAAGAAAGGGTAGACCCAGATCAACATCTGCTCTGTTTGCCTATGAGTTAAAGGTGCATACCCAAAAACTGAAATCACCATTTCTCTACCAAACCCTATACTGTGACCACTCTTTAGAATCGTCTCTTCGAATCGTCTCGAAGAGACGATTCTAAAGAGTGGTCACAGTATAGAGTTAAGGGAGCTTTTCTTGAAAATGTTTAAATTTACACATCTTTATAATCTGGACCACTGCTTATAGATCCGATTCTACCGTTTCTGCCATTGGCTAACATTATTCCTTATTCATAATGCCATCATAAAAACTGAGATGATCAATATTCATGTTGTCGTTATTTCATACATGAATATTCATGGAGTACTGGGTTAAAATGAGAAGTATTAGCGCATTATCAACATCTCAAGACGAATTACACCCACAATAAATATTAACTTTTTACCTAATGAATATTCATATGATTACTCCAACCATTACAAATATTAAACCCTTCCCTGTTCCATGTTTATTCCACATTTCAATACCTACTGAATTATTCATGGACAATATACATGTAGCTATAATGAAATAAGGAAGACGGAATTATGTTGAAGCCATTTTTAAGAAAGTAAAGAAACAGGTATTTCAAATTCCATTAGCAAACAGAGTAGACCCTGATTAGATGGCTCCTATAGCAAACGTCTGATCTGGATCTACTCCGTTTACAAATCTGTGAAAAGGCATTTATATAAATATGAAGGAAAGGGTTAACTCTTTACTCCATAAAGACACCTTTCTATGCCTTTGCAAACAGAGTAGACTCAGAACAGACAACTCCTATAAGATCTGTCAGACCTCTATTATTCTATAAGCAGCCTGAGGAGAGAGTCTGATCAAATCGTTCCCATAGGAGGCATCTGATCTGGGTCTAATCTGCTTGCAAAACCTTTAAACGGTGTGTATACAGAGCAAAGGATTAACATTGAAAAGCAAAATGCTGACACATTCCATCCACTGTACATGTCACTTTGTGTATCTTTCTATTCCGCCCTACATTTTTTCTGATAAATTTCTACCTGTAAATATTTTGGTCACCAAAACAAGGCACTTGCCTGGTTTTCGCTTGCCAGCGGGCAGTCTTGTTGCGGGTATGACATGTAATTAGTTACTTTAACTACCCTAAGCATACTTTAACTACCCTAAGCATTCAAACAGACTAATTTTGGCAAAGCATGTAGACCTCAATCAAACTGCTTCTGAAGGAGCACAGTATTTGGTATTATGTCACTCTAGTTTTAAAGTTACAAAAATGGTGTTCTGAGGTCCAGATAAGATTTGTAAATTGATACATTTTCAGGAATAGCTCCTTTATTTTCCCATCAAACCCTATACTGTGACCACTCTTTAGAATCGTCTCTTCGAGACGATTCTAAAGAGTGGTCACAGTATAGGGTTTGGTGGAAAAATGACGATTTTAGAATTTGGGTACGCATCTTTAATCTGTAGCTCTGGTGTCAGTTTGAATTACTCAGCTTTATAAACTGGTAGACAAGATAGATTGGGACTAGTGCCTGAATATTTCGGATAATTATGGCATCAAACCATGGAGTATTACAATCACTGTTACATTAGATTGGCTCTCTAAAAATGAAAACGTTCACTCCCGAGTCCTTTTAGCACATTCACACTTATCTTTGTCCTCCTTATAGTCCCAGTAGGGACTGTATTGGAATCTTAATCCTTTGCTCCATGAATACTATTCATGTCAGAAATAATGACATTGTAAATTCTAATTAATATCAATGCGTTACTGAACTAGGGAATTTTTTGGCCAAAGCAGAAGCCGTAGAGTCAAATATATATTACTCCATAAGCAAACAGAGAAGACCTGTTCTATTGCTTTGCAAGAGTGTTACGATGCATATCTATGAAGTAAAGGGTTAGGTTAACCCTTTCCCTCATATATACGTATTTTCAAGCATCTGCAAACAGAGTAGACCCAGATCAGACAGCTCCTAGAGGAGCCGTCTGATCAGGGTCTGCTCTGTTTGCTAATGGAATTTGAAAGATAATCGTTTCTTTGCTTTCTGAAACGGCGACAATGTTTCACCTTCCATATTTCGTTATAACTATTATGTCCATGAATATTCAGTATGTATTGAAATTTGAAATAAATAGAACAGGGAAAGGGCTAAGCCAGATATCGCCTGGTTCATACTTCACCTACTTTAGGTCTAAAA
Organism: Azorinus chamasolen; assembly: GCA_963576725.1. Classification (NCBI taxonomy): domain Eukaryota; kingdom Metazoa; phylum Mollusca; class Bivalvia; order Cardiida; family Solecurtidae; genus Azorinus; species Azorinus chamasolen. Next base: position 16,112,590 of record OY755240.1, on the reverse strand, counting down.
CAGTCCAAAGTTTCTATGTACATATTCATGAAGTAAAGTGTTAACCCTTTTCGTGTTTTATATTTACTCAAAATTTCAAATTTTAGTTAAGTACTAAAGAAACTTATAGATCTATCAAATTCCATTAGCAAACAGAGCAGACACTGATCAGACGGCTCCTCCAGGAGCCGTCTGGTCTGGGTCTACTCTGTTTGCAAATGCATGAAAAGACGTTTATATGAAGGAAAGGGTTAAAGGAATTAAAAAACTCAGATATCTGGAATTTTGCAGGTTTCAGTTCATCAGCCAAATAACAGTCTCACACCTTTTAATGGGCAAACCCATTAATTGCATAGTCTCAACCATGTCCCTAACTACAGAAAAATCCAGAGAAAATTACATGATATGCTCCAACCCACGCATAAAAAATGGGTATTCTTTTTGTAATGACGTGTAATTGAATCCATTTTATTTAATCACAAAATTACACCTCTTTATATCTCAATATTTCTTGTAATAGATTACAACGAAATGAAAAAAATAATAATATGAAAACAATTTGTTATGAAGTCGAGCATTTTGCTATTTTTCAAGAAATGAGTAAAGAGTTCTGGCACAAAAATCGCTCACAATTCACCGATTCTGCAAGATACTATACCATTACTGCCGTTCTTAACTGTTTCCCTGTTCGATATTAGTTTATTCCAAATTTCAATACCTACTGAATATTCATGGACACATTTTAAGTTATCATGAAAAAATTGTAGCCATTTTGGAAAGTAAAGAAACAGATCTTTCAAATTCTAGTGAGCAAAAAGAGCAGACCCTATAGGAGCTGTCTGATCTGGGTCTACTCTGTTTGCAGATACATGAAAACATAGTTCTATATGAATGGTTAAAACCTCTCTGAACCAGAATTTTAGGTATGTGAGGCAGGTAGCCGTTAACCCACTCCCTCATATTGTCGACTTTTGACATCTCTGCAAAAGTCACCTGCTGAAACCATTGTGATAAATAGAGCATTTGCTCACTCCAATAGGAGCGAATGCTCTATTTATCACAATGGTTTCAAACTACAAAATTCTAAAAAAAATCCTTTTCTCCAGTTAATGCTCCTTTTCGGTAGAATTTTATTCAAAGTGGTTGGATCTAAAAATAGCCTGAGGTAATGGGTTATAACGCTTTCCCTCATATAAATGCATTGTAAGTCTTTGCAACTAGAGTAGACCTAGATCAGACTCCTCCTATTGGAGCTGTCTGATCAGGGCCTTTTCTGTTTGCTTATGATATAGATATGATACTGCAGTTTCTGCCATGGCAAAATAAATCTTGTGTCCATGTGCTATTATAACAAATATTCATGATGTCATTATTTCTTACACGAATACTCAACAGGAAATGGTTCAACATTGGTAGGCCATTTCACTGTGAGTATTCAATGAAAAAATCAGAGCTCCAGATAAGATGTGTAAGTTAAAAACATTTTCAAGAATAACTTCTTTATTTCTCCACAAAACCCTATGTTATGACCACTCTTTAGAATCGTCTCGAAGATCTCGGAAGAGACGATTCTAAAGAGTGGTCACAACAAAGGGTTTGGTGGAGAAATGGTGATTTTAATATTTGAGTATGCACCTTTATCTGTACTCTGTAAAAAGGTTACATTTTCACTTACAAGGCCATTGTGGCTTCTACAATATTGACACAGGTTATGATATTTGATTGACAGGTCAGGATAAACATGATATTTTTAATAGACAAAAGTAAACATGCGAGTCTCCGTCTGGAAACTCCGGACTGCGATAAGATTTTTGACAAGATTTTCGGTAGCTTGGCATCTTATCAAGATCCTGAAAGTTTGGCATTGATTTTGGAAACTTAACCCTTTCCCTCATATAAAGGCCTTTTCACGCATCTGCAAACAGAGTAGACCCAAGGGTCTGCTCTGTTTGATAATGGAATTTGATAGATATGTTTCTTTTGTTTCTAAAATGGCTACATTGTTCCACCCTCCATATTTCATTATTATCATTTTGTCCATGATTATTCAGTAGGCATTGAATTATGGAATAAATATAGAACAGGGAAAGGGTTAAAGTTTCATATTTCAAATACAGTAAAACCCCTCTAATGCGACCACCAAATAGGTGTATAAGTCTTCGGTCTTGCAGGCATTACTTTTGACCTGCATTAAGCAACCACATGCTTTTAAAGACGTTTATTCCCATTCATAAAGTGGTTGCATTAGAGGGGCTTTACTGTATTTAACTCTGTCAGTGTGCACAGTTAGTAACTATTGTCTGCTACAAATCTCGGTTCCATTCTTCTTTCCATGTCTCTTCAATAATACAGCCTGAACATCAATCATTTTGGATCTTGATGAGTGACTAAGGTATTTCATCTGGATCTAGTCTGTTTGCATTGGAAATATCATAAATTCATGACTATGGTTAGCTTGCTGGTAACCCTTTCTCTTATAGAAATGTCTTTTCACCTCGTTGCAAACACAGTAGATCCAGATCAGATGGCTCCTATAGGATCTGTCTGATCAGGGTCTGCTGTGTGTGTAACCTATGAGATAATATATATATATATATATATATATATATATATATCTGATTCTTCAGGTTTCTGCAATGGCTAGACATTCTTTTATTCAGTTAATGAATATTCATGATGTCAAAATTTCTTTGTATAAATATTCATGAATGAAAGGGTTTACACAGAAAAACTAATACTAATGATAAGTTTATAATAAACAAGGCAAACAGATTGGATCCTGATAAACTGTAAATTGGTCTCCAAATGAGTTTTAACCCTTTCCCTGTTCAATATTGATTATTCATACAAGAAAAATAACATCATGAATATTTATTAGCTGAATTTTTATAATGTAAATTTTTCAGGGAAATGTTTTTTTCTGCTTTGACAAAAACTGTAGAATCAGATCTATATCATGTCAAAAACAAACAGAGCAGACCCTGATCAGATGGCTCCCATAGTAGCCGTCTGATCTGGGTCTACTCTCTTTGCCAATGCATGAAAAGGCGTTAAATATATGAGGGAAAGGGTTCAACTATGTGACATCATGATCATCTTCATCCACTATGAAAAGTAAAGATTTCAAGCCATGATACATAATTGAAGTGTGCTGCAATTTAATCTAGTTTTGAAAATTGTTTTCTCTAATGCACCTGCTTCTTCTTTATTGGGTTTCCTCCATGTTTTTGAAACTAACTGCTCAGTGGAAATTAGCATTGATCTGAGGGATAGTTACGATGAAAACATAGTAAAAGAATCGTTCCTTTATTACTCCAAATATTATGGCCACTCTTTAGAATTGTCTTTTCAAGATGAACCCATTACCTCATAGGCTATATTTAGATACAACCTCTTTGAATTAATCTAGAGAAAAGGAAAACTTTTAGAATTTTGTTGTTTGAAACCATTGTGATAAATAGAGCATTTGCTCCTATAGGAGCAAATGCTCTATTTATCACAATGGTTTCACAAAGTGACTGTTACAGAGCCATCAAAAGTCATCAATATGAGGGAAAAGGTTAACCCAGTTGCAAACAGAGTAAACCCAGATCAGACAGCTCCTGTAGGAGCTGTCTGATCAGGGTCTGCTCTGTTTGCTTATAAAACTACAATAGATCTGACTCAACAGTTTCTAGTAATACCAAAAACATCTTGTGTAAATATTCCATTATAAAAATTCAGCTTATAAATATTCATGACGTCCATAATTTCTTACCTGAATATTGAACAGGGAAATGTTTACGAGTGGTCACAACACAGTTTGTTGAAGAAATTACAATTTTGATATTGAAATTATACACCCCCAGAGCTACAGATAAATACCTAAATACTAAAAACGTTATTTCTCCACCAAACCCTATATTGTGACCACCCTTTAGAATTGTCTCAAAGAGACGATTCTAAAGAGTGGTCACAGTATAGGGTTTAGTGTAGAAATGAAGGAGTTATTGTTGAAAATGTTTAAATTTACATCATCTTATCTGTACCTCTGTACAATTCTGATATTGAAATACACCCCTATATCTATGGTTTTGATTGATCCAGATCAGATACCTTGATCTCAGCATCTGATCAGGATCTAAGCTGTCACAAGTGTAAGTCATGGATAAATCAACTGGAGAATGGAAAATGTCAAACACAGGTCTTAATATGGACAAAATTGGGGCTTACCTCTATGTCTGTTGGTGGTTTTGTCAAACATCAACATGGCATCTTCAATCTGAAAAGATACAAAAATAAGAACAATGTTGAGAATACAGTGTGGGGAATACATAAACAACAGTGTCAAACAAGGTTCTTGATATTTAATTCTTGGCGGATATCGACAGCAATGTACCAAAGCTCGATATTTTAACCCTTTCTCACAAATAAATGCCTTTTAACACATTTGAAAACAGAGAAGACCAAGATCAGAAGGCTCCTATAGGAGCCTTCTGATCAGGGTCTGCTCTGTTTGTTTTTGACATGATATAGATCACATTCTAAAAGCAAAAATATTCCTTGAAAAGTTAACATTATGAAAATTTGGCTAATAAATATTCACAACGTCGTTATTTCTAATATGAACATATAACAAGTAAAGGGTCAAGTCTCTCCTTACTTTGGGTAGATTTGCAATAACCTTTTCAAAGTCTGAATCTAGCCGAGACACCAAACACCAGACCTTCAACTTAATACAGATGGCAAATTAACCCTTTCCCTGTTCTATGTTTATTTCAAATTTCAATACCCACTGAATATTCATGAACAAAATAGTTACAATGAAACCTTGAAGGTGGAACATTGTATCCATTTTAGAAAGCAAAGAAACAGAACTATTCAAATTTTACTAGCAAACAGAGCAGACCCTGATCGTCTGGGTCTACTCAGTTTGCAAATGCATGAAAACACGTTTATATGAGGGAAAGGGTTAAAGCAGAGTGAAAGTCATACAAAAAGCCCCTTCAGGAGCTAAAACCTGCAGGACCTTCACCTTGCAATAAGGTACCATCAGCATAACACAACCAAATGTCTTTATCATTACAATTTCAGTTTAGGGTTTTACTGTACACTATTATGAGCTAAGTTTCAACAATCTTTGATGAAGTTTAATAAAAATGTGCTGCCTTTTTTTCATTTCAAATATGCTGTACCAGACTGAGTGAGATATGGACTGCCAACACAGACAAGTTATTAGATTTGATATCAAAACAAGTTAAGACATTAATGACTAGTCCCATTTATGTGATAATTAAAAGATATTAATGATTGGTCCCATTTATGTTAATTCTTACAGGTATGAAACCGTTAAAAACCTGTAACATATCCTATTAAAATATGCAGTATAGCAGAACCAATTATGCGTAAAGCAATTATCATCAAGTCTGCAAAATACATATGATTGCCACTACAAATGACCTTGACATTCAGACAGAAATCAACAGACAAGCACACGAGGGCTTCTTTTATTGTCCATGTTTGGGGTCACACGGGCAGATCTGCGCTGTCAACCAAACAAAGAACTATCGTTCAAATCTAACTACCATGTCGAACACGCACAAAACCCTGATCTGGCAGGCCTTAATCTTGATAAAGTCATCAATACAGGCACATCGTCAGATCAAGTCATCGCCACAGAGTATGGCCGTCAACACAAATGTCCAATTAAATTCATTAACCCTTTGTAAAATGAATTTTAATATCTGACTTCCCAGTCTACAAATATCTTATTTATTTAAGTAAAAACAACCTAACAACAATTTTCCTTGCACAGTATCCTTATTATGGCAAACAGTGCAGACCCTGATCAGAGGGCTCCTACAGGAGCCCTCTGATCTGGGTCTACATTGTTTTCAAATGAATAAAAATTTCTGCAAATGACCCAGATTTTCTCCTAAATTCCTTCATCATCCTCAATATGAACTCTATGACAACTGAAGTGAAAGTAAGACAACTTCACCGGCAACAGAATCCCAACAAACTGTAAACCATTGTCAGCTAAATTTACTACATTCAACATCAAAAACGCTAATCTTTTTATCATGTTGTATCGAATTACAGCCCTCTGTCAACTGTGACAATTACGACTGACTTAACAATACGATTTCATAGAGATTACCCAAGCAGTGTCAACTGGCTCTTTATTCTCAAGGTCTCGTCATGTCTTTCTGATTCCGATTCACGCTATTTCATCTGCACCACACAAATGACATTAAGTTGTCATTTTTACAATTGAAACATCGTATATTTTGAGCACCAACAATAAAGAGACTTTTATTACAAAGGATGATGTAATAATTCATGGACAATTTACGTCCCACATGGCTGACTGTACGAGGGTAGTGTCATAACTTCACACGATGTATTTACAGCGATGATATCCAATTAGACCCCGTTAGAAATTCAGACCAAAAATGCAGACAAGAAAACACAGTAGCCATGCAATGTTGCTGCAGATTAACCTGTAGTAACCATTCACATGATGAATATTAGAGCTTCAGATAAGATGTGTGAATTAAAACATTTTCAATATTTTTTATTTTTTTTTATTTCTCCACCAAACCCTATGTTGTGACCACTCTTTAGAATCGTCTCTTCGAGACGACTCTAAAGAGTGGTCACAACATAGGGTTTGGTGGAGAAATGACGATTTTAGTATTTGTGTATGCACCGTTATCTGTTGCTCTGAATGTTTTTGCAGATTTGGTCGTCCAGACATACATGTAGAAACCCTAACCCTTTACGTGATGAATATTCATGTTAGAAATATAATTAATGTTAATTTGCTTGAATTTTATAATGGCACAAATACAGGAATGTTTAGCCATGGTAGAAACTGCAGAATCATAAGCAAACAGCAGACCCTGATCAGACAGCTTCTACAGAAGTCAATGTATGTGATCTGGCGTGTCTATCGAAATGTATTACTGTATTTTATAAAAAGGTTTCCAGAAGTGTGACAAATGATCAATGCTGTCTGTAAAACAATTGCTCTCTTCTTTTATCTCAAAGTATTTCAAAAGTGTGACAAATGAACAATTGTGTCTGTGAAAAAAACAAACCCCAGTCTTCTTTTAACTTAAGGTATTTCTTTGTATTTAAAGATTTAAAGTGTAAGGGAAGACGGGCTTGTACAAGCGGATATTTATGACATTAAAGATATAGAACTTTGTAATTGGTGATTTTGCATAAATTCACTAAGCGGTGTAGACCTTGATATACAAGTTGTTTAAATAGCGATTTTTGATGTCATTAAAACTCCAAAGCACTTTTACTGCTTAAAAACCACCTTGATTTTTTTTTTTTTAAACAGATTCCAAGCCAAATCTTAACGACACCATGTCAAATGTAAGTACCAATTATTTCAACCACTTAATTGTAACTTAAGAGAAAAACAATCAGATTAAATGCTTGTCTTTCTTTATCATTTGCTCCTTATGAATGCAGCTATAGAGACTTCTGTTCTTTAGCCTTGTAATTTGCACAAACATACCCATTTTTGCAGGTGTAAATCAAGTAACAGCTTAAGTGCCAAATGCACGCCCGCGCCAAACTGACGCACAAAGCGGATTAAGGGTCCTTGTAGTGAAGTGGCTGCGATTTGTTGCCCAGTCCTCAATTTTGTATTGAGTCATACTTATTCGTCGAGAGCCTTTTAATTGCGTCCTTCATCATGAGGAGAAACAATATTTACTGCCGGACATTCTATTCTCAACTCCTTAACTTATCTGAAAACTTAATGAAACTGAACTTGATCTAATGCAGCTGTTTCATTCAAGCTTTCCTCCATAAATATGCCTTTCTAAAAGTCACTTTTTGAAACCATTGTGATAAATAGAGCATTTACTCCTATAGGAGCAAATGCTCTATTTATCACAATGGTTTCAAAATACCAGAAAGAAACATTTTTTATGCCCTTGTAAACAGAGTACACCCGGTTAAGATGCAGGATCTGTCTGATCAGGATCTACCCTGTTTGCTTATTGTAACGGTTCAATTTATTCATATTCCACTTTTCATAAGGCCATAACGAATTTGCTAATTTAATATTCAGTCATTATTTCTTACATGAATATTCATCAGGTAAAGAGTTTTAATGTAAGACAATACTTACTTTTAACCCTTAACTCCATGAATATTTATGAAAGAAATAATGACATCACGAATATTAATTAGATTAATTCTGATAACCACACATTGACACACATGTTTTTGGCTATAATAAAAACTGCAGAATCATATCTATATTATTTCCTTTAGCAAACAGAGTAGACCCTGATCAGACGGCTCCTATAGGAGCCATTTGATCTGGGTCTACTCTGTTTGCAAAAGGCATAGCAAGGCGTATTTATGGAGGAAAGGGTTAAACCTACCAAAAATTGATCATTAACAACAATGAATTCCACTGTTTTCATTTTATCTTGTGGACCATAATCACTTGAGTCGTGTTTTCACCCCGTTATTTTGGAATGCAGCGAGCAGTTGGCTCATCAGACAGTAGGCTTTGTTGGTCTCCGGGAATCCAGCCAGTAAATCAGGTTCTGTTTGTTTGTACAATCAATGTCCAGTAAAACCAATGCTTAGACAATGAATATTCATGCAAGAATCTGTCCTTGATGCATGTTTAACCTATTCTCACATAAGCTATTTTTAGATCCAACTTCTTTGAATAAATCTACCGAAAAGGAGCTTTAACTAGAGTAAAGGAAAGGAAAGGAGCAAATGCTCTATTTATCACAATTGTTTCAAAAAGTGACCATTACAGAGGCATAGAAAAGTGTATTTATGGAGGAAAGGGTTAATATTCTTGTATTCTTGCAAGAAATAATGATATCATGAATATCTATTAGCTAAAAAAAAATTGTACTATAGAAGTATCAAGGGAAATTTGGCTTTGACAAAAATTGTAGAATCAGATCTGTATCAGGTCATAAGCAAACAGAGCAGACCCTGATCAGACAACTCCTGTCTGATCTGGGTTGTCTCTGTTTGCAAATGTGTGATAAAGGCATTTACATGAGGGAGAGGTTACTGTTTATAAGTGAATCCACTGCAATGACAGTGTAGAAGCTGTCTGATCTGGGTCTACTCTGTTTGCAAATGTGTCAAAAGGCATATCTGTAAGGGAACGGGTTAAAATGAGGTCCATATATGTATCATTTTACATACATCAGCGACTGAATTGGCATAATGGATCTATTGTAGATCAGCTGAAAGAGTCCCCCCAAAACCTCTTTGATCCTCGGACTTGCTGATAACTTTATATACTTGCTTGTACTTTCAAATATCATGAATACAAGTTCCCATACTTTTGATAAATGTCGCCTTTAACCCAGCGAGTGACACTAAAGATCCAGCGGCTTGAAAATGTAAAGAGCCAACCATAATACCAACATCTGAACCTATTATATCAGTTTAATTAAGAAACAGCCAAACTGATTTACATGAATATAAAGACAACAGTCTACCTATAAGCTATATAAACAGTGTGAAAACAAGGCTTTCGGATAAAAAAGAAAGAAAACTGCCTTTCAGTCCTAATCTAGATGAAGATAGTTGCCACGTCTTTGAGCTGCCACGTCTTTGAGCGTGTCACAAATGAACTGAATTCCTACTTTGTGCCTTTATCTACTTTCTTTAACTCATTGAATGCGGGGAAACAAGTATACTGGCATTTGCTAACTGTGAAGACCCAGAATAGAGGTCTCCAAAAGAAACACTCTGACTAGAGTCTGCACTGTTCTCTCTCAATTTATACACCTTTCATACTGAATAGTTTAAACAGATTGTCGACATCGAAGAAATCTGCCAATGAAATGTTCCTAAAATCTACAAATCCTATCTTGACAGAGTTCTCAAAAATATGATAAGAAATTCCTTGAAGAAATCAAGCAGGCATTACTTTTGAATGTGGAAAACAGGTGTAAATAATGAAGACTCAGATCAGAGAGCTCCAGCAGAAGCTCTGTGACATTAGGGTCTGCACGGTGTCCTCTTGCAAATCATGCACCTTTTATACTCAATGGACCCTATCATTAAACACTGATGAGACAATCAACTTTGAATACACAGCATTCGAAGGGTTAAAAACAGACCCTTTTCAGGTGGATCAAAGTTAATTCTTTCACTGATTACTGATTAGCCATAAAAGGCAGTTAAAAACGCTTGATACAATCCAAGTATTTGTCTGGGATACCCGTGTGTAATTGCAGGTGTACTCGTTTACCTGCGGTCTTAGCATGTCAGTGGACTGACCCATTTCCATTTATTTGTTTACACTTTGAATGGTGAAGATTCAAAGCCCAATGGCCGTATATGGTGTCCATCCATTTTATGACTGCCATATATTTTGCTAGAGGATAGTCTATATGACAAACAGTGCAGACCTTGATCAGAGGGCTCCTCTAGGAGCCCTCTGATCCGGGTCTACACTGTTTGTACATATTCACAAACACTTGTCTTCTCGCATTCAAAAGGACTTAGCTGTGTCAACCCAAATAGGCTCTTAGCTTGAACTTGGCTAACTCATCTTATCTTTTTGAACAGTTTTGAAACAGACAAGATGCAAAGTAAATCAAAGCCCTTATCTGGATCTATACTGTTCAATACGCTTATTATTATTATTTTTGGAGGAAAAAAAACCCAACAGGGAGAAAATCCAATTTGAGCAATTAAGCAGACTACCATTTTAGAAAATGGCAGACTATTTTGTAAGCAAAGGGCTAATTTAAGGTTTGAGGGACTCCGACATGCAGCCGCAGGTATGAGTCACTGACAACAATACACGCTTTTAAAAATCCTCTAACCACGAAAATATTTTTACGTCTCATTAATTGATTTGTGGTGACCTAAAAACACCTAGCGTCACCCGCTCATCGATAATCCCGTTAAAATGAATGGACTTAGCCAATTATTGAAACACTCACGCAATACTTAAACCTAAAATTAACATTGTTAAGACTGAACAGAAGAGTGTGTTAGCTTGTACTTTAGATACTGGAAGTTGGTACGATTCTCCCTGAGTGAATTTCTTTTAACCATTTCCGTCATAGTAACAGCTTTGTAAACAGAGTAGACTCAGATAAAACCTCCTCCAGTCTCGCAAGGGTCTGCTCTGTTTGCTTAAACATAATATAAATCTGATTTTACTCTTTCTGCCTTGGTTAAAATATTCCTGTTTTTACAAGTTCTGATCAAAATTCAGCTAATTAATATGCATGATGTCACTATTTCTTACATGTATGAATATTCATGGAGTAAAAGGGTTAATAATTTACTGGCGACAATTATTTAGCAGTTTACATATTTACTATTTCTCTGAAGCATTTTGACTCTTAACCCATTCCTCCATAGGCTAATTTTAGACCCAACCACTTTGAATAAATCTACCGAAAAGGAGCATTAACTAGAGAAAACGGAAGTTTTAGAATTTTGTAGTTTGAAACCATTGTGATAAATAGAGCATTTGCTCCTATAGGAGCAAATGCTCTATTTATCACAATGGTTTCAACAGGACCGACTTTTACAGAGGCGTAGAAAGGCGTATTTATGGAGGAAAGGGAAATTAATACAAATAAAAATTCTGCAACACATCAAGTGTGAGGTGAAGGAATTATTCCCACGTTCACAAATACAAGTCGACATCCAAGTGTGGAAATCATCAACATTATGAAGCATTCTGCTTTACGACATTACCATGATGTAAAGAATTCGACAGTTAACGTTTGAAAACCAATTTCCTGTAACATATTATTTGCTGACCTACATATTTTTTTTGTTAATTCATATTTACTTTTATTTCCATCGACTCTTCACAAAGGTCTGCTGTTATCGAATATTGCGTTCTCACTTGGCGTGGAGTGTGTGAAAACAAACATAGCAGCGTTGGATCTCAAAATTCTTTGTACATATAATGAATTTTAAACATTTCAAGATCTACTTTACCCCTCAATTGATTGTCTGATGCGTAACAAGTGGTCTAATATAAAATTCTGCCTTTATGATTGGAACCCATTCAGATCAGAAATTGCTCTCAACACAATATGTTGTTAGGTCTTAATCATTGATATAACCAACTTTTATGACCTGTAATGATTGAAATATGTTAATTCTTACTGTTGACTAGTAGACCCTTCACTTGCTCAATTTAACCCTTTCAGTTCTGAGTTTTCGGAGAAGTATGGCCCATCGGTGTATAACCCTTTCCTCCATGATTATTCATGTAAGAAATAATGACGTCATGAATATTGATTAGATTAATTTGTTTTAATAGCAGTCATGGACACAGGAAGTTTTGACAGAAACTGTACATGTAGAGTAATATCGATATCATATCATAAGCAAACAGAGCAGACCCTGATCAGACGGCTCCAATAGAAGCCGTCTGATCTGGGTCTACTCTGTTTGCTTATGATATAATACAGATATGGTTCTACAGTTTCTGCCATGGCCAAAACGTCCGGTGTCCAAATGCTATAATAGCAATTAGTGTAATTAATATTCATGATGTCATTATTATATCTTACATGAATATTCATGAAGAAGAGGTTAAATAGATGCTATAGGTCAAATTTTATAATAGCAGAATCATTATAACACAGCATTTTTTATGCCATTGGAGGAAACTATAGAATAAGATCTATATTACTCATTAGCAAACAGAGCAGACCCTGATCAGACAGCTTCTGCAAGATCAGGATGGATGTGGGTCATCTGTGATGGGAAGAATATGTCAATCCTGCCACATATTTTCTACAGATTCACAGAGAAAAAAACATTGCTACACTGGAAACCACTTCATGTCGCGGAAAAGTCTCCAGTTCTCTGTGGGTCGATAAAAATGACAGGAAAATCTGACCCGGTATTACAGAAGGCTTTTATATTGAACATTGCATTAAAGTTTGAAGTTAACATTCTGTAAACGTGCTGCGGCATGCTAAAACTGCCACATCTAATGCAATACCCATGTTCCAATCAAACCTGGGATTCATGATCGGCCCATTGGGAAGCACACGGCAACATGCATAAATGATAACTGGAACGGCCTGTCAGACGAGAAATACATCTGCTCTAACAAGAAATAAACCCTAGATTTTAACAATTTGGATTAACCCATTCCCTATCACTGACAAAATTTGGCACCTCTGTAAAAGCCATTTATTAAAACCATTGTGATAAATAGAGCATTTGCTCCAGAGGAGCAAATGCTCTATTTATCACATTGGTTTAAAAACATATATAATTATACATAAATACTTGAATAGCTATTCAAGTATTTATGTATTATATTACATCAATTCCCTTTTTGGAATATTATCTTCATATGCAATTACAAAAAAAAAATTCCTAATTTCCAGTAAATGCTCCTTTTCAGTACATTTATTGGAAGAGGTTGGGTCTAAGTGTAGTCTAGGTAGGAATGGGTTACCTGTAGGAATGGGTTAACTGTAAGAATGGCTGTAGGAACGGGTTAACTGTAAGAATGGGTTAACTGTAGTAATGGCTTAACTGTTTCAATTCTTACTGTTTAATCCTTTAACCATTTACTGCATAAATATTAATGTAAGAAATAATGACATCATGAATATTGATTAAGATTGATTTTAATAATGGCATACCAACACTGGAAATTTAAATTGGCTATAACAGAAACTGTAGAATCGGATCTTTATCATCCCATAAGCAAACAGAGCAGACCTTGATCAGACAGCTCCTACAGCTCACTCACGCTGATCTGGGTCTACACTGTTTCCACATGCCAGTCTGCTTGTTGACCTTTACCTGATAGCGACACCTGACACATTTGCGAACATAGCAGACCAATATCATTATTTCTTGCATGAATATTCAAAAGAGTAAGGATTAACCCTTTCCCTGTTCTATGTTTATTCCAAATTTCTATACCTAATGAATGTTCATGGACAAAATAGTTATAATGAAATATGGAAGGTTGAACATTGTAGCCGTTTTAGAAAGTAAAGAAGCAGATCTTTCAAACTCCATTAGCAAACAGAGCAGACCCTGATCAGACAGCTCCTATAGTATCTGGGTCTACTCTGTTTGCAAATGCGTGGAACTGTGTTTATATGAAGGAAAGTGTTAACAAATAAGGGTTAACGACCCCAGTGATATATGATAATATAATGATGATCTGTTTATTATGACAAAATATTTTAACTGCACTTCATTTTAATCACAGCTTCTATTAACGGCTGCTTGTAACAGACAGCGACCCTTTAAATGCTACAAGTGACTCAAATGAAATTTGCAAACTGTGCAGATCCTGATCAGAGGAATCTTGGAGAAGTCCGTTGATAAGGTCTGCCCTGTTTGTCATTTAAAAACCCTTTCCTCAACATTTACCACTTCATACTATAATTACGGACATTACTGTTAAACAAGTCGTGGGGCACGGACACCATTCAAAATATAAACATATCACAAGACTTAGTTCTTGTGCTTCTTTAGATGACAGGAAACTGCAAAGTCTTCATTCAATCTTCTCATAATTGAGATTTCTTGATTTACAGGAGAAAGCATGAATCTAATAAATTTTCCACGTGTTAGCAAACAGAGTAGACCAAGATCAGACAGCTCCTATAGGAGCCATCTGATCAGGGTCTGCTCTATTTGCTAATGGAATTTGATAGGTCTGTTTCTTTACTTTCTATAATGGCTACAATGTTCCACCTTCCATATTTCATTATAACTATTTTGTCCATGAACATTCAGTAGGTATTTGCAAAGCAGAAACTGTAGAATCAGATCTATATTACTATTCCTTAAGCAAACAGAGTAGACCCTGATGAGATGCCTCCTATAGGAGCCATCTGATGTGGATCTACTCTGTTTACAAAGGCGTAGAAAATGGAGTAAATGGTTAAGCTATGTATTATTGGCCATTATATGCTGTAGCAATAACTGTGGTCTTAGAAACAAGTCCTAGCAAACATCACGCAACTAATCACGCACAACACGATTCTAACAACCGATGAAAATGAAGCACCTGCCCTGCTACATAATTGATGTGATGATGATCATGATAATTGAGAGCTTGCATTTCTGGTGTGAGTCCAATCTACCCATTTCTTTTTTTATTCCTTTAACCGACTGAAAATGCTATCTCATTTATGGACCATCAAAATTTTTTTTCTCAAACCTGCCCAAATTACCCAAAGTATTTGGACTGAAAAACTTTGGCAAATAGTGTAGACCCAGACAACAGATCCTGAAGGAATCATTTGACCAGGGTCTTCACTGTTGTCTATTACGTCAGATTAATTCAAAGTTGCAAAAATGGTCCTAATCTTACCTTTTCAGCTGTACAAAGGAAGGGAAGACCGGGTGTTCAAATACTAAGGGTAATTAGGGTACCCATATTATTCATGGGTGTTTTTCCCTAGTTTCTAAGGTCATTGCTGTTTTGTATTCAGATTCAGCTTGACGGGTATCCTCCTAAATACATGACCCCTCTCTACCAATACATCCTCTTACTTCTTGGGGTTTGGGTGGGGTGGGATGGGTAGAGAGGGAGAGAGTGGTGGTGTAGGTGGTAGCTTAACACAGACTGAAAGCAATGCAGAAAGCCCTCCTTTCATAAAAATTTAAAAGGGTTTCACCCTTTAAATGCTGAATTTTCAGAGTGGAACATTCCATCATTGTTTATTGGTAGAGTCCATACAGTATGAGAGGGTAAAATATGCATGAGGATTTTGTATGACAAACAGTGAAGACCCTGATCAGAGGGCTCCTCTAGGAGCCCTCTGATCTGGGTCTGCACTGTTTGCAAACGATGATCCGCGGCTGTCCCGCATTGAAAGGATTAATAGGTTACAGGTGAATAAACCAAATGAAATCAATACAGCACTGTAACAAAATTGAAATACCTATACACAGTAATTAGTCTACTCCGTTCCAACTTGCTGGTGATTTACTTGTAGACAAAATGTTTTAGTATTGGTAGTGATACTAAAACCGCTATCTGAGTTTTGTTCTTTCATAAATACTTAAATACGAAGACGGTTACTTCAGCTCTTTGATTATACCATACTTCAGCCCTTCGATTATACCAACGACCTTTAAACGACCACTCTTTTATACTCCTACGATGTTTCGATTAACCCTTTACTCCATGAATACTCTGGTAAGATATAATGATCCCATGAGTATTTACTTAACCCTTTACCTCATAGGAATTTTTTTTAGATCCAACCTCTTTGAATAAATCTACCGAAAAGGAGCATTAACTGGAGAAAAGGAATTTTTTTTAGAATTTTGTAGTTTGAAACCATTGTGATAAATAGAGCATCTGCATCAGAGGTATACTATTGGCAAAAGTTATAACCAACGGAGCCAGATTTCTAATTAATAATTGTAAATTGATTTGAAGTTCTGACTTTTTTTCCTCTTTTTTTTTTAAACTTTATCCACAGAAGATTCTACACTTTAACAAATATTGAACCAATAATGATCAACCATCAATTTATCATAAACGTCAAACACTCTGGCAGTAATGACACCGAATTAAATGCATCGGCTAAGACTTCAATCCCAACGTAATATCTCGTATAATCATGGTCAATCCAATTTTCCTTTTTTACTGCAAAGTGCAAAGTTTTGTGAATATTTTCATAGACCATGTATTAATTAAGATGGACAATATTCAGGTATTGTACAGATCACAATAGATCTCCGGCTTCCATTGACTGGTATCGTCAGTGACAGCGACGCTCCATTAATACTCAGCTTGCTGTGGGCGAAGTCCTGATAACATTTGCGAACAGTTGTGATCCAGATGCGATACAAAATATTGTACCATTTCGTCAAGATCCGAACAGTTTGAAGTACTGATTATGATATTTGGAAAAAATAAAACGAAAAATTGTCTCCGAGAAGTGCATCAGTAAACAATTTGTTGAAGTGGACATTTGCTGACCACGCTAAGGGTATTAACCATTACCGTGCGGGATACGAGTCACTACTGTCCTTTGCAAACATTGTAGACCCAGATGATAGGGCTCCTACAGGAGCCCTATCATCAGGGTCTGCACTGTTTGCCATATTGCAATTTTTCTCTAGAAAAATCTCCAAATATTCACAATAAGCTCGACCTGTTTGAATTTTGGAAGGGTCCATTTGAAAAGTGAGCGTTGTAAGGGTATTAATATCTATGTGTTATTCCTGGCCAGGTAGGAAGACATAAAGCATCATTAACTCTATGAATGCTGGGAACCAAGCGTACTGGCGAATGCAAACAGTGTAGACCCAGATCAGACACTCATACAGGAGTTATACTCTCATCAGGGTCTCCACTGTTTGTCATTAGAAATTCCTCTCACAAATTGTACCCTTTTAAACTGAATGGACCATAATGGACCATTCCAATTTGAAACTTCTGCGTCCAAAAGGTTCAACTCTTTGCACGCTAGCATGAAATCTGATGATTACGAATTCAAACAGTTTGGATCCAAATGATACCTCCATCTCGGCATCTCATCTGGATCGAACCTGTTTGACACCGACTGCTATTTTGAAGGGAAATGACAGAAAAATGAAGAATGTGACTTGTGGGAGACAACAATTTTACAGATGGCCAGTTATTGCTTAGCATGATAAGAATTAAACCTTTAAACCTCTAGGAGTCCTCTCATCTGGGTCCACACCGTTTGCAAAGGACATTAGTGATGCGTGTCCCACGCGGTAAGGATTAACCCTTTCCCTGTTCTATGTTTATTTCAAATTTCAATACCTACTGAATATTCATGAACAAAATAGTTACAATGAAACCCTGAAGGTGGAACATTGTAGCCATTTTAGAAAGCAATTTTTAGAAACAGAACTATTCAAATTCCACTAGCAAACAAAGCAGACCCTGATCAGACGGCTCCTCTAGGAGCTCCTATAGGCTCCTCTAGGAGCCGTCTGATCTGGGTCTACTCTGTTTGTAGATGCGTGAAAACACGTTTATATGAGGGAAAGGGTTAAACCTCTAGGAGTCCTCTCATCTGGGTCCACACCGTTTGCAAAGAACATTAGTGAATCGCGTCCCATACTGTAAGGGTTGAAGACCATTATCCATGCTACCGAATGACAACCGTACTGCCACATTGTGGAGTGATTATTTTGCTCCATTCAGAAAAAAATCTTTATTCGCCTGAATTCCTGCAACATCTATTGAAGATGGGAAATGATGGGAAATGGCTGCGGAGTGCAAAAAAAGATCAAATTTGATTGGTAGTGTTATCGTTTCTAATTAAATACCAACTGAAATCGATTTATTGAATGTCCTGCAAGAGAGACCCAGGGAAATTGTACAAGGACTACAAATCAGATTACCTAGAAGGAATGGCTGTGTTATAATGTGATATCTGGATCATAACTTCTCCACTCCTTTACAAACAGTACTAAGACCAAGATGGCTCCGATTGGGGTGGTCTGCTCTGACTGCTTATGCAATAATATAAATCTATATCTACAGTTTCTGTCATACGCTTTTTAACACCTTTAAAAACAGAGAAGACCCAGATCAGACGGCTCCAGTAGGAGCCATCTGATCAGGATCTTGTCTTCAGGTAACAACAAATTATTTTAATCCTTTATGCCATGCATCTTTATTATGGCATGTGACCACAAGAATATTTGGCCATCAAGAAACATATATTATTTGATAAACCAACAGAGCAGACCCCGATCAGATGATTCCTATAGGAGCTGTCTGATCTGGGTCTACTCTGTTTGTAAAGGTACATTAACCCATTACCTCAAAAGGCTATTTTAGATCCAACCACTTTGAATAAATCTACAGAAAAGGAGCATTAACTAGAGAAAAGGAAAATTTAAGAATTTTGTAGTATGAAACCATTGTGATAAGTAGAGCACTTGCTCCTATAGGAGCAAATGCTCTATTTATCACAATGGTTTCAACAGGAGACTTATGCAGAGGCGTCACTATGAGGGAATGGGTTAATAGAACAACGGGTTAAAGAATGTTACTGTTAACTTTATTTTCACTACTGTTGTATCAATACCAAGCTAGTTGGCATGAAATCTACACAAGTGTGAAAATAACCATCACAGCAGACACGATGCAGCAAAAACAGGCATTTTCTTGGCTCATCAGCACACGCATATTACTCCGCAATAGACATTCCCACCGACAGGAATGCTGGTTCCCCGTACCCTTTTATTAGTGCGTTTATGCTGGTGCAATTAATACCTTGCATATCGCAAGCTCGTTTTAGCATCCCAGTGACAGGTACTAGAAACAAGAAAGCGACTGCTTTTGATTCTTTTACTGCGAGATTTCCAGCTTCTGAACATACTGCTGTCTGCAAAAGTTTGTCGTCTGCTTCAGTCTCAAAAGTCGGATTTTCTTTGTTTTTGCACGTACAACATAATCAGAGTATCTAACAGACTGGATATTGACGAGATTCCGATTTACATAGCATCTCATCTGGATCCAGACTGTTTATACAGCCAATCATAGATTCATCTGTAGCAGTGAAGAAGTTAATAGTCCCAGACACCCTGCTATTATCCTGCTATGAAATTTAGAGTATTCTATTTGACATTTAACCCTTTCACTGTTCTATGATTATTCCATTTAACCCTTTCCCTATTCTATCATTATTCCATTTAACCCTTTCCCTGTTAACCCTTTCCCTGTTCTATGTTTATTCCATTTAACCCTTTCCCTGTTCTATCATTATTCCATTAAAACCCTTTCCCTGTTCCATGATTAAACCCCTTCTCTCATAGGTTATTTTCAGATCTAACCTCTTTGAAGAAATCTACTGATCATGAAAGGAGCATTTACTAGAACAAGAGGGCCAGAATGGCCCTGACATCGCTCACCAGGCAATCAGAGGAGAAGATGTTCAAAGTTTTCACTATATGTTTCTAGAGAAAACTAGCCACCCCTGGGGCGGGCCAATTTTGATCCAAGGGGCATAATTTATACAACGTTTGTAGAGGACCTGAACATGATGCTATGTGCCAAATATGAAAGCTGAGAACCTTCCAGTTTCTGAGGAAAATATTTTCAAATTTGACACTATATGTTTCTATTGCGAACTGGCTACCCCTGGGGCGGGGCCAATTTTGACCCCGGGGGCATAATTTATATAACTCTTGAAGAGAACCAGAACATGATGTTATGTGTCAAATATGAAAGCTGAGAACCTTCCAGTTTCTGATAGAAGATTTTCAAAGTTGTCACTATATGTTTCTATTGAGACATGGCTACCCCTGGGGCGGGGCCAATTTTGACCCCTGGGGCATTATTTATATAACTTTTGTAGAGGACCTGAATATGATGCAATGTGCCAAATATGAAAGCTAAGAACCCTGTAGATTTAGAGGAGAAGCTTTTCAAAGTTGTCACTATATGTTTCTATTGAAAACTGGCCACCCCTGGGGCGGGGTCAATTTTGACCCCAGGGGCATAATGTATATAACTTTTGTAGAGGACCTGAACATGATGCTATGTGCCAAATATGAAAGCTGAGAACGCTGTAGATTCAGAGGAGAAGATTTTCAAAGTTGTCACTATATGTTTCTATTGGAATCTGGCTACCCCTGGGGCGGGGCCAATTTTGACCCCAGGGCCATAATTTATATAACTTTGGTAGAGGACCTGAACATGATGCTATGTGCCAAATATGAAAGTTGAGAACCCTGTAGATTCAGAGGAGAAGATTTTAAAGTTTTCACTATATGTTTCTATTCAAAACTGGCTACCCCTGGGGCGGGGCCAATTTTGACCCCAGGGCCATAATTTATATAACTTTTGTAGAGGACCTGAACATGATGCTATGTGCCAAATATGAAAGCTGAGAACCCTGTAGATTCAGAGGAGAAGATATTCAAAGTTTTACTATATATTTCAATAGAAAACAAGGCACCCCTGGGGCGGGGCCAATTTTGACCCCAGGGGCAAAATTTATATAACTTTTGTAGAGGACCTAAAGATGATGCTATGTACCAAAGATGAAAGCTGAGAACCCTGTAGATTCAGAGGAGAAGATTTTTAAAGGTTCAAATTGTTGACGCCCGACGACGGACGACGCACGATGACGGACGACGGACATCAAGTGATCACAAAAGCTCACCCTGATCACGAAAGTGCTCTGGTGAGCTAAAAAAGGAAAACTTTTAAAATTGTGCAGTTTTTAAACCACTGTGATAAAAAGAGCATTAATTTTGCTCCGTAGGAGCAAAATTAATGCTCTGTTTATCACAGTGGTTTCCACAATTGACTTATACAGAGGCGTCATAAGGCATCAATATAAGGGAATGGATTAAATATGAGGGAATGGGTTAAATATAAGGGAATGGATTAAATATGAGGGAATGGGTTAACCTGTTTCAATCTTCTACAAGCCAACTTGAGTTTTTGAACTGGTTCACATTCAAAGTACAAGCACTATTCACTTCCTCTACGAATAAATTTCAGTATCAAACAGATTGGACCCTGATAAGATAAAAGAGCTCATCCTTGCATATAATCTGAATAGAAATGTGTGTACAGTAAAACCTCTGCAGAGTCTTCACCTGTTGAATATTCATGAAAGAAATTATTACATTATTAACCCATTCCCTCACAGTGACGCCTTTTGACACTTCTGCAAGTCATCTGTTGAAACCATTGTGATACATAGAGCATTTGCTCCTATAAGAGCAAATGCTCTATGTATCACAATGGTTTCAAACTACAAAATTCTAAAATGTACCTTTTCTCCAGTTTCTGCTCCTTTTTGGTAGATTTATTCAAAGTGGTTAGATCTAAAAATAGCCTATGAGGTAATGGGTTAATGGTTTTTAGAATCGTATATGAATACAAAACATTTTGGGTCAGATAGAAACTGTTTACTAGAATCCGATCTATATTGTACCATAAGCAAACAGAGCAGACCCTGATCAGACGGATCCTATATTATGGCTCCTGTAGGAGCTGGCTTTAAATCGGGCCTGCTGTCTTTGTTCACGAAATAATACAAATCTGAATCTAGCTTTTGCCATGGAAGAAACTTTTTATCAATCTCTATAAAGGAAAGAAAATATTTCTTTTGAAGATTGCAGCAGACTCCGTTTTTCAAGCGTGTAAAGAGTTAATTGGCTTTCTAGTCATCATAACGGCCACTTCCTCTTCCACTTGATTCACCGTAACATTTTAAGTACAAAATCATTTCACATTCTTAATTAACCCTTTCCTTCATATAAAGGCATTTTTACGCATTTGCAAACAGAGTAGACCCAGATCAGAGGGCTCCGATAGAATCATAACATAGGTGTATATAATGGAAGTAAGGGTTAACCCATTACTCCATCAATACACCTTTCTACACCTTTGCAAACAGAGTAGACCCAGATTAGACAGCTCCTACAGAAGCCGTCTGATCAGGGTCTGCTCCGTTTGCCTATGATATAATACAGATATGATTATATAGTTTCTACCATGGCCACACATTCCTGTGTCCATGTGCTATCGTAATAACGTATCTAATAAATATTCATGAAGTAATTATTTCTTAAATGAATATTCATGAAGTAAAAGACTAAGCAGACTTGGATCAGGGCAACTGACTGTCGACCTATGTCTGTTACAGCGTATGCGGTAAACAATGGCGTAAGTATTCAGGTTTCTCTCAACAACACACAGTTATACTCTCAGTCTGTAGGTCTGGTTTCTCTGCCACACAAAGAAGTCTTTGATTTCTCACAGATCATGGCACCAGTGCCACAGGCAGTAAAGGGACTTCTGTAGGTAGAACAACACAAGCAAACAAGCTAGAGCAAACCTCATTTATTTACCTGGTTAGCGATTTTGGACAGAAAACATCCGAAACCTCCTGATAAAACCCACACTTCCTCTTTAAACCATACCTTAAGTCAACAATATTCCTGGAACTCTGAATTCGAATCCAGATCTGGCTGTAAACTAGATCAGAGCCAAATTACTCAAAAATGGATTAAACAGGATAATGTTGAAAAAATAGTGAAGAAATAAAAGCAAAATATTCAAATTTTTTGGAGAACAGCGTAAATAAAACAAATCTCTCCAGCATCATGAAGGACGTAATTGTTATTGCTTACGATATAGACATATTTCAAACAGCTCTTACATTCTGTGCACAGCTCCGAACATTGCTTAGAACTTGCAAAATATAAATTTATGACTTCCGAGAGTAGCGAACAGGAAATTTCAGCTCAAGTGTTGTAGCTATTAACTTAGCAGTGTTTCTGTAATCCTTTTGAAAACATTGAATAATTAACGCATTCCCTCATATTGACGACTCCGTAAAAGTCACTTTGTGAAACCATTGTGATAAATAGAGCATTGCTCCTATAGGAGCAAATGCTCTATTTATCACAATGGTTTCTAACTTCAAAATTCTAAAAAAAATCCTTTTCTCTAGTTAATGTTCCTTTTCGGTAGATTCATTCAAAGAGGTTGTATCTAAAAATAGCCTATGAGGTAATGGGTTAATCTGCTATAACATTGAACCTGCCTCTTTCTTGTAGTGTAAATTCTTTCATTTCTTTTCAATAATCTTATCACACTGTCAAACAGTTTGGATCCTTATGAGAACCTGAGATACTTGACTTGTCCTCTTAACCCATTTAACCTCATAGGCTATTTTTAGATACAAACTCTTTGAATAAATCTACCAAAAAGGAGCATTAACTAGAGAAAAGGAAAGTTTTAGAATTTTGTAGTTTGAAACCATTGTGATAAATAGAGCATTTGCACCTATAGGAGCAAATGCTCTATTTATCACAATGGTTTCACAAAGTGACTTTTACAGTCGTCAATATGAGGGAATGGGTTAACACACTCTGTGAAGGTTTTTAAATGTTTCTCAATATTGTATAAGGAGTTAACTACAGGTACTAATGTTTCTCTAGCCCTTTCAATGCTGAATTTTCAAAATGAGCTGGTCCATCATAGTTTAATTGTAGAGTCCATTATG
The DNA here is from genome assembly GCA_963576725.1 of Azorinus chamasolen. Classification (NCBI taxonomy): domain Eukaryota; kingdom Metazoa; phylum Mollusca; class Bivalvia; order Cardiida; family Solecurtidae; genus Azorinus; species Azorinus chamasolen. Next base: position 16,088,621 of record OY755240.1, on the reverse strand, counting down.
TGAAAAAGGCTTAAACTGTAAATTTAATGACAAACAGTGCAGACCCTGATCAGAGGGCTCCTAAAGAAGTCCTCTGATCTGGGTCTACACTCTTTGTAAATATTCCAGTATATTCGCTTCCCCGACACATTCGAAGGGTTAAAGTTTAATGTCCAATTTTCCAAGCACTTGGTTTTATGATAGAGTGATGTGGGCTAGGAAGCTTTCTAGCGCCAATGAAACAGGCGGTAATATGGCGAAGAAATTGTACTGGTTATCAATATTTAAATTGAAAAGGTACATAATTATCCCCTAACCCTTTACCTGACACCAGTCATATTTTCATGCCCCTGTGTATAGACTCTATTAACCCTTTCCCTCATATTGACGCCTTTTGATGACTTTGTAAAAGTCACTTTGTGAAACCATTGTGATAAATAGAGCATTTGCTCCTATAGGAGCAAATGCTCTATTTATCACAATGGTTTCAAACTACAAAATTCTAAAAAAATTCCTTTTCTCTAGTTAATGCTCCTTTTCGGTAGATTTATTCAAAGAGGTTGTATCTAAAATAGCCTATGAGGTAATGGGTTAACCCTTCTTCCATGAATATTCATGTAAAAAATAATGTCATGAATATCTAAATTAGATGAATTGTTATAATGGAAGAAACGTAGTAGAAATATAGTAATGTAGAATTATATTTATATTGTATCATGAGCAAACAGAGCAGACCCTGATCAGTTGGCTCTTATAGGAGCCATCTGATCTGGGTCTACTCTGTTTGCAAAGGCATAGAAAGGGTTATTCCTTCACCCTCAAAATGCCAATTGTTTATTCCTCACATGTAAAACATTAACCCTTTCCCTCATACGCTATTTTTAGATCCATCCTCTTTGAATATATCTACCAAGAAGGAGCATTTACTAGAGAAAAGGAAAATATTAAAATTATGTTACAGTATTGAAACCATTGTGATAAAAAGAGCAAAATATAATAATGCTCTATTTACCACAATGGTTTCAAAATGTGACTTTTACAGAGGCGTAGAAAGGCATATTTTGATGCTGGAAAGGGTTAAAACTTGAAATTAACTAAACTTGAAAAGTATAATAAAACCCCAGGAAGGTAACAAGGTTTGGTGTCAATGATGTTTATGGGATATGCGACACATCTGACGCATGCAGTTGAACATGCACTGTGTCAAATTTAATTTAACTTCAAGAGCGTGTAACTCTGTTAGCTTTCACAGTTTCTTGTAAGAGACTGTGTAATTTGCTTGTCATCTGTGCTTTTGTCAACTGTGGTTAAATTGACAATTCCATTTCCTGTTACTTAAACTAGTACAGTAAAACCCCACTAAACTGGAGAAATGGAGAAGAATTTAGAACAAGCTCTTTAATTCTCCATCGAACCCTATGTTATGACCACTCTTTAGAATCGTCTCTTCAAGACGATTCTAAAGAGTGGTCACAGCATAGGGCTTGGTGGAGAAATGACGATTTTAGTATTTGGGCATTATCTATAGTATATATAGCTCGATCTGCAAAAGTTACAGATAAAGGTGCATACCAAAACACTAAAATCATCATTTCTCCACCAAACCCTATAGTGTAACCACTCTTTATAGGGTTCGGTGCAGAAATAAATGAGCTATTATTGAAAATGTTTAATCTATACATCTTTTCTGGATCCCTGGCTCTGATTAAGGGCTACAGCTTCTTCATCAGTTCTGCAGAAGTATCAAATTACTGCCAAATTTTGCCTACAGTACATTGTAACAAGACAATGTCTTCTACTAACGAGTGAATCAACTGTCAATCCCATTTGCCTTCAAGTCTAATAACAGTTATCAGTTTTGTAGACACACTAGCTTCTTCAGTTTGTCATCTAATCTCACTTTCCACGTGTACAATACTGAAAAACAAATCTGGGCTGCCTTGAGACTGTTAGCGGCCCTTCCTCGCCTTCCCTCTAGGTACAATACGGCAGTTATTCATGTAGCTACTGGCAAAGCCACCGAGGAACTCGTGCGTGATCACGGTTAATAGACTGGCTTACAGGAATTTTGATGATAATTACAGTTACATCGTTCTTTGCTCACGGTGCTCAGTTTCAGAATTTATGTCTTGGCCCACTGCAAGACAACAGTCCTCTCGCAAGTCTCATATCATTGGATTAAAAAAGTAAAAATAATAAATAACCCATTCCCTAATGTTGACGCCTTTTTGTGCCTCTGAACAAGTCACTTTTTGAAACCATTCTGATAAATAAAGCATTAATTTTGCTCCATAGGAGTATATGCTCTATTTATTTCAATGGTTTCAAAACTAGTAAATTCTAAAAGTTTCCTTTTTTTCTAAATAAAATTTTAATGCTCCTTTTTGGTAGATTTGTTCAAAGAGCGAGGTTGGGTCTAAAATTAGCCTATGAGAGAATGGGTTAACTCCGTTACCTCATAGGCTATTTTTAGATACAACCTCTTTGAATAAATCTACCGACAAGGATCATTAACTAGAGAAAAGGAAAACTTTAGAATTTTGTAGTTTGAAACCATTGTGATAAAAAGAGCATTTGCTCCTATAGGAGCAAATGCTCTATTTATCACAATGGTTTCACAAAGTGACTTCTACAGAGCGTCAAAAGTCGTCAATATGAGGGAAAGGGTTAAACATGAATTACGGTACAATACCCTTCTATGAGTTGAACTTGATCTGATATATATATATAATTATCATTTAACCCTTCATCTGTTCAATCTGTAAGAAATAATGGCATAAGGAATGAGCCCAATGTTTATAATTTAATTAATTTATGAGCTGAATTTTTATAATGTAATTAATTTATGAGCTGAATCTTTATAATGTAATTAATTTATGAGCTGATTTTTTATTTATTTTTTGATTTTTTTTGATTTTTTTTAATTATTATAATGTAATTAATTTATGAGCTGAATTTTTATAATGTAATTAATTGATGAGCTGAATTTTTTTATAAATGTAATTAATTTATGAGCTGAATTTTTATAATGTAACCTTTCCAAGGAAAGTTTCTCTTTTGACAAACGCTGTAGAATCAGATCTACATTATGTCAAAAGCAAACAGAGCAGATCCTAATCAGTCTCCCATTGTTTACAAATGTGTGAAAAGGCATTTATATGAGGGAAAGGGTTCAGGTAATTAGCATAATAAACTAAAGAATTCGTTCCATCCCATCTTCCAAGCATGAAGAGTATGCAGAATGAAACTGAGACCTAATAAAACACCCAGAGAGAAAACGTGAAACCTAGCACCCTACTGTAGGTTGTTATAATGGCTATAGCCCTCTCACCCATTTGTATCTCTAGCCCTCTGACCCATTTGTATCTCTAGCCCTCTGACCCATTTGTATCTCTAGCCCTCTGACCCATTTGTATCTCTAGCCCTCTCACCCATTTGTATCTCTAGCCCTCTCACCCATTTGTATCTCATTCATAGAACCCTTTCCTTCATGTAAACATGTTTTCACGCATTTGCAAACAGTGTGGACCCAGATCAGACGGCTCCTATCTGGGTCTACTCTGTTTGCTACTGGAATTTGAAAGATCAGCTTCTTTACTTTCGAAAATACCTACAATGTTCCACCTTCCATATTTCGTTATAACTATTTGTCCATGAATATTCAGTAGGTATCAAAATTTGAAATAAACATAGAACAGGGAAAGATATAATCGAGCTACAGATACGGGTGCGTACCCAAATACAGTAAAACTTCTCTATAACGACCACTAAATTGTGTTAATTAGTTGGTATTTGGGGCAGGTGGTTGCTTAATCAAGGTGAAAGTTAAACAGAACGCTCCTATAGGAGCGTTCTGTTTTACTTTCACCTTGCTTTAAGCATCCACCTGCCATTAACATAAAATACTTGATGCAATTTAGTGGTCGTTAAAGAGAGTTTTACTGTACTAAAATCGTCATTTCTCCACCAAACCTATTACGTATACTGCGACCACTCTTTAGAATCGTCTCGAGGAGTCGATTCTAAAGAGTGGTTACAGTAGAGCGGATTGGTGGAGAAATAAAGGAGTTATTCTTGAAAATGTTTTAATCTACCCATCCTATCTGGAGCTCTGGATAAAAACAGGTTGGCTTAGACTTATACAACCTTTATAAAACGTGTTATGATAGCAGCGACATCTACCGAAACCAGCGACATCTACCGAAACCACAAAATAACCAAGAAAAGTAGTTGATGTGACAATGTGGCAACCCTGACCATATTTAGACTTCTCTTAATCTGCAAGACTTAGCAAGTCTACTGAAAGATGTGACCAATAACTGTTCCCTATAGAGAGTGCCAGCGACTAGGGCAATCGAGCACGATTTAATTATACATCACCGAGTCTGCATACCAATGCTGTCTTAAACCTTTAACTGAAAGAAACAGACCCAGTCGAAAATGACGGTCATATGACCATGGTCTACCATGAACTACCGTGGTATTCCACGGTAGTTCATGGTCGTACAACCATGGTATAACGTGGTCGACCACGTTTTGTTAAATGGCACCACAGTTTTTGGTGGTCAACTAGACCACGGTTAACCGTGGTCTAAAAACCATGAAGGACCACGGTCGACCGTGGTCTTCTAACCATGAAAGACCACGGTCGACCGCGGTTTAACCATCAAAAACCACGGTCAACCGTGGTCTTATAACCATGAAAGACCACGTTCGACCGCGTTTTAACCATAAAAAAACACGGTCGACCGTGGTCTTTTTCTCATGAAGACCACGGTCAATCGTGTTTTAACCATGAAGGAACGTGGTCGACCGTCATCAAAAACCACGGTCTACTGTAAATTACCATGAAAGACCACGGTCAACCGCAAAGAATTTAAGAAAATGTGATTAACCAAATGTGATCAACCATGGTCATCAACCAAAGGATGTGGTTCTTTGTGTTTTAAATGGTGCAAGGAAATCAGAAAGCATCAGTGCCCAGACATGCTCAGATAAATATATAATAAAAATAAATTTCAGCGTCGTAATTTTATTATTATTTATAACCAAAACTAAAATAAATCAACAGTTGACCAGAATCACTATTTACGCTCACTCAGTCAAGGTATGACTCGATTTCTCAACCAAACCCTATAAACAAGATTCTTGCATAAAATGGCAGTCTCAGGGGGTGCATTAACAAGAACTATAACGGGCCGTAATAAGGCAATTCACGTGCCGTTGTTGCCCGCTTAGAATGTAAATAAAGACTGGCTATATATAGATACGTTGGAAAAAATTCAAAATGGGTTCCGTAATTTAAATAATTATACATTTTAGATTTTATACGTTATAAAATAAATATGTAACATATACTGCTTATCGATCATTTTTTTCATCAGTTTTTTACTTTTCTTTACTACTGTATATAAAGTTATCATGTGTTTTTTCAAATACTCTTGTAATTTTGTTTTTTGTTTCGTTGTTAGCGTGCAAAAGTTTTATCTTTATCAACAACTCATTCAGATTGCTTTGTCACTTCGTCATACTGATAACAGTTGGTACTCAACTTAGTTAACCCTTACAATACTAAATTTTCAAATCAACCTTTCAGTCTTCTGATAAATGTCTACATTGTGTCTGGACGTGTCCTGGGGGTGTTTGTTTACACAGTATTTGTAAGACAAACAGTGCAGACCCTGATCAGAGGGCTCCTTCAGGAGCCTTCTGATCTGGGTCTACATTGTGTGCAAAGGATGTATACTGTTATATTCTGTTACAGTACTACATTGGTTAACCCTTTACCCAATAGCCTGTTTCTAGTTATCAAGACAGCCCCTGCTAAATGTTCAGTCATTCTTCATGAAGAATTCATGAAACAAATATGAAGTTTTCATGAAGGAAATTCATGAATTCTTCATGAAGAAGTAGTGAAGATAAAATGGCACAGTTCTAAAAATATTCTAAATAATTAGCAAATGCATTTTTTATGAAGATAGAAAAAGCATAAAAAATTCTTCAAATCAACCAGATTGTTATTCAAGAAGAATTCATGAACACTTCATGAATTAAAATTCATATAATAATCATTAAACTTAAACTTCATGAAGAGTTCAAGAAGAAAAAATCATTTCACTTCTACTGAATAAATCACGGATTTTTTGCTATAAAAACTATTGTGCCATTTTATCTTCACTTCTTTTTCATGAAGACTTCAAGAGTAAAACTTCACTTCTTTTTTAGGAAGAATTAAAGAGTAAAACTTCACTTTTTTTTCATGAAGAATTCATTAACAATCGCTCATTAAAACTTCATAACATATGTGACTTTTAAGCTGTTATATCTTCATGAAGAATTCATTAACAATCACTCATTAAAACTTCATAAAATATGTGACTGTTAATGATTAAACCGAGAGGCAGTATGTCACTTAGGCATCAATTTTCCATTGTCTGTCTATCCATCACACTCTTTTTAGCTGTCATTTTGGTGGTTATCTTCATAGAGATTTTAAATTTCACATGTCTTCCTTTCAATGTGTGCAATAATTTATTCCCCTTTTGTTGGCGGCATGTGACTCGTGTTCTGTGAACTCCTCTGCCAGTCAGGAGATGTTCGTTTACACACTCAGTTTCACCCTCTGTGTCCATCAAACTGTCCTTTACATTCACTGGGCTCCTTTGAATGACTAAAAGAAGAAAAGAACATTACAATGTAACACAAAATGCACTAACTGGCAACCTTGAACACATAAAAGCAGGCATTTCATATTTATTTGCAAATCAAACAATGAGTATGCTGTGCTCAGTTGAGCTATATCTCCTACTTACATACCAATATTCAGGGATAATCAATTATTTTGTACACACACACACACACACACACACACACACACCAGAGACATATACATACACAATGTATGTATATTTCTCTTCACACACGAGCCTTTTAATTTTTTTATTAATCGGAATTTGGAAAATATCTTTAAGTAAATTCCAATTGAAATCGAGACAAATTTATTAGAAACTGACAAAAATTGGATATGGGTTATTCATGCTGCTCACTACACATTTCAATGAGAACGTTGATAGATAACAGTAATCATAAATGTATAAAGCCAGTACAAAGTACAAAGCCAGTCACAACAAATTTTTCATGATCTAAGAAAATATTTCAAACGCAACCACCGAAAACTTGCTAAAACTGATGAATTTGTAATCATGAAATATAATTCTATTAGATACTAAACGCTTATAAGTGGATGTTTCTTGTTTTTAAATGATTCAGAGGGATTTTGATTCTACTAGTATTTTAAACGGGAACAATATGTCGCATTTGCCCTGGGTCCTGGGGTCAAAATTTATAGAGTAATATGACTTACTAGCAATTATAATTGGCGAGTACTTGATTCCAGCGAATTCCACTATGGTTTGTTGTCAACTAAGTTGCTGTCCAAAACCGAATTCCTAAATAGTTAATACGTACACAAATTTCGTTTCCTCCCGTAAACGTGGTTTTCAGAAATGTCCACCATTTTGAACTTTTGGTACGCATGCGCGGAAAACATGTGGCCAAGCATAGATCGACGAAAATGTCCGATACGATTCGTTATCTGCCGGTATGAATACATATATTTAGAATAAGGGATTGCGAGTGACAGAAAAACGTTCAAAGAAAAGCGTTACATTTCATTTCCTGCATAATTTTTCTGTTGGCACAATTCTTCTGACATAAAATTACGCTAAAATTGGACTTTCCAAATACGACGAATGGGCGATAGTTTCCGTGTTTACGTCATAAGTACTGTGTTCATAAGGCATATGCGACCCCGAACCAAGACGGAATAAGACGAGTAGTTACGAATGCAGACCGAGTGTGCATATGTGTACACTGCAACCAGAAATGGCGAACTCTGTTTGGATGTTGGTAGAAAGTTTCAAAAGTGGAGAATAATCGATAACAATGAGAGACGTTCAACCTTAGGACAAACATATAGATAACAGTAGATAAACGTAATCTTCAGTCATGAAGGAGTATTGTTTACTCGAAGAAGAAAGTTCAGTGTAAAGCAGCTGAAAGATAAGACGTGTTTCGAGAGGCCGAAAAATCCACGTTCAGTCTGTGAAATTACAGACCGCACGCTCGCCCTGGATCGACTGACGAGTAAGTTTTTTTTGAAAAGTAACATTTATATATGTATGTAAATCATATTCACTCTCGAGTGTTAAAATTATAGTCTGATATATGCGCTATAACAAGAACTTTGCAGCCAAAGTCGATCTCTCAAGAAAGTCGCGAAAACACATAACACTGTAGATAACAAGCACGTCCGTGATTGCTATTTGTAACAACGAAGTAATGTTCTGCATTTTATTTGTGTTTTAAAATAGACATACACAGACATGTTATATCCAAAAGTGATTTGGTTTGTATATGCTGTAAAGTTCAGTGGTAAACATTAGTTGCACAAAATGATCATTTTCGATAGAATCAGAAATCAATATTCACACTTAGACTGTATACATGCTACGATTTTGGACAGTATAAGACTTGAAAATTTAGCAAATCGATCTGTACATTATTGCAATTATTTGACTTATCATTTATTATAAAATATTAAGAAAATGATGAGGAAATTTGCATTGCAACCAATTAATTTTTATTTTCAAAAAATCCTCTATACAATCTGTGGAAGTTTGAGCCAATGTGTAAAATGTCACTATTTACAGTGCCTTTTTTGGCCATTTTTGTTTTGTCCAGTGATGTTTGAAAAGTTACTGGTTAAAATGGCCAGTGATGGTCAAGTTAATTTCATACACTGCAAATGTCAAAGGCATTGATTAAGTACAGTGAAACTGCTGAAAATTCACACATAATGAATAGCAGTTCTGTGAAGGTTTCATACCCAAATATTTCCCCTCATTTCACACCATACTAACTGTTCACTTGACTGTACTTTGAATTTGTTTAGACTGATTTTAACTGTTTTTCACAGAAATGATGATTGGCTATACCTATATAAGTAGATCATAATATAGTAAAAATAAAAAAAGAAGCCTACGTGTATACAATTACTTTCATTGGATTTACCTGTGACAGATATAGATAGCTGTATAAGAACTGTTTAAAAGGAAATTTAATGTGTCAATTAAGTCACAGTAATAAATAAGAATCACCTGTCCTAATTGGTTATAATTTTATATATTTAAACAAGATAATTGGAATATTAAATCAATAAAAATAATTGTTTCTTACAGGATAGGACCATTCCCAAAGAACATTGTCATGAAACATGTGAAGTGCTGACAAGAAGATGTACATGTGGAAGTCCAAAGATGAAGCGAAGATAGTTCAGTGTTTCTTCATGAGCAGCAGCTGGTGACATAGTTGCCATACAACTTATTTTGTGTACAATATGCTTGATGACAATTCTTTTTAATAGTTTGTAAAAAGCTAAAAGAGACATAGTTTTAAATATGGAGGAGAATGGTGGACATCATGGTTTTTTTTCTAACAAAAGAAACAAAACCATTTCTCTTATAAATGTCTGTGGAAATAATGTTGCAGAAAGTTTTTCTTGTGAAAGTTAATTAGACCAATATGTTAAGTATTGACGACCCGCAATCTGTTTGGCTACATTGATAAAAAATATACACTGAGAAAAAAAGGGAAGTGAAACATTGTTTTATTGTTTGTAGCTCTGAAATTATTATAGGAATAGTAAAATTATATACTGATCAAACAAATCATTGGAAACCGTCATCAGAATCCATACAATGCACAGTAAACAATGAATAGTTTTATGTGTTAGTAATGAAGAATTGAGCATTTAGCTATCTGCTTAATGCAGGATGAAAGTCAGACAGAAAGCTTGAAAATGCTTGCTGCATGACTTTCATCCTGCATTTAGCTGCCACCTGATTTAGAGGCCAATAATGATACTTGATTTTGTGTTCAAACTTTCTGTGTTTGACTGTATATGCTTACTCTATCCTATAAACACCTTAAAGCTTTATTTTGCCTTTGCAAACAGAGTAGACCCAGGTTAGACAACTCTAGTAGGTACCGTCTAATTGGGGTCCAGTCTACTCAGTTTGCTTTTGAAATTTATATGGTAATGTAGTTCCTAGTTTCTGCCATGGCCTAAATTTCATGTGTTCATATTTCTTTATGAAAATCCAGCTAATAAATATTCATGATTTCATTAATTATCTCTTTCTAAATGTTCATGAGGGAAAGTGTTAATGCATCATATGGCAGTGGTCATAAACGCAGGGTATGGATAGGGGATTCATGAAAAAATCTTGATTGTTTCATAATGTCACCAGTAAAGATTTTTTTATGAAGTTAGTTATAATAAAAATTCAGTGAATTATTCATAAAACATTTAATGATTTTTTTATGCATTTTTCTCAAAGAAGGTCTTCATTAAAAATTCTTCATATATCTTTTGCATATATCATGAGGTTTTTAAGGATTTTGCAAATCTATCATTACTTCATAATATCTTCATGAAGAGGATCTAATCATACTTCATGAAGTTTTCTTCATGAAGTAGATTACATCATTGATGGAGAGTATTTCATGAATAATTCTTTAAAGTTTAAAAAATTCATAATATTATGAATATTTTTTCGCAGGGGAGGTGGCCACTTAAAGCAGGTTGAAAGTAAAGCAGAATGCGCCTAAAGGCACATTCTGCTTTACTTACAGCCTGCTTTAAGCTACTCCCTGCTAGGATATAGAAAATATTTCTTATGGTATCTGTTCATGACTGTATAAATTTTAACTATTTTCTTCAGTGAAGGAATAAACTAAATGTGCTTAAAGGCACATAAGGATAAGGGTTAAGATAAATTTAGTAGTAATTTACCAATATTTAAGAATTAAAACATTATCTAAAACAGAGCATAACTAAATTTAAATTTGGAAATAAGGATATAAAGCTGGATTGTTGTGAGTTGGATAATTGGAGTTATCATCTCAATTTTAACTATCAAATGTGGGTAAGTTTGAGTTAAGTGAGTTGAGCTGTCAAGCCTCATCTGTATGTAGTATCCATCATCGATAAAGATATGGACAATACAGGCTTGACCAATCTGAGCTCTAAACAAGTACCTGTGCTATCAGAATAGACCCAGATCAGTAGTTCATGTAGGAGTTGTCTGATCAGTGTCTAATATGTTTGCTTTATATAAAGTTATAGCTTATAGGGTGATCCAGCACTGTCTACTTTGGCATAACTTTTTTTTTAAATATATGCTTTTTAAAAATAACTGATAATTAATTACATGAACATGAAGTAAAAGGGTTTTATGAATATCCTACCTATAAAAATGTAGTCTGCAAAATCTCTCGTTTGCTTCATTTCTTAATAAAAAAGTCATAATACACAAGATTCATTTGATTTTTGATAAAGCAATTGGCAGTGTCTTACAGCTTGGAATATGGGTCAGACAATGAGCTACTTTGCATCTGATCTGGACCCAAACTGTTTGCATTGGCTATTATGGTCATGTAAGGCAGGATAAGGATTAACATTTCTAACAACACAGTTTTTGGTCTTCCATGGTGCAGTGATTTAACCCCTTTACTTCATTTATATATTTGTTTCACTCATTCCCCTTAAATTTTTACACTATTAATCAACTGAATTTTATATTTCCTGTATCTAAGGCTTTTGTTTTCCATGCGAGACATGATAAACTTCACAAGACATATTATATTGTCCCTTTAATGAGCGTCTGATCTAGGTCTGTACTGATTGCAAAAAGGTTCAAAGATATGTAGTACAAATTATGAAGAATACATATTAAAAATAACATTGGTGACACCTAACTCTGCACAAAAATCAATAAAAAGGATAATTAAATTTAATATACATTTTAAAATGGTTATGTCCAACTCTTTTATAAGCTCAAACTAATTTATATACCAAAGCTAAATATGGCTGTGACTGAGCACCTGTGCAAACAGTTTAATTCCAAATCAGATGTTGCATCTCATCCGGGAATAAATGGTTTGCTACTCAGATTTGAATTTATGCAAAATGATAAAGTTAGATCTTATTTTGCATTTTCAAATTTCAGAAGAGGATTAAGCAGAATGTTGGATTTTTTTAAAATGTTGAATTGAGTTTAAAGAAACACACGAGTTATGGTTTCAACTGTAGTTATTTTAATATGGTAGAACTTTCACATAACGCTCTTACAAAACCGGTGTTTTTAAGAGCCCTGTATATTCCTTAACTGTTTTAAGGTTTTAACTGTAGTTGAATAAATTGACCAAGACAGACTTTATGTGAAATTAAATGATGTTAGTAATATTTTAATGTACCTTGTTTTTGTTGATCAATGAAGAAAACTAAATCTAAGTAACCCATTTAACTGCAGCCTTTATGACATTTGATGATAGTCATAACCATGGTGTAATGATTTAATATGTTGACTATAATCTAATTCATGTCTCAATTTTTTAAACTTGTTCCACCACGGTCATTCATGGTGTAAATTTTGAAAACAAGTTTCTGACCATGGTCAAACTTTTTTGACCGTGTTAGACCATGGTCAAACTCCTGACTCAATGTTTCTACCATGGTTGACCACGGTCAACAGTTTCTGACCGTGGTTGACTATGGTCGAAATAAATTTGACTGTGGTAGTCCACGGTAGACCGTGGTCCTGAACATGGTTTTTGATGGTTGACCACGATAAAAAATGGTCGACCGTCAAATACCGTGCTGACCATGGTCGACCGTGGTCATCATTTCGTCTGGGGTTGGTTGCTTTTTGCAAACAGAGTAGACCCTGATCAGATGGTTCCTGCAGGAGTCTTCTAATCAGGATCTGCTTTGTTTGCTCACAGAATAATATGGACCCGATTCTTAAGTTTATGCCATGGCCAAAAATTCCTGTGTTCATCATTTAACCCATTCCCGCATATTGACGCTTCTGTAAAAGTCACTTTGTGAAACCATTGTGGTAAAAATAGCATTTGCTCCTTAGGAGCAAATGCTCTATTTATCACAATGGTTTCAAAACTACACAATTCTGAAAATTTCCTTTTCTCTAGTAAATGCTCCTTTTTGGTAGATTTAATGAAAGAGGTTGGATCTAAAAATAGCCTATGCAGGAATGGGTTAATAATCATGTCATTATTTCTTCTATGAATATTCAAGAAGTGAAGAGTTAATGAAGAAACCTGTCAAACCAAAAATAGCTTTAAAAAAATAACATTTATGAGACCATGATACTGGTTCTCCGCTTCAAAGACCCTAGGAAGCTATAAAAAGCTGCTCGATGACATAGATTAATTGACTAGCGGTACGATAATGATCTAATTCATGGAACAATATCTAAACATCAACATCACCGCGAGATGGTTTCTGTTTTTCTGTACATTCTACAGATCTACCTGTATCGAAGGAAAATTAAAGACACCCATAAAGCCCAACCTTAACACATTACTCCATGAGTATTCATGCAAGAAATAATGACATCATGCATATTAATTGGATTCATATTCATGATGGAATTAGGAATACTGGCTGTGTCAGAAACTGTATAATCATATGATATTTATTTTATATCATAAGCAAACAGAGCCGACCCTGATCAGACGGTTTTTAAAGGATGTTTGATCTAGGTCTACGAAGTTGTTTGAAAAGATGTCAAAAAGTGCCTCTATGAAGTAAAGGGTTAACCCTTTCCTCCATAAATACGCCTTTCTATACCTTTGCAAACAGAGTAGACCCAGATCAGACCGCTCCTGTAGGAGCCGTCTGATCAGGGTCTGCTCTGTTTGCTTATGATATCACATAGATATGATTCTACAGTTTCTGCCATGACTAAAAAGTCATGTGTCCAATTGTGCTATTATAACAAATTAATCTAATTGATATTCATGATGTCATTATTTCTTGCATGAATATTCATGGAGTAAAGTTTTAAGCAAAGGACATTCCAGTTAAGGACGTCCGTGGTTTTGATCTATGTCACACTACAGCTTTATCTGTTTTCAGTCTTGCACTACCCCACCCCTTTCGTAGATGATGTCAATATAGAAACGGCAGGAGTCCATAATCTACATACAATAGACAAATTTATCAAGATCAAAAACGTAAATTACATATCACTCTCTCAATGAAGGTCTGTCAAGTGAACAGTGTTTTTTGTCAAATTATCCAGCACCCCATTACTGAACCAAGAGCCGAGAACTATAAGGTTATTATTGCACTGTAAATTACAAGCCTTTCTATCTTTACGAAGATGAACCTAGTCTCGGCTTCGAAAAAGAGGTTTAGCAATTTAACTTAATAATCAAAACCTTGTGTATAGCTAGTACTGTCCCTTGTACTGCCAATTATTTTGGGTCCAGATCAGACACCGGGATATTCTCAGCATATGGCTGGATCCAGCTTGTCTGCAATGCCAGTAAATTCATCTTCCCGTGTTTTAAAGGATACAAGCTTAATTGACAAGTCACTTTCAAACCTGGATCTCAGCCCAAGTCTATTAAGTCTGTGCCAGCTTGTTTGTAACCTTTTCTTATAATAGCCCCGCCCATTCTTGTTGAAAATGAGATCCGTGCATCTCACCTCTAGAAAAGAACTACATCGGTGTCCAACATCTAATGACCCCATTCTGCCAATCAAGACCATAACAACAACATGCCAGTATTTCTGCTTTTACTTGAAAATTTAGGCTTATCCCATTCCTTCATATCAACAACTTTTGACGCCTCTGCAAAAAGTCACTTTTTTTTTAAACCATTTTGATAAATAGAGCATTTGCTCCATAGGAGCAAATGCTCTATTTATCACAATGGTTTCGAAACTACACAAATTTAAAATGTTGCTTTTCTCTAGTAAATGCTCCTAATTTCAGTAGATTCATTCAAAGAGGTAAATGGGTCTAAATATAGCCTACAAGGTAATGTGTCTAAATATAGCCTGAAGTAATGGGTCTAAATATAGCCTGAGATAAATGGGTCTAAATATAGTCTATGAGGTAATGGGTCTAAATATAGCCTATGAGGTAATGGGTCTAAATATAGCCTATGAGGTAATGGGATAGATAAGATGTGTATATTAACCCTTTAACTCATGTATATTTATACAATAATTCATAATTTCATGAATATTCATTCACTGAATTTCGGTAAAAGAATCGAGTAAGTAGACTACTGGAAGACATGTCTGATCAGGGTCTACTCTGTTTACCATGACAAAAATATCCTGTCTTTTCATATATATATATATATATATATATATATATATATATATAACATTTTTAAAACAATCGGCTAATTAATATGCATGATATCATTATTTCTTGTAAAAATATTCAACCCTACATTTGAATTTCATTATTCCAGATATTTTTCCAATTCTAAACTATATGTTTCCCAGTATTCTAAATCTTATTTCTGGTCCACCTAAGCTGAAATTTCACAGCAACTTCATTATCAAACAAACCAACCAGAGTTGATCTGATTAGATCGATTTCCATGTTATTCGATCTGGATCCAACTACATGTAGTTGGCAAATGCCAGGCTGATAACTATTATGTTGTGTACTGGCATATCAGAAATCTGTGAGGCTCCCTAGAACAGATAACCACCATAGAAATGCATGGCCAACATCAATCAACTTGCTGACACTCTACCCAAGCATCTCTGGCCAAGCCTTCCTCTGCTTCCATGCTTCAGAGAAGACTTCATCTTCCATTCACTTACAAAGCACAATGAGGACGTCACACAGTTTGAATCCTGATGTGTAGTCTAGTTACTCACCATCCCATCTAGATTCAAACTGTGTCGACAAGTTTTCACAAAGTCGCTGATAGCGTGTTAAGAGCGAAATTCCGAGTTCTGTTTATCTTAAATTAATATCGACAAACTCTTGGGAGCTCCACTGCAATTGTTTGCACAAGTGCACACCAGAGGCAATCTCAGATGAAACGAGCAAAAAAAGTCACAAAAAAAGTGTTGCCAACAACAATTGGAGAAAACTAGGCTATGCATTGATCATAAAATACAACAAACAGGCTGAAACAACAAGCCAACTCCTGTAATCTGATATTCAGTAAATTTTGAAATGGTTTCCACACGTAATGAAAGTTTTGGGAAAAAAATCTGAATTATTAGTAACTGTCCTTTCTTTGTCTCTTCTTCCTTTAACCCTTTCCCTGTTCTATATTTAGTCCAAATTCCAATACCTACTGAATATTCATTTAAAAAAATAGTTATAAAGAAATATGGAAGGTGCAACATTGTAGACATTTTGGATAGAGAAACAGATCTATCCAATTCTATTAGCAAACAGAGTAGACCCTGATCAGACGGCTCCTATAGGAGCCGTCTGATCTGGGTCTACTCTATTTGCAAATGTGTGAAAACACGTTTATATGAGGGGAGTCGGTTATCTCATGGATATTCATGCAATAAATCAAGACATCATGAATAGGTGAAATTTTTATAATGGCATATTTATCAACACAGTAATTCTTGGCCATAGCTGAATTTAAATCATTCATACTCAAACATAGTAGACCCAGATCAGACAGCTCCTACAGGAGTCATCTGATCTTGGTCTACTCTGTTTGCCAAGTTGTTAAAAAGGCATATCTACCAGTATGGACAAAAGATTCTTTGAAAGAGTGGTCACAGTATACTGGTTTGGTGGAGAAATAAAGAAGTTATTTTTGAAAATGCTTAAATGTACACATCTTATCTGGAGCTCTGTGTGACATCTTTATGTCCAAGACTATCAAAGCATAATTTTTCGGACATTTGCATCTAAAATGGCAACCAGAAAAGATCATCTAGTATCGGTGTGACAAAGGTTTCATTAAAGTATTATAATTATTGATCCTAATCGACTGCAAATAAATCCTGTATTACAAATCAGCTTACTTACTGATAACGAAGAATGTAGGAGCTATCTCTGACAGTAATTAGGTTAAACCCTTAGTGACCAGAGCAAGTTGTTGTCCGCTAAATCTGAGGTTAACATGGGTCTAGATAAAATGCGTATATTCAAACATTTTTAGGAATAACTTCTTTATTTTCCCATCAAACCCTTTGTTGTGACCACTCTTTAGAATCGTCTCTTCCGAGATCTTCGAGACGATTCTAAAGAGTGGTCACAACATAGGGTTTGATGGAGAAATGACGATTTTAGTACTTGCGTACTCACATTAATCTGTTGCTCTGTGTTAATTACAGCTAAGATTTCAGAAACTGTTGCTTTCCATACAAAAACATTATTTCAGCATCAAACAGTTTTGATCCATAATGAGCACCTAGTGACTAGATGTCTCATCTGGATCCAAACTATTTATCAATCATTAACCCATTACCTCATAGGCTATTTTTAGATCCAACCACTTTGAATAAATCTACCGAAATGGAGCACTAAGTAGAGAAAAGGAATTTTTTTTACAATTGTGTAGTTTTGAAACGATTGTGATAAATAGAGCAGCTCTTATTTATCACAATGGTTTCAACAGGTGACTTTTGCAAAGGCGTCAAAAGGTGTCAATATGAGGGAATGGGTTAATAAACAGACTATAGACCATCATCTCAAAGATTGTTCACAGTATTGGATTTGGTGGAGAAATGATGATTTTAGTCTTTGGGTACATATCTTTATCTCTTTCTATGTTCTAATATTCCAAATTTCAAAACCTACTGAATATTCATGGACAAAATAGTTATAATGAAATATGGAAGGTGAAACACTGTAGCCATTTTAGAAGGTAAAGAAACGGCAACTATCCAATTTCATTAACAAACAGAGTACAGACCCTCATTAGACAGCTCGTCTGACCTGGGTCTACTCTGTTTGCAAATGTGTGAAAACATGTTTATATGCAAGAAAGGGTTAATAGGGCAATAAATTTATTATCTAATGCTTCTCTAGGGCTATATCCCCCTTTATTTGATTTACAGCTTATGACCAGGTGTTGATATTGGGTGGCATATCAGAGTTGCTAATATTTCGCAGATATAATTACAAACTTCAATCAACAGCTCTTCTGTGTTGCCAGCATTACTTCCATCTCATAATCCTGCAAATCTCAATTCAATAAATTTTTATGAAATCAAAGGATCAAAATCTTCATAATTTTAATAGTTTATAGATAACAGTACTCGTTGAAATTTATTGTCCAGGCTTTATTACAGAATATTGATAATATTTAGTATTTGTTCATTACTCGGCTCTTTACATTATCAGCATTTTGTTCCTTTGTTCTTTAGATCATAAATATTTCTCAAAATTAATACCAAAACATTATTCATTCTTACAGGAGCTGTCTGTTCTGAATCTCTTCTGTTTGCAAAAGTTGTCAAAAACAATCTATGAAGTAAAGGGTTAACCCATTACCTCATAGGCTATTTTTAAATACAACCTCTTTGAATAAATCTACCGAAAAGGAGCATTAACTAGAGAAAAGGATTTTTTTTAGAAATTTGTAGTTTGAAACCATTGTGATAAATAGAGCATTTGCTCCTATAGGAGCAAATGCTCTATTTATCACAATGGTTTCACAACGTGACTTTTACAGAGTCGTCAAAAGTCGTCAATATGAGGGAATGGGTTAAAGCTTATCATTCTGAAGTCATGATTTGTAGGCCATGTTACAAATGACAACTCTTCAAGTATGAAGTGTGTGATACAATGTACATCCATATCAAAACAAACACGTATACTCTCTTCTCTCACTTACAAAAAGGGAGATAATAAATCTTCTTAAAACAGATAGGTCAAGAGTTATCTAACCTTTTATGAAAGTGTCTAATATTTACCCTGTCAACAAAAGATTATATACACACAACAGGCTACCGATTTTATCTTGCTTACTGGATAAGTAAACTTTCCTATCAGAAAAGTGTGATATATATATATTGAATTTCAAGTCCCATTGAATTGCACTTAAAATCCTTCAATAGGTTCTACTGCAAATTTCAATATGAAAGGCCAGACTGTGTGATACAGAGTTTATTTCTGAAAAAGTTTTCGGTGGGAGTACACACAAATTAAATCCAACTTTCCTTTTTTAAGTTTCTATTCTTGATGAAACGAAAAAAAATTGATAATTGAGAGTGATCAACTTCATGAATGTAACCATGTTCTTTTTTGCTATTCTTTTCTTCTTAACCCATTCCCTCATAGGTTATTTTAAGACCATACCCTCATAGGACTCAAATTCTTTGAATGGATATACTGAAAAGGACCAAATAGGTTAGAACAAAGGACCATTTTTAAAACTGTGAAGTTTTGAAACCATGGAGATATGTATTTATCACAATGGTTTCAAAACATCAAAATGATGTAACGTGTGAACCCATTGCCTCATACTGGCACCATTTAAACACCTCTATAAAAGTCACTTTTTGAAACCATTGTGATAAATAGAGCATTTGCTCCTAAGGAGCAAATGCTCTATTTATCACAATGGTTTCCAGAAAGTGACTTTTATACAGGCGTCAATGAGGGAATGAGTTAAAAACTCTTAACTCTTTCCTCCATAAATACGCCTTTCTACGCCTCTGTAATAACCAATTCTTGAAACCATTGTGACAAATAGAGCATTTTGCTCCTATAGGATGGTTTCAAACTACAAAATTCTAAAATTTTACTTTTCTCTAGTTACTGCTCCCTTTCGGTAGATTTATTCAAAGTGGTTGGATCTAAAAATAGCCTATGGAGGAAAGGGTGAACAGCCCACCACAAAGTCTATACTTTCACTATTTGATCAGGTTTGTACAATCCATATTGATATAATGTGTAAATACTGTATAAAGCCCTGGACTTCAATGCATCTACGTCATCATGCCAAATTGGGATAGGCACTTTATAGAAAGTCAAAATATACTTCAATATCGGTGGGTTCCAAAAGTAATTAAATCCAATACTGTAGGCAAATATGCAGTATAACTCAATTCCAGTCTAATCTAAAATACGACACAAATATAATATAGACAATCGAAAGACAAAAGGATCCCAAAATAATTACAGACACCAAAGGTTATGCTTTTAAAAAGCACAAAGAAGGAATTTTGTACAACAACAAATTTCATACTATGTGTATACATGTATATATACATTACGGGGCAAAATTGCAAACAGAGTAGACCCAGATCAGAAAGCTCCTCAGCTGTTTGCTTAGAGAATAATAAACAGGTCTGATTCTACAGTTTTTGCTTGCAGATAGTCCCTTATTTGAACACTGAGTTTTCAAAGTGGAATGGCCCATCATCTGATTCAAGATAAAGAGTCCATTCTGAACAAAAGGGTATAGTTTGCGAGCCCTCAAATCTGGGTCTACACTGTTTGCAAATGTCAGTACACTTGTTTTATACTGTTTTCAAAGGGTTCACATTTTTTATTTCAATTTTCTGAATCAAATTATCTGTAATTACTCCAGCGCTTTTGGCCAACAAGACTTTCCATGTGTCCATTGGAGACAAGGAGATTTTATTTATCTTTTTTTTTCTCCAGGCATAGACAGTGATTATGGTGCCTGGCTGAACAATGAGTATGGTCGGGCAATACCCTGAGAGTGTGTCCAGATGAAAATGCTGACAGTATCCATCTCTAAGTACAGCCTCCATGTTAACCCTTTCCCTGTTCTATATATTTAGACCAACTTTCAACACCTACTGAATTTTCATGGACAAAATAGTTATAAAGAAATATGGAAGGTGGAGCATTGTAGACATTTTAGAGAGCAAAGAAACAGATCTATCAAATTCTATTAGCAAACAGAGCAGACCCTGATCAGACGGCTCCTCTAGGAGCCATCTGATCTGGGTCTACTCTGTTTGCAGATGCGTGAAAACACGTTTATATGAGGGAAAGGGTTAAATTACAAAACAGAACTGTAGATATCTATAGATGACTCTTTCCCTGTTCAATATGCATGAAAGAAATAATGACATCATGAATATTTATTAGCTGAATTTTATTATGAAACATGTACACAGGAATTTTTTATATTTATATTTTTAGAGAAAGATCTATTATAATTTCATAAGCAAACAGAGCAGTCTGCGCTGTTTGATACTGGAATTTGATAGATCTAGTGTTTCTTTACATTCTACAAAATTGCCACAATGTTCCACAGTCCATATTTCATCATAACTATGGTACTTTGTCAATGAATATGCAAAAGGTATTGAAATTTGGAATAAACAATTAGAACAGGAACAGGGCTAAACCTGCAGCAGACGGCACTATTTGTTGAGGACTATTAGCTCAGCATGTTAAGTCTTAAATTAATCACAGGCAATAAAGGTGAGCAGGCCTAAGCAATGGCCACATGCCCCCATGATTGGGTCTTTGCACGCTAGCAGCAAATTCACCCGTTACCTTCGCAAACAAACCATGTCAAGACTTGGCATCTGATCTGGATCAAAACAAAATGAAATGGTTGCAGCATACACCATGTGTATACGATCACTACTTAATGTGCAAAGGGGACCACGTTCTCAGCAATCTCAGGATTGTCCTTAATTATCTTGTGGTGTTGGACGGAATTAGTAGAGTACACAAACTGACCCACCGATAGCATAAACTGACTAAACATCACAAACACACAATTCACTTTAGCCTGCAAAACAGACTTCAACTTTCCTCTTACATGATCGTTAACCCTTTCCTCCATAAATACGCCTTTCTACGCCTCTGTAATAACCACTTCTTGAAATCATTGTGATAAATAGAGCATTTGCTCCTATAGGAGCAAATGCTCTATTTATCACAATGGTTTCAAGCTACAAAATTCTAAAATTTTACTTTTCTCTAGTAAATGCTCCTTTTGGGTAGATTCATTCAAAGAGGTTGGGTCTAAAAATAGCAGCATAATTGGAGGAAAGGGTTAAACATATGTCTTTTCAAACCGAGCAGACTCAAAGCAGATGGCTCCTATAGGAACTGTCTGATCAGTCGGTCTGATCTGTTAGCTTAACCCATTCCCGCATATTGACGCCTTTTGACGCTTCTGTAAAAGTCACTTTGTGAAACCATTATGATAAATAGAGCATTTGCTCCTACAGGAGCAAATGCTCTATTTATCACAGTGGTTTCAAACTACAAAATTTTAAATTTTCCTTTTCTCTAGTTTATGCTCCTTTTCGGTAGATTTATTCGAAGAAGTTGGGTCTAAAAATAGCCTAAGTGGGAATGGGTTAAGCCAATAAAGGAATTGTATAGTTGTCATTCTACTGGTTTTGCTAAAACTGTTGTGTCAATGTGCCATTGTAAAAATTCAGTTAATTATGTCTTTACTCCAAAAATAAGCCTTTGCAAACAGAGTAGACCCAAATCAGGAGGAGTCATCTAATCAGGGTCTGCTCTGTTAGCTTATGACATGACATAGATCTGATTCTACACTTTTCATTAGAGCAAAAAAGAAATCTCATGGAAATTCTAAATTATGAAAATTCATTGATAAATATTAAAGACATCATTATTTCTTATATGAATATTCATGGAGTAATGGGTTAACCCTTTCCCTCATATAATCGTGTTTTTACGCATTTGCAAACAGAGTAGACCCAGATCAGACTCCTAGAGGAGCCGTCTGATCAGGGTCTACTCTGTTTGCTAAAATAATTTGATAGGTATATTTCTTTAGTTTCCAAAATGGTTATAATGTTCCACCTTCCATATTTCTTTTTTAACTATTTTGTTAATGAATATTCAGTAGGAATCGAAATTTGGCCTAAATACAGAACAGGGAAAGGAATACAGAAGACATGCAGCAAGTGGTCCACGCACCCCAGATCTAATTACAAGTCGGTGTCTGGTCTGACCACCAAGCTATTAGGTATTTACTGCTAGGAAGAAACTCAGCCCCATACATCCTTAGATCGATATCAATAACAAATCTGTGCTTCGGTTGGCACCAGTGTCCAGACACCAGAATCTAGATGTAGATACCAGGACTTTATCCCAAACATCTAACATGTTAACAAACACAAGTGTCGATATCACCTGAAAACAGCATACCATCATCAGCATATAATAACATAGCAGCGGGGAGCGAGGCTCATAGCAGCGGGGAGCGAGGTTCACTAGCAGCGGGGAGCGAGGTTAACTGCCACCTGCTGATTGGAATTGACAGAGCAGCCTCTTGACTGCAACCTCTCGTCTAAGGTCACGGAAAATGTTTTAGTTGTTGAGAGTTACTTTAGTTATTGAGACTCTCAAGTCCATTGTCAGTATTAGCCCTATCCCCACTGATATTTGCCACATACATGATTGATATTTGTAAACAGACTGGATCCAGATGATGCTCTGAACAACTCTAAATTGCATCAATTTTGCCAAAGCAGAAACTATAGAATCAGATCTATATAATTCCTGAAGCAAACAGAGCAGACTCTGATCAGACGGCTTCTCTCTAGGAGCAGTCTGGTCTGGCTCCACTCTGTTTGCAAAGGTATAGAAAAGCATTATATACGGAGTAAAGTGTTAGAAAACAATATATAAGTATGCAATATCTAACATTATTATGATAATTAACATGCATAATGAACTGCCATATCTAGTTAATATTATTATAATTATAACATGAAATGAATTAACTAGAACTAGCATATGAACACAGAAATGTTAAGACTGTAAAAGATATAATTCTATCAGCAAACAGAGCAGACCCTGATCAGATGGCTCCTAGAGGAGCCATCTGATCAGGGTCTATTCTGTTTGCTGATGAAATCCTATACATCTGAACTGTCTGATCTGGGCCTACTCTGTTTGCAAAGGTGTTTATCGGAGCATCTACGAAGTTAATAGGTTGTCTGACATTTCGAATACACTCTTCAGAAATTAGGGGACAGCATTAAATTTTGTGGGGAAGAACAAGTAACGAGATGAGCTACAGGAGTTTGATCAGGGTGCTTCTGCAGCCTTATCTGATCTCTATCATGTCGAATGTGTCAGCGGCTGACACTGATCAATCAATAGGACACCTTAGCCAGAATGATGTGATCGCTCCACTAATTGGCCTTGCCAGAGGGAGGTCAGCATGTTCTCTTGCTAATTGAGCTGTCAGCACTAAAACAGGGTGCTGGTGTGCAAGAAAGGACAACAGCCCCAAATGAGGGTCCTGGTAAACAAGAATATTAACAATATAAAATAATTAATGAAGCCATTCCTTCATATTGACACCTCTGTAAAGGTCACGTTTTTGAAACCATTGTGATAAATAAAGCATTTGCTCCATAGGAGCAAAATTAATGCTCTATTTATCACAATAGTTTCTAACTACACAATTCTAAAACATTCCTTTTCTCTAGTAAATACTCCTTTTCAGCAGATTTATTCAAAGAAAGGTTGGATTGCAATGTATAGTCATGAGCTGATAGGATGAAGTATCCTACTCTACGTGATTGTAATTTCCTCATGGCGTTATTTCCACTTGTACAGTCATGTACTTTTATCATACTGTACACATCTGTCATCTTTGATCAGACCTGTGTACAGAATGATATGCTTGGATAAAATGCCAACTCAATGCTCCATGACTGTCAGAGAGAATTTGGTTATTAGATCAAAGAAAGGGTTTATACATTATAGCTATATAAACACATGCAAGTCTGTGTTTGTTTCATACTGTCATAATATGCTATATTTAGCCATACCAGATATATTTTCTACCACACAATTATTTTCACAGAATATTTTTGCACCTATTAGATTGTATTTCATACTAACCTATTGGTCTCTACTCTGTTTGCTTATAAAATAATAAAGATCTGATTCTAGAGTTTTTCCAAGGCCAACAATTCCCGGGAAGTGTTTCATAAAATGCCACTACAAAAATTTACTCCATAAATACGCCTTTCTACACTGTTGCAAACAGAGTAGAATCAGATAAGACAACTCCTATAGGAATTACCTGATCAAGGTCTGTTTTGTTTGCTTATGATATAATATAGATAGGAGTCTACAATATCTGGCACTGTGAAAAATGTGTCCATGAGCTATTATAACAATCTTATTAATATTTTCTTACGTGAATATTCATGGAATAAATGGTTAATTAATGGAATAAATGGTTAATTAATACTAAACTCAGTATTTCTTACATGATTATTCATGAAGTAAAGTGTTTATATATAGGTATTTATTGCACTTTGCTATATTTCCTTTTTTTTTCTGACTGTAACAAACTATTTTTATTGCCTCTAGAATGGTGTTGGTCTGCAACTCAGCTGGCCGAGACTGGTGAAAAGCTTTTAATGAGCATGGTACGTAGTTGCTGGAAATGAAATCGGCTGGAACATACCTCATAACGAGTAATTTTACCAGCTCTAGTCTGATTACTTCACACTCTAAATCTCATAAAGCACACAATGGTCATTAACACTTTCTCTCATAAAAATGCTTTTCCACACCTCTGCAAACAGAGAAGACCCAGATCAGATGGCTCCTATCTTCGAGACAATTCTAAAGAGTGGTCACAACATAGGGTTTGGTGGAGAAATGATGATCTTAGTATTGAGTATGCACCTTTATCTGTAGCTCTTGATATAGGAGATTTCTGCATTACTTTTGCCCTGCATTAACCCATTCCCGCATATTGACGCCTTTTGACGCCTCTGTAAAAGTCATTTTATGAAACCATTGTGATAAATAGAGCATTTGCTCCACAGGAGCAAATGCTCTATTTATCACAATGGTTTCAAAACTACACAATTCTGAAAATTTCCTTTTCTCCAGTTAATGCTCCTTTTTGGTAGATTTAATCAAAGAGGTTAGGTCTAAAAATAGCCTAAGTGGGAATGGGTTAAGCAACCACCTGCTTTTTAAGACTGCTATGTTCAATAAATCAATGGCCACTTAGGACAGGTTCTACTGTACGCACATACTTATGATTTTCAGAACTTTGGAATTTGACACAGCTTGCGAAAATGATAAGACAACATACACAGCATGGAAATCGATTCTCGTCTTGATTTAGTATGTGATAATATATAGTAGGATGTTAACTGAGTTAGCCGAGTTCTTAATTAATTCAGTTCATATAGCACTTGAGGCAAGCGCTCAGTACGTTCTTATGAGTATACTGCTGCTGGTAACTCCTGCATACAAATGACTTCGTAATGAACATGGGGAAAAGACTTGTGCCTGGCACACTAATATCTGCCGCAAGCTTCACAAACCAACCAATCTCCGTTTAAAATGTCTGTGTCTATTGCTAGATCATCCAGGTTTAATTTTCAGCTAGAACATTTAAATGGTGAAGGGCATTTAATCCTTTGTGCATCCTGAATCACTACATGAAGCTGGATTGTGGTCCGACCCTGTAAGAGTTGACACACATCAGAACTGGTCAGTCCAGCAGCTTAAAGGCAAATGCACAGTAATTGTCTTGGAATGGCCAAAGATTACCATCTCTGATAGATCAATAGAGCTGTCAATCAAATTGGCACCTGCTGTCAATAGCCAATGTACAGGTGCTTGTCAATTACTGAAATGGACACAGCGTTGTGTAAGGTAAGCTTCTTCGTAATTAAAGCTAATTGTATCTGATTGGCTAATGGCTACTATGGGAGCAATGATTTTGTATTGGTCGTCAAACTTGGCAAGATCTTGAATTGCTGTCTCTTCCATAGTTAAGAGTGATAATAATCGAACAATCAAAGAACCTTTGTTCAACACTTTGTGCCATATACACACAGAGCAGACCCAGATCAGATATCTCCTGTACAAGAAATAGTACAGAATAAGCTTAGAGCTACAGATAGAGGTGCGTACCCAAATACTAAAATCGTTATTTCTCCACCAAATCCTATACTGTGACTACTCTTTAGAATCGTCTCGAAGAGACAATTCTAAAGAGTGGTCACAGTATAGGGTTTGGTGAAGAAATAAAGGAGCTATGCTTGAAAATGTTTAAATTTACGCATCTTATCAGGATCGAACTCTGAATATAGACCCGATTCCACGGTATCTGCCATGGTCAATAATTTCAGCTAATCAATATTCATTGATTCTTACACGATTATTCATGTTATAAAGAATAAACGAACATACAATGAAAGAGCCATGTATTATGGGCAAATAATATGTCATGAGCATAAAATCAGGTTTAATTTGTTTACAAAATCCCGACATCAAGGTGATAATTTGATGAAACCCAGGTTTAGAATAAGGCCAATTTATCGGCCAAAAAGCCCCCAAAAAACAAGAGAATTCAAAGATGTAAATCCTACTATTTCAGCAAAGAATAAAATCCCAATATGGAAACATTTTGGACAGCAACTGTCATTACCATCTCCACAGTGCCGCTAATCCCAGTAGTTGGCTGTTTAACACTTACCCTACTGCCAAAAACAAAATCTCTGCTCAAATTTTGACATTCTGTGATTTTGACTACGTTTTATTTCAATCAAACTTTTGAGGACTTTTGATCGAGTATCAAACAGCTTGGATCCTGATGAGACGCCGAGTTACTCGGCGTCACATCTAGATCCCAGCTGTTTGCAAGTACGAGTCAGGTCTGGGCTAGCCGGATTAAGGGTAAAATGAAGTATTTTAATGTTTCTATACCCAGTTGTTACGAAATCGAAATTTGTTTTTTTCTTAATGCTATAGGTTGAGTCCCAGTGAATTCAACTGAATACAGTAACGAGTTATAAATACGACTGGAATAAACTGTCGTCATTAAACCATGCCTTAAATTATTTATTAAAGGTATTCGGGGAAATTTTAATATTACTCGAAACTCGATCATAAGAACTTCAGAGGACTAAAAGATTGGGTAATATATTAAACCAGATTCAATCATCCTCGAAAACTCCTTCAAACGAAACTTGTGATCATAAATGTGATGAAGTAATTGATTTAATCAATACATCTCTCAGCTTCAAACCTGGTCAACAAAAACTTCTTCAATTAATTGTTGACATCTTATCCTTTAAACATTCATGCAATAGATAATGACAACATGAATATTTAACCCATTACCTCATAGGCTATTTTTAGATCCAACCTCTTTGATTAAATCTACCAAAATGGAGCATTAACTACAAAAAGGGAAAATTTCAGAAGTGTGTAGTTTTGAAACCATTGTGGTTAATTGAGCATTTGCTCCTGTGGAGCAAGACTTTGTGCTCTATCTATCACTTTGGTTTTACAAAGTGACTTTTACAGAAGCATCAAAAGACGTCAATATGCGGGAATGGGTTAATAGCTGAATTCTTAACCCTTTCCTTCATTTAATCACCTTTTCACATATTTGCAAACAGAAGAACCAGATCAGGCGTCTCCCTAAAGGAGCTGTCTGATCAGGGTATGCTCCGCTTGCTAATGGATTTTGAAAGATCTATTCCTTTACTTTCTGAAATGGCCACAATGTTCCACCTTCCAAGTTTGATTATAACTATTTCGTCCATGAATATTCAATAGGTATTGAAATTTGGAATAAACAGAGAACAGGGAATTTTTGGTCATGACTGAAACTGTAGAATTATACCTGTAGGAGCCGTCTGATCTCGGTCTGAAGCATAAAAATGCATTTATATGACGGAAAGGGATAATTTGCTGAATTGAATTGAACACGGGATTCTGTGACCACGGTAAAAAAATTGTAGAATCAGACAAGCAAACAGTCAACAGACTGATCAGTCATCTCCTCATAACAACATGACCCACCTGAACCATCGATCACAGAAAAAAACAGCATCTGATCTCAATCAAAACTGTGAATTAACCCTTTCCCTCATATTGATGCCTTTTGAATCTTCTGCAAAAATCACCTGTTGAAACCATTGTGATAAATAGAGCATTTGCTCCTATAGGAGCAAATGCTCTATTTATCACAATGGTTTCAAACTACAAAATTCTAAAAAATTTCCTTTTCTCTAGTTAATGCTCCTTTTCGGTAGATTTATTCAAAGTGGTTGGATCTAAAAATAGCCTATGAGGTAATGGGTTAATGTCTTCAACCTTCATGCAATTCACTCTCAGATGCACTAAAGTCAGTTTTCCAATTGTGAACATGGCCATAAAGCCTCTGACATCCATAAAACCACAGGCCAGTAATTCATTCAACTACATTGCAGGTTTCAGGAACATCCAATCAAAACAGTTTTATATTCTTCTCAATACAATGAAATACCACAGAATCGCTCAATCATTTTTTTTCTCCTACGCCAGCTCTCCCGATTTCAAATTCTTGAGATTCAATAGATTTTCTGTAATCTGACAAGCAAATTTGCTTTTGGACGCTGCCATGTTCCATAATCTTATCTCGCAGAAGTCATTTAGTGACTTTTTTGCTCAGCAAATGCGATCGTCTAAATGAAACGAAATCCTAATGAAACCTTTTAGGCTAAAAGCCTGCAGAATGTTCACGGCCATTCAGTCACACAGCAGTGATGTGAGAACCTGCACAATTGTTCTGGTACTTCTTGTCTGTCTGGCAACAGAGCTTGTCATCATCACATGGGCTTTGAGAAACTTATAATTAGCCTATATATATCAACAACTGGATAAATGGAGACATGGCCTTATCTATTATACCATTACCTCATAGGTTATTTTTAGATACCTCTTTGAATAAATCTACCGAAAAGGAGCATTAATGAGAGAAAAGGATTTTTTTTTAGAAATTTTCAGTTCGAAACCATTGTAAATGCTCTATTTATCACAATGGTTTCACAAAGTGACTTTTACAGAGTTGTCAAAAGGCATCAATATGAGGGAATGAGTTAAGCACAAAATTCAAGCGTTGTTGAAATGTTAACCCGTTGCTCCATAAATATGCCTTTCTACACCTTTGCAAAACATGTAGACCCAGAAAATACGCATTTCTACACCTCTGTAAAAATCACTTATTGAAACCATTGTGATAAATAGAGCATTTTGCTCCAATAGGAGCAAATTAATGCTGTATTTATCACATTGGTTTCAAACTACAAAATTTAAAAAAAATTCTTTTCTCTAGTCAATGCTCATTTTTGGTAGATTTATTGAAAGAGGTTGGGTCTAAAAATAGCCTATGGAGGAAAGGGTTAAAAACTTTTACCCTGTCATTTTATAATGGACTCTACAGTAATACAACAACGGACCGTTTCACATTGAAATTTGAGTGCTCAAAGGATAAAGTATTCTTGCGTAATACATGACATGTCTTTCCCCAAAAAAAGTTCCCCTACGCAAAGACAGATGACTTAATTATAGCCAGATGATTCTGCCGGCTTAATTTGTTAAGAAACAGAAAGAGAGCCATATCTTTCAGCTGTAATCTTTTCCCAAAGAAATCGTGTATCGATTTTCGCCAGTCCGCTATTTTGGTGTGTCTGAAATATGAAAGCGCAAATGCCTCCAAACTCCACGTTTGTTCACGCTAAGACAAATCGGGGAAAGTTTAATACTGTTGTCTCATTTCCAACAATAAACAGTACTGGTGTGCATTATATTAACTTTTGGTTCAATTATCGTCACTCCCCGAGTTTGCCTGCGGCCTTATATAGAGGTACGGAATGAGAAGTCTTGACGTCGTCTTGATATTACCATTTACCAGTCTAAACCGCTAATGTCACCCTTGTCGAGAAAAAAACTCATTAGGTGACCAAATTTGGAAATTGCCGTTATATTATTTCATGAATCTGAATCTCATTATCAAAAAGCCTGCGACATAAGAACCAGGGAGTGTAAAAATTGACCATTAGCCGTTGGCTCTGTGACAATTTATGTTAGCATAGTTAACTCTTCACTCCATGAATATTCATATGAGAAATAATGACATAGATCCAATTAATATTAATTAAAACTTTTTTTATGAGGACACATGTCATGTACACAGGAATATTTAGTCATGACAGAAACTGTAGAATCATGTAGCCATCTGATCTGGGTCTACTCTGTTTGCAAAGGCATAGAAAGGCATTTTATGGAGTAACGGGTCAATTAGCTTAACCTTTCTCTTGCTGAATTTTAAAATACATTTCTCCTTCTTTACCCATGCCCTGTTGTATAATTACATATATCTTCACTGTGTACAAGTATTTCGCTGTGTAATCACTGCTGTGGAGTGCACTGGTTGCACAATCAACTTGTAAGTAGTGCAGACCCTGATGAGACAGCTCCTGCAGGAGCTGTCTCATCTGGGTCTTCACTATTTACAGGTAGGTATATTGACGTGAATAGCAAGCGAAGGGTTAATTTTCATAATGGCAAACAAGAGAATTTTTTATCATGGCAGAAACCGTAGAATTAAATCTAAATTATTCCACAAGCAAACAGAGCAGACCTTGATCAGACAATATCTACAGGTAGGTCTACCCTGTTTGCAATGGCTTGAACCCTTACAATGCTAAATTTTCGAATGCACTATCCCAAAATTCAAACAGGTCAGGCTTACGTTGAATATTTAATCCATTCCCTCATAGGCTATTTTTAGATCCAACCTCTTTGAATAAATCTACTGAGAAAAAACAACTTCTATGCATATCAAAAAATGTAAAAGAATAATCTGTATTTTTCCTCCAAACCCAATGTTGTGACCGCTCTTTAGAAAAACATCTCTTCATGACGATTCTAAAGAGAGGTCACAACTCACAACATAGGGTTTTGATGGTGAACTGATGAATTTTAGTACAGCCATGTTCCTTCAGTTGTCATATACAAAAGGGCAATTGATCTTGATCTTACATTGTTTTCACCTGTCAAAGTGCCTTTCCATATAATAGGTAATCATTCAATCATGAAAAGCAATTTGTACAAGTAGAATGATGGCAAAGATTTCGCCTGCAAATTTCTAAGCATTGGCCCAATGAATGGCCTCTATTGACCGCTGGTCAAATATTGATGTTCTGCTCTGTAAGACCCATCCACTTTGTGTCTTTAGATGACTCATGGCGACATGTTAAAGTGCTTTGATCTAAAGATGTTGGAATCTTCTTTATTTACGAGAAAATATCCAAAATAAATAGCTCAAAGCAATTCCAAGAGAAAAATCCAGGCCATAATTATAAGCAGAGCGATCGGTGACTGCCCTAACAGTAATAACTCATCATGAAATATCGGCCAATATGATGGCATAATCCCCAGCCTAATCAAGTGGAATATTTGTTTATTTATGGCAGTACCAAACTGAGTACCCCTTTGTCTTAGTGTGCCCTTTTCCCCCAAACACTGGACAGCACTCTCTCAGTGTTCCATTCAATAAACAAGTTTTCTTATACAGTAAAACCGCTCTATACTGGACGTTAAATTTAGTATAAATATAGATATGTCTTGGAGACCGGTAGCAGCTTAACCATTTCCTCCATAAATACGCCTTTCTACACCTCTGTAACAGTCACTTCTTGAAACCATTTTGATAAATAGAGCATTTGCTCCTATAGGAGCAAATGCTCCATTTATCACAATGGTTTAAAACTACAAAATTGTAAAAAAAATCCTTTTCTCTAGTTAATGCTCCTTTTCGGTAGATCTAATCAGAGGTTGGATCTAAAAATAGCCTATGAGGTAATGGGTTAATGAAAGGTGAAAGTCATGCGTAAACTCTATGTTGTGACCACTCTTTAGAATCATCTCTCTTGAGGAGACGATTCTAAAGAGTGGTCGCAACATGGGGTTTGGTGCAGAAAGGATTATTTTAGTATTCGAGTATGCACCTTTATCTGTAGCTCTGGTATATTGTATTCCAAGTTTGTGGAGATAATAATAACAGTATCTCTCTATCAACCTATAACATGCTTTTGGAATTTCAAACAGGTTTTTTCTTCATAAAATTGCTCTGGGTGCAACCCAGAGCAACTCAGCACCAAAGGAAGACAAAAACAATTTGTATTTTGTAGTTTTATAAAGAAGTCGAAAATGAGCATTTTGGAACCAAAGCTTAAACAACAGTTTTGCAGGCCAAAAAAAATCTTCAAGTGTTAAAGACTTGCATATCATAACTTATCACACGATTAAACTATTTATGGTTACAAACCTGCCATTTTCATCAATCTTATCTTCAAAGCACTGAAACTAAAGATGGGAGGGGGAGATAATGATGATGGAGATGAAATGATTGATGACTACCGTTCTCAACTTTTATAGCTTATGTGTGATTTATTTGCGATTACAATTTCCAAAACCACTTTTCGAAATAGATTTCATCTAATATTGCAAAGCTACGTTCTTAGAATCTTTAAAGGCTCCGAGGGGAATTAATATATCTTTAAACATTTCTTAGAGATTACCAAATGTTCACCAACTGTTTACAACATTCTTAGAGAAAAACCGACTTCCTCAGTATGTTATGCCGTGAACCTGTACCTGTGATCTGCTGAATAATTAAAACTGGCTCCTCCTATTTTGAATATTAATTAAGCCTTTCCCTCAAATGAAAACTTTGTCATACCTTTTGCAAACACAGTAGACCCAGATCAGACAGCTCCTGTAGGAGCAGTCTGATCAGGGTCTGCTCTATTTGCCTTTTGACAAGATATAGCCCTTTCCTTCATATAAACACATTTTTAGGCACTTGCAAACAGAGAGGGGTCTGCTCTGTTTGCTTATGAAATCATAACAGACGTGTCACTCTTCAGTATCTACTAGTACCAAAAAATCATGTGTACATAAATTTATGCCATTATAAAAATTTAGCTAATTAATATTCATGACATCATTATTTCTTACATGAATATTGAACAGGGAAAATATGCCTTTCTACGCCTTTGTAATAGTCACTTCTTGAAACCATTGTGATAAATAGAGCATTTGCTCCATAGGAGCAAATGCTCTATTTATCACTATGGTTTCAATACTACACAATTCTAACATTTTCCTTTTCTCTTGTAAATGCTCCTTTTTGGTAGATTCATTCAAAGATGTTGAGTCTAAAAATAGCCTATGGAGGAATGGGTTAAAACTTAAAATGTGTATCTATGAAGCAAAGGGTCAACAGATATGTAACTGAAATTGACTTGTATCAGCGTGTCTCTGCTGGAGCCGGCAAGACCCGAGTTAACAAATCATTCCATTAGACCTCCATTCCGGGACAAAGTCATCTTTTATAATATCCAAAATTGATCAGCCATTAGCCCATTATAAGTTATTGGCGGGTAATAGCCTTTTAATGATATACTCTCCCATACATTCTGCACCAACGATAACAAAATTAAGCCAAT
This sequence comes from Azorinus chamasolen, assembly GCA_963576725.1. Lineage (NCBI taxonomy): Eukaryota > Metazoa > Mollusca > Bivalvia > Cardiida > Solecurtidae > Azorinus > Azorinus chamasolen. The sequence goes on along the minus strand of OY755240.1, from coordinate 16,054,513 downwards.
CACTGCATCATTTGTTGTTTAAAGTTTGGTTTGATTTCGTTTTTATGATTTTGCCTCCATACAAAATTATTCCTAGTCATGCCAATAAAAGACTGCTGCAGGGAAAGCTAAGAACCTGCAGTAACATGATTCATGAAATTTAATTTATGCCCTGAAAAAGACGTTGCCCCCGGTTACTGGGTTCTGATTTTAGTCTTTACTTATCCTTGTCCTATTACTGATGAGCTGATTTAGGGCTATTTTCAAGTGATTTTATAGCCATTATTGGGCTATGTTCCCAATGGCAAAAAGTGTTTTTTCCTTCCAGTTTTGAATGAAAAAATTCCCAATTCGTTAAAGAATTAAATTCAGCCAGACCAAAACTTCTAAAATTCATAAACAAACAGCAGACCCAGATCAGACAGCTACTACAGAGGTTTTGGTCTGACTAGGTCTATTATGTTTGCAATGGACAAATTTTAGGAGGGAATAGTGCTGAAATCATCTTACAGCTAGAAAATTCCCAAATCAGACAAAATTCTCCCAATTTCAGGGACATGGGTAATCTACTCAAAATGGTGTTTTATTGCAAACAGCTTTACATCCAATCAAAGTGTCAAACAGCTTGGATCCTGATTAGACCCCGTGTAATTCGGTACCTCATCAGGATCCAAGCTGTTTGACACTTGGTCAACAGTTTCCCTACAGCTTAACTATTTGCATGCTAAGTAATTTTTCCTCTGCAACAAATGTTATCTGCTTCAATTCTAAAAAAAATGACTTTTCTCTAATTTCTTTGCAAAAATATGATCAAGATGACAAACAGTTTGGATCCTGATGAGACGCCGCATTATGCGGCGTCTCATCTGGATCCAAACTGTTTGCATAGGTAATCACGGTTTCGCCGCTAGCGTGCAAAGAGTTAATTGAATCGTAAAGTGGTCAAAATTGAACCGATCCAAATTTAAGCTGGCACCATTTTTATACAGCAAGTAACAGTTCATTTGGCCACTTCAGGACAGTGTGAACAATCATTAAAATATTCCACTTCATTAGAGATCTACGATTGCCATGTTGACGCGGATCATCTCATGAATTATTCACGAACTCATGGCATCTCTATTATGTTGATTAACCTTTTACACACCGTAAACAGCTCACATTTGGGTCATTGCAGTACATTTTTCTGTTGACTTTCTAACAAATCACTGCAAGACTTTAGAAAATGGGATCCTTTCTATAATTTATACTCATGATCAAGTGTTCTAGTTTTTCATGCTGTTCTTTAGTCCAGACCCTTTGCATGTCAGAGATAAGTTGGGATTTGTCTTGTCGAGGGGATACCAGTGCTAGTGAATTGCTAACAATAATTTTAGAACCACATTATCAACCTCGTCAAAGAAAATGAAACAAAGAAAGAAATTACAATCAATGACGTTATAACAACTGACATACACTTGCAGAATATCAGGTCAGTTTAGTGCATGATAGCGCATGCCCAATATGCATTTCGCATGCTTGGAGCCATTCTGAGACTGACATGCAACATGTCAAGTCTAGATAAGGCAGTTCATGTTTTATTTTTGATTTAAGAGAGTAACTGATCATTTGTATTGGCTCCTTTCATCTTTTGACAATCTGGATTATTGCATTAGCTCAAACACGGGATAAATTTAATAAAACATACATTTCCTGGAAAAACAAAGCCCTGTAGAAAACAAATATGAGTGTATAATTTGATTGGCTGCCATTCAAACCCAGCAACATAAAACACAGAATACTGACGTCAACTTCTTGTCCCTTTATCTCACAGAAACGTGTTTTCAAGCATTTGCAAACAGAGTAGACCCAGATCAGACGGCTCCTATAGGAGCCGTCTGATCAGGGTCTGCTCTGTTTGCTTTTGACATGATTCTATTATATTTGTCATAGCAAATCATTCCCGTGAAAAAAGTTCATATAAAAATTAAGCTAAAGAACATTCATGTTGTGATTATACTTTATGTGAATAACAGCAAACAGGGAAAGGGTTAACCCTTCCCTTCATAGACACACCTTTTCAGGCCTTTGTAGGTAGAGTAACAAACAGGGTAGATCCAGATCAATTGACTCCTGTAGGATCAGGGTCTACTCTGTTTGCTAATGAAGTTATAATAGATTTCTACGAATCAAAACTAATCTTGTGTACATAATTATGTCAGTATAATAATTCAGCTTATATATATTCATAAGATTATTATTTCGTACATGAATATGCAACAGAGAAAGGGTTAACATTTTGTTTTGTATACATTTAACAAGAACACAATTCCATGATATCAGTTTCAAGCAAAAGTATAATAAAAGTCCAAGGTCCAAAATCTTCCCTCTTAAAAAGGGTTGTCCTTCAGAAAGATTACCTATCAATAGATCAAATTTGAAAGTGAAAAGGAACGAATGTCACATAATTGCGCATAAATTTGTTCACATTAACGAATGCTTGGATCTTTTCGCCATTCCCACAAATGCAGAAGGCTGTTGCTAAGAGGTTTGAAGTGAGCTTGAAAGAATTTGTAAATCAAATCGACTCAAACCCCAGTTCGCATAAAATCACAAAAGCAGATTAAGAGTTAAAATGTACTCTTACGAATAAAAAAACACTGCAGCTCAATAAGGTTTTTATCATTTAACCCTTTCCCTGATATAAACGTGTTTTCATGCATATGCAAACAGAGTAGACCAAGATCAGACGGCTCCTAGAGGAACCGTCTGATCAGGGTCTACTCTGTTTGCTTTTAGAAATTGAAAGATCTGTTTCTTTGCTTTCTAAAATGTCTACACTGTTCAACCTTCCATATCTATTTATAACTATGTTGTTAATGAATATTCAGTAAGTATTGAAATTTGAAACAAACATAGAACAGGGGAAGGGTTAACCACCAGTTGAACTTCACATTTACTTTACATGTCTATGGGTTAAATGACCAGGAATTAATGTGTTGGTGGCAACTGTATTAATCCTTTACTCCTTAAATACGCCTTTCTACGTCTTCGCAATCAGAGCAGACCCAGATCAGACGGCTCCTGTTGGAGCCATCTGATCAGGGTCTGCTCTGTTTGCTTATAGAATTTTAAAGATCTGTTTCTTTACTTTCTAAAATGGCTACAATGTTCCACCTTCCATATTTCATTATAACTATTTTGTCCATCAATATTCAGTAGGTATTGAAATTTGAAATCAACATTGAACAGGGAAAGGGTTAAATGAAATTAAAAGATGACAACTATCTAACGAATCTACATGTACATGCAAGCAGATTAACAAATATTGTGAATATTGATCAAATCGATTAATAAATCATTAAGTCATTAATTATTTTTTGTCCTATGCTAGGCATAGACACGATTAATCATTATGTCCAGACGTGAGGATTTTCATACAATAGCACAAATTCATACGGCCATTTGATCCTATAAGGCTGTATTACAATTCTGGGTGGGTGCTATTAGAATTACCAGTAGATTTCATGACTTTTCCAACAGAAAAAGAAAACCTAGCACAATCTACCTGGATACACAGAACAGGAAATGAAACAACTTAGAAATAGAACTAATTTACCAATGTCGATTTTAACCATGATCCTTTGACTTCTGTATGCAATCAGCCGTGACCGATATCCGGCATCCTACACCCAGCAATAATCGTTCATTAATAATGACTTTCATATGGAATCAACCAGCTTCCGCTCATGTATGCAAACATAATGATACTCTACAACGTTCAATTACTTCTGTACATCGAAGAATACTGGCAACAGTACCAGATAAGTTAACCCCTTTATCTCATGAATATTCATGGCTTTTGGAATATTACTTTTGTGTTCATGACAGATACTGTAGAATCTGATCTATATAAATTCTATAAGCAAACAGTGTTACTGTGCAGACCCTGAACAGATGTCCCCAACGGGGGCCGTCTGATCTGGGTCTACTATTTTCCAACAGACATCAAAAGGTGTCTTCGATGGTTTTGGACTCCGAAAATACAGCATGGTCATGCTGCATTTGAAGAGATGATACAGCTCATCATAAAATGCCTGTTAAGCATGATAAAGGTACTTTAAAAACCTGTGGTTAACCCTTTCACCGCCGCAGTCGCATAAATGCACCACGACAAATAGTGCAGTCCCAGATCAGACGCCGCCTTTTCAAGGCGGCGTATGATCAGGGACTACACTATTTGTCTCAATCTCTATATGTGCTTTATTCCTTTGAAATTTGCATTTACTGAATGTTTTATGTGCTTTATTCCTTTGAAATTTGCATTTATTTATCTCATTTCCTTATTTTACTGAATGTTTTAACAAACTTGGATTGCAGACGACAATTAGAAATTTGGCGCCAAAAGGGTTAAAGTTGAAATCCAAATCTAGTGTCATTTCTGTAAAAGACTTTCAGCCCTATCATGTTATGCACAGCTTGCATTTGAAAATGGCTTGGATCCAGATGAGACGCCGAGTAACTCAGCGTCTCATCAGGATCCAAACTGTTTGATACTCTCTGTCAATAGTTTCCGAAATATTTGAACGAATCGGTTCCAAGTAAAAATAGTAACAGATCAGCGTTTTAGCCGACTTAATTCTTCAATACAAGAAGGGTTAACGACAAATTTTACAACAATTCCAACAAAGTCACGGAGCTAATCAAATAATTGCCTACATCAAAAACCGGAAAGATATTTCAGCATCTCCACCTTTCTTTCATCTTGGTCCTTTATCTAACCTTATCAAACCAGCAAACAAATATTGCCGCCAATTATAAATCACATATTGGGAAATGTTACTTTGATTACGTTATTTCTGAAATACATAAAACTATTTACGATATTGAATTATTGACCTAAATATTATCATCTTCACACTGCTCCGGACAATCTCCCACAGAAAGTTCAACTAACCCTTAACCTGATGAAACCAGGTCCAGACAAGATGCATAAATTTAAACATTTTCAAAATTAACTCCTTTATTTCTCCACCAAACCTTATACTGTGACCACTCTTTAGAATCGTCTCTACGAGACGATTCTAAAAAGTGGTCACAGTATAGGGTTTGGCGGAGAAATGACGATTTTAGTATTTGGGTATGCATCGTTATCTGTAGCTCTTGTAAACCCATACCAGACAGCTTCTACATGATCAGTCTGATCAGGATCTACTCTTTTTGCTTACCAAACAATGCAGACCTGATTCTACAATTTCTGCCAAGGCAAAAATATCCTGTGTTTCATGTACCATTATCTCAATCCAGCTTATCAATATTTATGATGTCATTAATTTCTCATATGAATATTCAACAGGTAAAGAACTTTTTGCAAACAAGTCACCCTTGAGATCAGTGCCAAACAGGGTGATCAGTGCAAAACAGAAACGAACAAGATTAGCATCACATTCCGCAGACTTCCTCAGACATTAATTATCTTCATTTTTACCGTGATAATGTTTTCTCCGAAACTGATAAATTGAAACGTTTTTTTACGTAGTTGTAGCTTACAAACCTGATAAGCAGAGCGCGGGTATCTGAATGCCCGATACCCTTTTAATGACAGAAAAAAATTCCCTTTAACCTTAATCACCTGTTCAATATTCATGTACGAAATAATGCATAAATATTCATTTGCAGAATCTTTATCCCTTTCCCTCATATAAACGTGTTTTCACGCATTTGCAAACAGAGTAGACCTAGATCAGACGGCTCCTAGAGGAGCCGTCTGATCAGGGTCTACTCTGTTTGCTAATAGAATTTCAAAGATCTGTGTCTTTACTTTCTAAAATGGCTACAAAGCTCCACCTTCCATATTTCATAATAACCTTTTTGTCCATGAATATTCAGTAGGTATTGAAATCTGTAATAAACATAGAACAGGGAAAGGGTTAAAATGGATTTTGTGGCCATGGCAGAAACTGTAGAATAGGATTTATGTTGTCATACACAAGCAGAACAGACCAGGATCAGACAACTCCTTTAACCCTTTCCTCCATATATATACGCCTTTCTACGCCTCTGTAAAAGTGACACCTGTTGAATGCTCTATTTATCACAATGGTTTCAAATTACAAAATTCTAAAAATTTCCTTTTCTCTAGTAAATGCTCCTTTTCGGTAGATTTATTCAAAGTGGTTGGATCTAAAAATAGCTTATGAGGGAGTGGGTTAAAGAGTATTCAAAAACTAAAATCGTTATTTCTCCAAACCCTATATTGTTACCACTCATTCGACTCATCTCAAAGAGACGATTCTAAGGAATGGTCACAACATAGGCTTTGCTGGAGAAATAAAGGACTCGGATTTTCTTTGAAAATGTTTTAATTTACACATCTAATCAGGGCCTCTGTTCTTTAGATTAGTTATGGCTATTGTCTGCTTCAAAAGCTGTGAGTCTTTTTAAGTTTCTGGAGTAATTGAACAAGCATCAATAAGAGAGCTAATACTTCTGTAGCCACAAGTGCAGAAAGTTTAACCCTTACAATGCGGGGACACCAGTCACTCCTGTCCTTTGCAAACAGTGTAGACCCAGATGAGAGGGCTCCTAGAGGAGCCCTCTCATCAGGGTCTGCACTGTTTGTCATGTTACACTTTTCTTTAGAAGAATCCCTAAATATTAACTATAAGCTTGACCTGTTTGATTTTTGGAACAGTCCATTTGAACATGCAGCGTTATACGGGTTAATGTTAAGCATGTAGATGGAGTTATGAGAAGTACGATTCCTATGTTCAGCCATTTTACTATTCTATTAACTCTTTCCTCCATAAATATGCCTTTCTATGCCTTTGTAAAAATAACCTATTGAAACCATTGTGATAAATAGAGCAAAATTTTGCTCCTATAGAATCAAATGTTCTATTTATCACAATGATTTCAAACTATACAATTCTAAAATTTTACTTTTCTCTAGTAAATACCCCTTCTACAAGACTTAAGTGTCATCTGCTCCAATTATCAATAAAATATGTTTTTCCATTTTTCAAGAATTCAGCTTCAGTTTTACAAATGAGTGGAGAGTGGAGAATAAGCCTTTCCTCTATGAATATTCAGGAGCCGTCTGATCTGGGTCTTCTCTGTTTGCAAAGGATTAGAAAGGTGTATTGATGGAGCCGAGGGTTAAGGTCCCGATTTCAATATTTCACCATAAGCATGCCAACAGCTGCACATTTAACCCGTTTCCTCATGGGCTATATTTAGATCTAACCTCTTCGAGTAAATCTACTGAAATGTAGCATTTACTAATTACAAAATGGAAAATTTTAGAATTCTGAATGCCAAACAGCATGTGCAGATCCTGATCAGACAGATCACAACCTGTTGCCTCATTTCCCCATGTACAGCAATATGATACCTCTGAGGTTCAGTAAATACAGTCATCTCTACATGCTTTTTTTCCATTGCTCGGCTTAAAGTTAATACATTCATTCATCACGGTCATGCTATGCGATCCAAATATCAGTCACCTTCAATTTCAAACTATGACCGACTGAAACAGGGAATAGACAATAAGACTGTCAACCTCATTAACCCTTTACTCCATGGATGCGCCTTTATACTCCTTTGCAAACAGAGTAGACCCAGATCAGAAGCTCCTGAAGGAGCCGTCTGATCAGGGTCTGCTCTGTTTGCTTATGATATAATATAGATATGATTCTAGTTTCTGCCATGGCCATTAATTCCTGTGTGTCCTTGTGCTATTATAACAATTGATCTAATTAATATTCATGATGTCATTATTTGTTAAATGAATATTCATGGACTAACAAGTTAACCCTTCGCTTGCTATTCACGTCAATATACCTACCTGTAAATAGTGAAGACCCAGATCAGACAGCTCCTGCAGGAGCTGTCTCATCAGGGTCTGCACTATTTACAAATTGATTGTGCAACAAGTGCACTCCACAGCAGTGATTGCAGAGAGAAATAATTGTACACAGTGAAGATATATGTAATTATACAACAGGGCATGGGTAAAGAAGAAGATTCAGCCAGAGAAGGGTTAATTAACCCTTACAGTGCGAGACACAAGTCACTAATGTTCTTTGCAAACAGATTGCCAGACCCATATGAGAGAGAGCTCCTAGAGGAACCCTTCCATCAAGGTCTGCTCTGTTTGTCATGTTGTAACACATTTCTTTAGAAAAACCCTTAAATATTCACTGTAAGCTTGACCAATTTGAATTTTGGAATAGTCCATTTGATGTAAGGGTTAAACACCGATGGGTCAATCCACTTTGAATATTCATCACTCAAAGATTTAGTCAAGTTGCATTTTACAGAGGTTAATTGAAAATTAATGTTGAATTCTCAAATTTTCTTCCATTTCAATATAATAAAGCCAGCCTCTTAGTAAAGTTAATTGAGTGGAACTTTAAGTTTTAAAATCCATTAACTATATATGAGGTTTTACAAAACATAAATGAAAATTGACAGCCCTTTCAAATGCTGATGTATTTACTCGGAATATTGGCTGCTTTAAACTGTCACTTAAAATAAAACAGGTCATAAAACTTTAAAATAGCAGTGGGTTTAGCACCGTAGTTAAATCAATTCCCTGAAACTGGCCATAAAAATATCTGTAAATACTGTATTTTATTAACACTTGGCATGTTGTGCAGGCATTTTTGAAATCCGAGGCAAACAGTGCAGCTCTAGATCAGAGCAACAAAGCTTCTTATCAGGAGTCAAACAATCTGACATCAGAGGTCCAGATAAGATGCGTAAATTAAAACATTTCCATGAATAACTCGTTTATTTCACCACCAAACCCTATGTTGTGACCACTCTTTAGAATCGTCTCTTCGAGACGATTCTAAAGAGTGGTCACAACATAGGGTTTGGTGGAGAAATGACGATTTTAGTATCCGAGTATGTACCTTTATCAGTAGCTCTTTACATTCTAAGAGTTTTCAAAATGAAATGAGTTATTTCTGGCCATTATAATATGGATGACACCAATTTGGAGATTTATAAATGAACCTATTCCCTCATATTGACGACTTCTGACGACTCTGTAAAAGTCACTTTGTGAAACCATTGTGATAAATAGAGCATTTGCTCCTATAAAAGCATTATTAAATGCTCTATTTATCACAATGGTTTCAAACTACAACATTCTAAAACTTTCCTTTTCTCTAGTTAATGCTCCTTTTCGGTAGATTTATTCAAAGAGGTTGTATTAATATTCATTCAAGAAACAATGACACTGTACATGTCTTATGGCTGAATTTTTATATTGTTATATCAACACCCATCAGCACTATTTCCCTGTTCTATAATTATTTAGTCCAAATTTTAATACCTACTGAATATTCATGGACAAAAATAGTTATAATGGAATATGGAAGGTGGCACATTGCAGCCATTTAAGAAACTAAAGAAACAAATTATCAAATTCCATTAGCAAACAGAGCAGACCCTGATCAGACGGCTCTTACAGGAGTCGTCTGATCTGGGTCTACTCTGGTTGCAAATGCAAGAAAGGCCGCAGTTTCCAAGTAAAGAAGGGAGAGCACATCGTACAGCAGTTGTCGTTCCACTTTGGTTGTACCTCTGAACTTGTCTGGGATGGTTTTTCCTTGCCAGACTATGACAAGCCGACAGCTGTTAGTTGGAATTCCGTGATAAAACAGTAGACATACACAGTAAAACCTATCTAATGTTATCGCTTACAACTGGCCTAAATCTGGGTCTTTAACATCAACGACTTTTTCACACCTTTGCAAACAGAGTAGACCCAGATCAGATCGCTCCTGTAGGAGCCATCTGATCAGGGTCTGCTCTGTTTGATTAAGAAATTGTAATAGATCTGACTACAGTTTCTACCAATACCAAAACATCCTGTGTACATAAATATCCAAATTATAAAAATTCAGCTCATAAATATTCACGATGTCACTATTTCTTACATGAATATTCAACAGGAAAAGGGTTCCGACAGGCTGCAGCTAAATACATGACAAAAATAATGCCGAAATCCCCAAAAGACGATATTTCTGTAAGTCACTCCTTCATCATTGTTTGGAACCAGATGATATTGAGAGCATCTCTAGGCTTCATTGTGATCCTTTTTTTGTGGGGTCTTTTTTGACCGAGTATTGTATACTAATTAAAAATAAAATATTCAAGAATTGCAGCAGACGACAAGATTTTGCAGACGACAATTTCGCCATGGTAAGGTTAAAACAATTAATCAGAAAAGACAGTAATGAATTTTTTACTCATTCTTCCACTTTCTGCTGGCAGACTGAACTGAGAATTATTTCTCAGAATATATGCACACCATCAGCAAGCTGAAACTGTCGTCTGCTTAAACCCTTTACTCCATGAATATTCATGAAAGAAATAATGTACATGAAAGAATACCAACTAGCTTAACCTATTCCTCCATGAATATTCATGTAAGAAATAATGATGTCATGAATATTAATTAGATCAATTTATTATCATAGCCATGGAATAAACTGTAGAATCAGATCTATATTATATCATAAGCAAACAGAGCAGACCCTGATCAGACGGCTCCTGTAGGAGCCGTCTGATCTGGGTCTACTCTGTTTGCAACGGCTAAGAAAAGTGTATTTATGGAGCAAAGGGTTAACTCATTACATCAGATATTGTGTCATGTACCATAATTAATATTTACTTAACCTTTAACCTGACAAATATTTCATGTAGCAAATAATGACATATGATGACATAGCTGTGTCTGTAGATTGGCATATGAATAAGAGACATTTAAGCCGAGGCAGAAAGTGTGGAATCAGATAAATATAATTTCTTAACCCTTTCCCTGTTCTTTATTCATGATAGAAATAATGACATTATGAATACATGTACCGAGTTTTGTATTCATTATAGTATACATGTAAACATTTCTAGGAATGTTTTTGATTTGACTAACTGTAGAATCAGATCTATATCATGGTCAAGAGCAAACAGAGCAGACCCTGATCAGACGGCCCCTATAGGAGCCGTCTGATCTGGGTCTACTCTGTTGCAAATGGATGAAAATGCATTTATATGAAGGAAAGGGATACGCAATCAGAGAAGACCCTGATCAGATGCCTCCTACTGGAGCTGTCTTATTTTGTGTCAGGTGTGTAAATGAAGTCTCCATCTAGTAAAGCGTAAATATAAATAAATAAACTTGAGAGTAATTATTAACGCCCACAAATGATACTCCTTCCGAATTTGAACCAAGTCAAGTAAACAGAAAGAAACATGTTATTATTTCAACATGTTATGATCATGCAAACATCCTTTGCCTCTGTAACCATAGCAATGACTGGTTTTGTCATTAAAATGCATCTCCCAAAAGTCGTTTGGTCTCATCACAAAGACGCGAGTCAAACCTCCTGGTAGCTGGATTACTGTTATTCATCTTCGACAATGCTTTGCCATTAGGTGGTCTTTTGCGGCTTTTTTTCAGTCTTCCGTAACACGCTCAGACGGTTTTCACACACTAAAGTGGTCTACATGTCAAGTCAAGGAAAAAAAATACCGTCAACTGATTAATGATGAACTTGTAATTGTAATAAATGATCAAATCCTATTCAAAGGCATTCCGTTTTTGTGGCAAAATGGCTGAAAACGCTAAACTTTATTGAGAACATCGATTTCTCCCTGCATTTTAGCACTACTTAATAAACAACAGTGTCAAAATCCGAGCATGTTGATGAAATCCCAAGGTGTGTACATTTCAGAAAATTGCTTCTTTTTCGACATAATCATCTTGACAATTGTTATTTGCAAGACAAGAGATCCTTATTTTTAACCCATATTAGGCTATTTTTAGATCCAACCTCTTTAAATAAATCTACTGAAAAGGAACATTTACTTTAGTAGTCATGGAGTAAAGGGTTACGGTAAGTAAACTGTCTGCCAAAATTGTCGTCTGCTAGAATTTCCAAAATACTTTTTTTTCTAAGAGTAAATCGGATGAGATGAGCAGTTACTTGACTTCTATCTGAATCGAACTCTTTGGTATAGATTAACCCTTTCCGTCATAAATTCGCCTTTCTACGCCTCTGTTTAAAATCACCTGTCGGAACCATTGTGATAAATAGAGCATTTGCTCCTATAGGAGCAAATGCTCTATTTATCACAATGGTTTCAAGGAGTGGTTATTACAGAGGCGTAGAAAGGCATATTTATGGAGGAAAGGGTTAATGCCTCTATAAAATTAATCTAATTAATATTCATTTTGTCAGTAAATTTTACATGAATATTCATCAAGTAAAGGTTAAATTAGGGTCTGTACAATTTCAAATTGCGTAACACCCAATAAAGTCGCAAAGTCCCCCAATAGAATAACAAAATAAAATCGATATTAACATTTAGAATTGCGGGACGTGCTTATTACACTAACATCTGCCAAACAGTGTTGACCCAGATCAGAGGGCTCCTAGAGGAGCCGACTGATCAGGGTCTGCACTGTTTGTAACTGAAATCTTCTAACAAGTTTATGCCTTTTGTACTACATAAGTGGACTCTATACTTAAACATCGATGGGCTATTCCACTCGGAAATTTCGACATCGACAGGGTAAATAATAAACTCTCACTTAGAATTCTACTTAAACGAAATTTTCACAGTTTTAAGAAAGGAATAAAACCAATCACTAGGGGACTATAAAACTCTTTTGCAAGAAATTCAAATTTCTTTTCTGCCTCCACATTATGATGCATGTACATTCAAACTTCAGCACGTGGGGAGAATTTTCATCAACCCCAATTTCAACTTTCCCCTTCTGTAAATACAACAACTTTCTTGAATGCTATTCACATAGACACATCTCATCAGCATCCAACCTCTTTCCCATCCCTTCATAGGCTATTATTAGATCCAACCTCTTTGAATAAATCTACCGAAAAGGAGCATTAACTAGAGAAAAGGAAAATTTGAGAACTTTGTAGTTTTGAAACCATAGTGATAAATTGGAGAGACGATTCTAAAGAATAGTCACATCACAGGGTTCTGGTGGATAACTAAAGAAGTTATTCTTGAAAATGTAAATTTACCCATCTTATCTGGATCTCTGTATAGTGTAATGTTCCAAGATATACAGACTAGGGGCATCGTGACCATCAGACAAACAGAAGTAGTCGGTGTTTAATGCCTATTGCTCATATAATGAAAATGTTGACAGCAGGGCGGTTCATGCTGGCAATTGTAAAACAGTAAACCTGCTACAATATACAGGCGAGGTTCAGTCATGAACAAGCAAGCTACTGGTATCTCGGATTGTTTCAAAATGTTTCGAAACGTTTCAACAGCTTTTAATTACACACTCTTTTGGAGTTTCATAATCTTTCAAAAATTCAAAATTGTTTGACGAACACTCATGAAAAAATAACACTCAAGAAAAATTGTTTAGAGATTTGCCAAGGCGGCAAAAAGAATGCAAGTCATTCCGTAGAGAATAGACTGTGACTAAAGGTGTCTTATGCTTGCCAAAAGGTAAGAGAAGGGATGCAAAAAGGCATAAGTATAAGAGAACCAATTTCATTTGTACAAACACCTTTAAACCCTTTCCCTGTTCTGTGTATTTTAATACCTACTGAATATTCATGGCCAAAATAGTTATAATGAAAATATGGAAGGTGGAACATTGAAGCCATTATAGAAAGTAAAGAAACAGATCTTATCAAATTCCACTAGCAGACAGAGCAGACTGATCAGAGGGCTCCTATAGGATCTACTCTGTTTGGTTGAAGATGAGACCTCTGTTATCTCGAACAAGTTTGTATGGTCCCTTGAAGTTCGAGATATTCGAAGTTCAACTGTACTTTAAAAGTTATGATCCAACGATGATCATGCTTGTCCTGAAGTATGATTTTGTTAAAAACTGGATAACTCAAAGAATACTTTAATTTGAAAGATCAAGTTATGGCATATTGAAATAATTGTTCAGCAACTTTCAATCTGAAAAGCAGACAGCACACTTAGCATCGAAATGGAATTACAAAACCAGCATATTTTGTTTTAGCAATATGCCTCCACCAAATCGGATGTTACTATATCCGTTGTCTGCTTTCCCTCTTGTAATTACGAAGTTTGACAGGCGAAGATGAAGACCGCTTTTTCTTACACCCACTTTAGAGCCAGGGGAAGCATGCGATCGATACAGCATATCTCTAACTGGAAAAGAAATCACTAATTGCTAGCAATGTATGAGAGTCCTCTACAGCAAAACATCACTACAGCATTACATTTGCGAACAGTGTCGACTCAGATCTGGCAGATCAGCCATCTTAATGAAGCTTAGCGGCCTGATCTGGATCAAACAGTGAGCAAATTGCAATTATATCTAGTGTGAAAACCAATTCAGTACCTGATCTGCCATCACATTATAACCAACGTGAGTCTACAATTATCATTCTTAACCCATTACTTCATAGGCTTTATTTAGATACCACCTCTTTGAATAAATCTACCGAAAAGGAGCATTAATTAGAGAAAAGCAAAATTTTAGAAATTTTTAGTTTGAAATCATTGTGATAACTAGAGCATTTGTTCCTATATGACTCTATCATATCTACCTTAATCCCTTTAAGTACTCCATCAATACCCTTTTCTACACCTTTGCAAACAGAGTAGACCCAGATCAGACGGCTCCTTTAGGAGCCGTCTGATCAGGTTCTGCTCTGTTTGCTAATGATATGATATAGATATGATTCTATATATTTTGTCATGGCCAAAACAATTGTACTGTCTCATCTGGGTCTTCACTATTTACAGGTGGGTATATTGACGTGAATAGCAAGCGAAGGGTTAAGATCTGATGAAAATGAGATCTGAATGTCCTAACATTTAACATGAATACAGTTCACCAAAAATGCCCCACCTCCCACTACAATTGCCTCTAGAAATTCCAAATAATCAGCTCTTTGACTTTCCTGCAAAAAAACAGCCCCACCAAAATGATTGATTTGCACGAGACTTTGCAATCACATTTTGCAAGAGCTCTTTAAACTCGTTGAACGAGATTTGTTTCCTTTTTATCCTCATAAGAAACTGGGACAATGTTTTAACTTAAATCCATCTCCTGGTTCTAAATTATACTACTTTCTGAACCATAGGTAATGGGTCTATTCAACCCTTTCCTCCATGAATTTACCGGTTATTCATGTAAGAAATAATGACATCATCAATATTTATTTGCTGATTTTTATTTATAATATAAACTTTTCAAATGGGAAGTTTTTGCTTTGACAAGAACTGTAGAATCCGATGGCCATCAGGTAAAAAGCAAACAGAGCAGACCCTGATCAGACGGCTGCTATAGACGCCATCTGATCTGGGTCTACTCTGTTTGCAAAGGCGTCACAAGGTGTATTTATGAAGTATCGGGTGAATATTACCTTTAACAATAATTAAACTAAATAAATTAAGAAATGTACGAAACTTGTGACGAGAAAAAATGACATAAAACCACAATTTCATCATTATCTGCACATGCATGGTTTTGTACTATGATTATAACAGTGATTTCTAAAGTTCATCAAGTACATACGTTTCCATCACGATGTGTTTGTACCGTTTATCATTCAGTTCAACCTACTTCATGCACATAGATCTATCAGCCTTGCAACACAAGACGCAACACCTGAGACAGCAATTCTAACGAAATACGACAAATTACCTCAATTATCATATGAATTGGTACACAGATAAACATAGGTAAATAGTGCAGATCAAGATCAAAGTTTAACCGTTTACTCCATTAATACGCATCCCTACGTCTTTGCAAACAGAGAAGACCCAGATCAGACGGCTCCTATAGGAGCCGTCTGATCAGGGTCTGCTCTGTTTGCTTATGGACTAATATAGAACTGATTCTAGTTTCTGCTTTGGCAAAAAATTCACTTCTTAACATGTACATACCATTTTAAAAATGAATCTACTTGCTGTCGGATGTCATTTGGCACCTTTGTAAACAGAGTTGACCCAGATGCAGACTGAAAGTCATGACTTTCACCCTTCACTAAGCAGCTACCTCCGAAAAAGGCCTATTTTTTATGTCCAGTTTAGAGGGGTTATTCTGTATCATTATTGTTAATTGCCTGAATTTGTCTAATGATATATCAGTTTGACATGGGTCTACAATATTTGCCAAATAGTTCCTGTCTGTATATCAAAAGTAATCCCTCATTAAACTTTCTCAACAGAAAAGTTGTAGCCAAGCAACTGCGTGTCTCCATCTGACACCAGACTGATTTACAACCCAAAAAACAAAACTTCAAACTTGAAAAAGCAAATCAATTACTCAAAGTGCTTAAACCTATGAATACCAAGCAAGCATGCATGCACTGGCATTTACAAGTAGTGTAGACCCAGATCAGAATGCTTGTACTCTATACTATTCAAAATCCTCCAGTAAGTTTAACCCTTTCATACAGAGTAGACTATAGTTAACCCATTCCCGCATATTGACCCCTTTTGACGCTTCTGTAAAAGACACTTTGTGAAACCATTGCGATAAATAGAGCATTTGCTCCTATAGGAGCAAATGCTCTATTTATCACAATGGTTTCAAAACTACACAATTCTGAAAAATTCCTTTTCTCTAGTTAATGCTCCTTTTCGGTAGATTCATTCAAAGAGGTTGTATCTAAATATAGCCTATGAGGGAATGGGTTAAATACTGAGTGGCTATTCAAGAAGACATTCAAGGTTGCCCATGTCACGCCAGATGGCATCTCTCCCCGCCCACTCATGATGCCCTTTTGTCACTCCCTGTGACAGTCTCAGGCATGCCTGAACTAGCCCTTACTATCCCCCAGCCATCCATGAGGTGACACTGCACATCCTTACTCTTTCTTCATGTTTTGACATTTTAGCCTGATCAGCCTCTAAATCTAAATAATAATCGTTAAAGTATAGACTTTATAAAAATTAAGAAAAATGTCACAAAATAAAGTACACTCTACAGTCAGCAGTCATCGAGTAACTCATCGTTGATTTGAGACAATTTCGTATGACAAATATAACAGACAATAATTGTGACAGCAATACTTCCCACTTTTAATTAGACAATGATAATAGTTCCCACTGATAATTGGTCTAATTATTTCCCAATGATAATTGGACAGCAATATTTCCCACTTATAATTGGACAGCCATATTTCCCAACGATAACTGGACAGTGATATTTCCCAATGATAACTGGACAGTGATATTTCCCAATGATAATTGGACAGCCACATTTCCCACTGGTAATTGGACCGCCGTATTTCCCAATTATAACTGGACAGCGATATTTCCCAATGATAACTGGACAGCCATATTACCAACTGATAATAGGGCAGCGATCTCCAACTAATAATTGGACAGCGATCTTCAATAAGTGGACAGTGTTATCTCCCATTGATAATTTGACAGGAACATCTCCCACTGATAACTGGACAGCTATGTATCCCACTGATATGACAGCGATATTTCCCAACAGTTGGTTACACTTCAATACAGAGCTACAAATAAAAGTGTGTACCCAAAATACTTAAATCTTCATTTCTCCACCAAACCCTATACTGTGACCACTCTTTAGAATCGTCTCGAAGAGACGATTCTAAAGAGTGATCGCAGTATAGGGTTTAGTGGAGAAACAAAGCATCTATTGTTAAAAACGATTAAATTTACGCATCTTATCTGGAGCTCTGTTTAAAGTTACAAAAACTTTGCCAATTTTAATTATGCAACTTTACGGATCAGTGGAGAGACAAAGATTAGGTTTCTGCATACTCCGGGTAATTAGGGCACATTAGATCATGCATTTTATCGTGAAGATCCCACCAATGGATGGAACTTTGTCCTAGAAAATCTAATTACTCAACGATTCTAAATCAACATTTCCAAGTTAACCCTTTCGTTCATATTTATAAATGCATTTGCAAACAGAGTAGACAAAGATCAGAATGATGGATACTACAGGAGCCATCTGATCAGGGTCTGCCCTGTCTGCTTATGACATGACATAGATCTGATTCTACAGTTTTTGTAAAAGGAAAATATTTTCCCTTGAGAAATTCACGTTATAAAGATTCAGCTAATAAATATTGATGGTGTCATTATTTCTTAATGAATATTGAACAGGGAAAAGGCTAAAACCACAGCTAAATGTATCGAAGTTTACCCTATTCATTCAGTGTAAAAATTTGAAGTAATACAGATCAAAATTCATATCTCTGTTATTTAGCGTATTTATGATCAAGATCAACACTGTTCTCAAATGTAAAGCTCTTTAATCCTATTCGTTGAAGAAACCATGACAATATGAGTAGCCGTTAGCTGCATTTTTATAATGGCACACCGACACTGAGGTTTATTGACCATGTCAGAAACTGTAGAATCTGTGTCTACTCTGTTTGCAAAGATAATGAAAAACCATTAGTATGAGGTAAAGTGTTACCCTTTCCTTCATATAAATGTATTTTCACGCATTTACAAACAGAGTAGACCCAGATCAGACGGCTCCTAAAGGAGCCGTCTGATCAGGGTCTGCTCTGTTTGCTAATGGAATTTGATAGATCTGTTTCTTTTCTTTATAAAATGGCTCCAATGTTCCACCTTCTACATTTTGTTCATGAATATTCAGTAGGTATTGGCATTTTGACTAAATATAGAACAGGTAAAGGGTTACGGAAGGGTTAAGGCCATAACAGAGCGGTCCCGCATAAATATTCAATGGACTTCATGCGTCATTAACTGTTCATTGGCAACTGATAACAGAAAGCGACAAGAGTGTTCAAAAGAGAGGTGACATTCAATGGCTGATGCTCCGCTGTGCTGCCTATACAAAGTCGAAAAAAAAAGGACAAAAATCAAGAAATGTATTGAAATAAACTGTACTCTAAACCTATTAATCTGAAAGTCGAGTAAAAATGTATATATGTGAACACATGTATATAAGTGTCAGCACATACGCACACAATTTAACCCTTTCCTTCATATAAACGCTTTTTTCAGTATTTGCCAACAATGTAGACTCAGATCAGATGGCTCTTATAGAAGCTGTAGACTTTGCTTATGATATAATATAGATATGATTCTATTATAAGTTTCTACTATGTGTTTATATACCATTATAAAAATTAATCTAATCGACAATTCATGAAGTCATCATTCCTTACAAGAATATTCACTCAGCATGGACAAGGAAACCCATGATTATGTTAGCCACGAGTATGGATCCAGATGATTACAGTAGCTAGCCACAAGTATGGATCCAGATGATTATGTTAGCCAAGAGTATGGATCCAGATGATTATTTTAGCCACGAGTATGGATCCAGATGATTACGGATCCAGACGATTACGTTAGTCAGACGAGAAGACAGATCACTAGGAATCTGATTAGTATCAAGTCTGTATAACACTCAGTTTATATGTTTGTAGAAAAAGATATGTTTCAAACCCTTTACTCCATGAATATTCATGTACGAAATAATGACATCACAAATATTAATTAGGTTAATTGTTATAATGGTACAAGGGCAGAGGATTTGTTGGCCATGGTGGGACTTGTTGAATCATACCTATATTATACAACAAGCTAACAGAGCAGACCCTCATCAGACAGCTCCTTAAGGAGCTGTCTGATCTGGGTCTACTCTGTTTGCAAAGATGTCCACAAAGTTGCCTACATGTGGGAAAGGGTAAAATACCTGGCAGACAAAAATATGTGACACCCTAGGCTACTGGTAGGCTTAATTACCCGGAGTATTCAGACAAACAAACTTGGGCAATTAGTACGGACCAGATCAAACTATTCTCCGTCTCATCTGGATCTAACTTGTTCGAAAAAGGTAATCACAGATTCGCCAGGAGATTACTGAAGGTTAAATACAAAAAATTAAAATCTTACAGCAAAGCTAGCTTGTGAATTTTGAACTAATTTCACCCTTGCTTGAAGAAGCACAATAGCCTTTTGCAATAACTGGGCTGTTTATTGAGAGAGAAATCGCTCAAATTTGAATATGAATATTCAAGTTTTGAAATCGTATTTAATTCTGCTTGATGAATTGTACACCTAAATCTTAAAGATTATCATTTTATGACACTCGTCACAGGCCACACTGTGTACATGACGGGCAGCGAACCAGTGAACCGTCGATCAATTTGAACATGTTACATCTATATTAACCCTTTCCCTGTTCTGTATTCATGTTAGAAATAATGACATCATGAATATTTATTAGCTAAAATGGAGCATGAACACAGGAATTTTTTACCAAAATGGCAGAAACTGTAGAATCAGATCTATATCATTCCATAGGCAAAAAGAGCAGACCCTGATCAGACGGCTCCTACAGGAGCCGTCTGATCTGGGTCTACTCTGTTTGCAAATGTGTGAAAAGTAGTTTATATGAAGGAAAGGATTAACCTGATGAATATTCTGTGAGAAATCATGACATCATGAATATTAATTAGATTAATTGTAATCATAGTACATAGACACAGGAATGTTTTGGCCAAGACAGAAACTGTTTTATCATATCTGTATATTATCATAAGCAAACAGAGCAGACCCTGATCAGACAGCTTCAAAAAGAATCCACCAATATGTTCCATATGAATCGATAATCAAATTTTCAAATCAAAATCTGTTTCAGGAATTTTTACAAAGCATCCGCAGATCTTGCCTTTCATCTCTACCTGCCAATTCCATTCCTGCCAGCTCAAGTATAAACCAACAGACACATTCATATTATAAATTAATGGAAACTGATTGTAATCAGGCACCTGGGAGTTGCCAAGTTGTGAAAACCATTTTCTGAGCGCAACATGGCGTCTCCACAAAGAAACTGCATGAAAAGTTGGAGGATAACTGTAGTTTTTCTCTTTGATATGCTTGCTTCTAAAAGACTATTTAACCCATTCCCTCATATTGACGACTGAAAAATCACTTTGTGAAACCATTGTGATAAATAGAGCATTTGCTTAATGCTCTATTTATCACAATGGTTTCAAACTAAAAAATTCTAAAATTTTCCTTTTCTCGTTAATGTTCCTTTTCGGTAGATTTATTCAAAGAGGTTGTATCTAAAAATAGCCTATGAGGTAATGGGTTAAACTGCCAGATTTCCTAGTAATGGTATTAATCCTTTTACTCTATCAACATGCCTTACTACGCCTCGGCAAACAGATCTCGTAGACCCAGATCAGACAGCATATCCACAGGAGCAAAATTTTAATGCTCTGTTCATCACAATGGTTTCAAAACTTACACAATTCTAACATTTTCCTTTTCTTTAGTAAATGGTCCTTTTCGGTAGATTTATTCTAAGAGATAGGACCTGAAAATAACCTATGAGGGAATGGGTTAAACGATGGTGGACCATTCTCCTCCGACAATCTAACATTCAAAGGTTTAAGAAGAAATCAATGTATATCATAAATCCAATTACTTTGAACTCCGGAATATAAACCTTGAGCTGCATTAGAACAGCTGTCGCCTTCAAACAAATATCTTAAGCCTTCAACTGATAGAGACGCTTTTAGGTGCTTTTGCAAACAGAGAATACCCAGATCAGACGGCTCCTAGAGGAGCCGTCTGATCAGGGTCTGCTCTGTTTGCTTATGGAATACAGATCTGATTCTACTCTTTCTAAACTGGTCAGAAGTTCCCTTTTAAAGATGTGGCCAATGAACATTCAAGAGGTGACAGATTCTTGCATAATTATTCATGTGGTAAAGGCTTATAAATTAGAGCATCAGATACTCTAATTTATAAGCCTTTTCCACGTATATCACCCAACTGTACTCTTCTAGGACGTCAAATTACTGTTCGTTATCTGTTCGAAACCTAATCATCATACAGAAATATATTTTCTTAATCCTTTACTCCATGAATATTCATATAAGAAATAACAGAGCAACATCTGATAAAGGGTGCACCATACTCAAATACTAAAATCGCCATTTCTCCACCAAACCCTATGCTGTGACCACTCTTTAGAATCGTCTCTTCGAGACGATTCTAAAGAGTGGTCACAACATAGGGTTTGGTGGAGAAATAAAGGAGTTACTTCGAGACGATTCTAAAGAGTGGTCACAACATAGGGTTTGGTGGAGAAATAAAGGAGTTATTCTTCAAAATGTTTTAATTTATGCATCTTATCTGGAGCTCTGAAATAATATAAAGTAACTTCAGAAATATTTTTTCTTCATGGTAAAATTTAGAACATTTCTATACAATTAGAATTGACTTTCTTTGAACATGACTTCTTTTGTGATTGTTTTAATTTCTTTTTTTTACAGCTGGAGACAAAAGGTTCAGCTAAACAATTGGTGGCTTCTCAACTGTTCCCAATCCCATCAATTGGTGACCTCTAAACTGTACCAAATCCCATCAATTGGTGACCCCTCAACTGTTCCCAATCCCATATGTCCAACGAGTGTGGTGGCATTTGTAAACAGTGTAGACCCAGATCAGAGGGATCCTAGAGCAGCTCTCTGATCAGGGTCTGCACTGTTTGTCATTCAAAATCCCCACACATAATACCCTATCACAATGAATGGACTCTTCCGTTAAATAGTGATGGACCATTTCACTCTGAAAATTCAGCATTCACATGATTACGGCTGGGGACAAAAAGTTCAGCTAAATAAATGGTGGCCTCTAAACTTTTCCCATCCCATATCTACAAAACCCTTCTAAACCCTATCTGATCGATATAAATCATTTTCTCTCCGAAATACCAATGCATTCAATTCCAATCTTGAGATTGCTATGCATTGAAGAATGGGTGATCCTGGAGAAAACATTGTGCGATTTCCTCGGTGCTAATATCTCAAGAAATAGACACTTGGATGAATTGGAAGCCTGAATCTGATTTCTCACACAATAGGACTGATATTGCGAATATTTGCAACATCAGCATCCTAACGGGGGGAAGCCGTCCCGAATCAATAAAATCTGGCCAAATCGGAGACAACTAGCAAGAATCAATCCATGAATCACCAAATCATAAATACAAGCACTTGTTTATCCTTTTATACAATCACTTGTTTATCCTGATTTTCCAAAACACCAAAGAAGACATTTAACCCTTTCCCTCATATTGACGACTTTTGACGACTGTAAAAGTCACTTTGTGAAACCATCGTGATAAATAGAGCATTTGCTCCTAAAGGTTAACCCTTTACTCCATTAAATACTCATTGTCAAAAAACAATAACATCATGAATATTTATTAGATTAGCCCGTTTATTTTAAATTTCAATACCTACTAAATATTCATGGCCAAAATAGTTATAATGAAATATGGAAGGTTACGTTGGATATTACAGCCATTTTATATTAGAAACTAAAGAAACAGATTTATCAAATTCCATTAGCAAACAGAGCAGACCCTGATCAGAGGGCTCCTCTAGGAGCCGTCTGATCTGGGTCTACTCAGTTTGCAAATGTGTGAAAGCATGTTTATATGAGGTAAAGTATTATCCTTCAACCTACATCACTAACAAATTCTATTTCCATCTTTTATTGTGACTATTCTTTTATAAATATCAAGTAGTTCCGTGAGTTTTGCAAAACAAGACCTGGCATAATTCGTAAATCAAGATTTATGTTGAAATTGTTTTTCAATGAAATAGAAAGCTTTTCTTCCATGAATTTCTCAAATAATTGGACGTTTGAACTTGATGTTTTGCCAAAATATAATGGTAACCATTCTTATAAATGTCCCCCAGTTCGAAGGTAACACAAGCTTAGAAAATATTGCTTGCTTCAAAATGACATCTGTTAGAAATGGCAAAACAGAACGGCAAAACTATAACCCTTTACTCCATAAATACACCTTTCTATGCCTCTGCAAACAGAGTAGACCCAGATCAGATGACTTCTATTTGAGCCGATAATCTTGATCCCAGCTGCAGATCAATTAATGTCTTATATTAACCCTTTGCTTGCTGTTCGCGTCAATATACCTACCTGTTAATAGTGAAGACCCAGATGAGACAGCTCCTGCAGGAGCTGTCTCATCAGGGTCTGCACTATTTACAAATTGATTGTGCAACCAGTGCACTCCACAGCAGTGATTGCAAAGAGAAATAATTGCAGACAGTGAAGATATATGTAATTATACAGCAGGGCATGGGTAAAGAAGAAGAACGTTTTTTTTAAAATTCAGCAAGAGAAGGGTTAACCCTTTCCCTATTATATGTTTATTTCAAATTTCAATATATTCATGGACAATATACTTATAAAGAAATATGGAATCTGGAACATTGTATCCATTTGAAAGTAAAGAAAAAGATCTGTCAATTCCATTAGCAAACAGAGCAGACCCCGATCAGACGGCTCCTATAGGAGCCGTCTGATCGGGGTCCACTCTGTTTGCAAATGCGTGAAAATGCGTTTATATGAAGGAAAGTGTTAGTGAGAAACTCAATCAAGACAATCGGCTACACTGACAATGACTGTATCATTCAAAATAACGGAAGACTCCTGCCACAAATCTCAACATAAAAACAACCATAAAACTAAAGCCAAACGCCTTGCTCACCAAGTATATGACTCAAACAGTAAAAACAAAACAGCATTACTGCGTAAGTTTTTCGAAAGTCAATTTTCCATACATTTCATTACAAAAACTCATCAGTGCGTCAAATGGTTTTGATCATAATGGTATATATCAAGATTCTCCGCGTCTCATCTGGATTTAAGCAGTGTGCAATTTAGGGGTATAAGCAATTCGCTACAGGCTAAAAGAAACAGGCTCCAGTGAGATTAAATCAGCTTCTCAAACTTGAGCATGCCGCGTATATTTTCTCCAACTAAAATCTTGGCTTGATTCGTAATAAAAAACTTTTAAGCTTCACGAAAACCGTACAAGCCGAGTGTCCAACGGTGTTGATCTGGAGGATAACACAGGGTTACTCAGAATTAAATCTGGATCCAAACACTTTGCAAAGATGGGCACATGTTCGTCTATAATCTACTAAAGGTTAATTTGTATAGCAGTATTCATAAGAAAGAAATGATATCTCATTTGAGGCAATAACAACTGCAGGCATCATAAAATACATTTTGAAAAATATAATGCACAACGTTTTTGGTCTCCTTTGGCCATAACCCATTCCCTCATAGGTTATTTCTAGAAACAACCTCTTCGAATAAATCTACTGAAAAACAACATTTACGACAAAAAAATGTATTTTTTTTTTAAAATTGAGTAGTTTGAAACCATTGTGTATTTGCTTCTGTGGAGGAAATGCTCCATTTATCACAATGGTGTCAAAAAGTGACTTTTACAGAGGCGTCAAAAGGCGTCAATAAGAGGGAATGAGATAACCCTTTCCATGCCGATCTTTCATGAATATTTTTTAATGGCATACTCTGATCTATCCTATTGGAGTCATCCGATGTGGGTCTACTTTGCTTTATATGCGGGAATGGGTTTAGTCTTTCCCTCGTATAAACACTTAGTATTTTTCACGCTGTTGCAAACAGAGTAGACCCAGATGAGACAGTTCCTGTAGCATATGTCTGATGAGGGTTTACTCTGTCTGATTATGAAATTGTAAAATTCTGTGACTCAACAGATCCTACCAACACCAGACTATCCAGTGTAACTATTCCGTTATAAAAATTCATCTAATAAATATTCATGATATCATGAATATTCAATAGGGAAAGGGTAAACCCTTTACTTCATAAATACACCTTTCTACACCTTTGCAAACAGAGTAGACCCAGATCAGACGGCTCCTATAGGAGCCGTCTGATCAGGGTCTGCTCTGTTTGCTCAAGATATAATATAGATATGATTCTACAGCTTCTGCCATGGCTAAAGGTTCTCGTGACCATTTGCAAAACCAAACTAAACTATTTAACCCTTTCCCTCATATAAACGTGTTTTCACGCACCTGCAAACAGAGTAGACCCAGATCAGACGGCTCCTACAGGAGCCGTCTGATCAGGGTCTGCTCTGTTTACTAATGGAATTTGATAGATCTGTTTCTTTTGTTCCTAAAATGGCTAAAATGTTCCACTTTCCAAATTTCATTATAACTATTTTCTCCATGAATATTCAGTAGGTATTGAAATTTGTAATAAACATAGAACAGGGAAAGGCTTAACATTCACGTCTTTATTTATTAATACTCATGGAGGAAAGGGTTAAACAATGAGGTCATAATCCTCTGCGAAGATTCACCATTAAAAGGGTACGTAATGCTTCCGAATAAGACTAAACGCTTTTTTTTTTCTACAATAGAGTACTTTAACGCCGGACAATAAGCTAATGTAGTCGGTGGAACGAAAGCTTAAAATTTATATCCTCTGTATAAACAATGCATGTCCAATAAAAACGATAAATAAACAGCCCATTGTCTGATTGGAGGGGAATTTATCTAAGTATTTTCCATACAGATAATCTGCAAAAAAATGTATGAATTGCTATTGTACAATAGGTCACTATGATCACACGACTTTGCATACAGTTAAACCGTTGTGTTTAACCCCATCCTTCATATCAATGCCTTTTCATGTATTTGCAAACAGAGAAGAC
Organism: Azorinus chamasolen; assembly: GCA_963576725.1. Taxonomy (NCBI): domain Eukaryota; kingdom Metazoa; phylum Mollusca; class Bivalvia; order Cardiida; family Solecurtidae; genus Azorinus; species Azorinus chamasolen. The sequence goes on along the minus strand of OY755240.1, from coordinate 16,027,995 downwards.
CCTGACTAGATAGCTCCTATAGGAGTCTGCTCTGTTTGCTAATGATATTTGATAAATCAGTTTCTTCAGATTTTAAAATTGCAACAATGTTCCATACATATGAAAGGTTAAACATAGTAGCCATTTTAGAAACTACAGAAACAGATGTAATAAATACCATTAACAAACAAGTGAAGACCCTGATCAGACGGCTCCTCTTGGAGCCGTCTGATCTGGGTCTACTCTGTTTGCAAATGCATGAAAACACGTCTACATGAAGGAAAGGGTTACACATGTATATATACTAATGTAGGACGTCTTCCATAATATTAACTTAATTTTTGCGATAAAACTTTATCACTAAGAAATTTGTTTAAATATGTGCCATACAAGCAAATTAGACAGACCCTGATCAGTCAGTTCCTACCGATACTGTCTGATTAAGGTCTACTCTGTTTGCAAAGGTATATATACATAGGAGGAATTCATAAGGCATAAGGTCAGGAATTGTAACAATTTGATCAGGACAATTTAGAAACAAGGACGGTACTCACTTTTCCGTAACCTGCGAAGTACTTTTTTACATCTTCCACTGTGGTCTGTGCAGACAGTCCACCAACAAATATTTTCTTTGTTTTTGTCACAAGCTGAAAAGACAAGAAAAGTAAAAATTAACAGATGACCATCTCCGTCTAACTAAGCTGAAAAACAAAAATATATTCTAGAAAATAACCTCACCTCTTTAACGCTTTCCCTCATATAATTGGCTTTTCACTCATTTGCAAACCGAGCAGACCCAGATCAGACAATAATGATGATAAACATCATGTAATATACATTTATAATGATGATGGTGATGATGATGATGATGATGATAAATGATGGTGGAACATATATTTAACCCTCGACCTAAAATGGATGTATTCAAACAGAGTAGCTCGGAACAGAGTCTGTTTGATTTGGTTAAGAAATTCTAGATCTGGTTCTACATTTGTATGCCATGGCTAAACAATACTGCATTCATATACAGTAAAATCCCGCTAATACGACTACCAAAAATAGGCATAATTCTGGGTGGCAGAGGCAGGTGGTTGCTTAATGCAGGATATAGGAGCTTTCTGCATAACTTTTGTCCTGCATTAAGCAACCACCTGCTTTAAACGACGCCAGTGGCTCTTTATTAAGTGGTCGCATTAGGGGGTTTTTACTGTACATTATAAACATTTAGTGTTTATCAGTATTCATGCTATCATTATATCTTTACATGAATATTCACGAGGTAATTAAAGGGTTCAGAAAAACACCTGTGTGACCAACTTGACTGAGCTGGATCAGAACAGGAAATCTGCCAATATGTATGATGAGAAATATCGATCTTGGGGAGTATATGACCAGTCCGTCCAGAAGGTTTTTCCAGACATCGATTGCCACTAACTGTCAGAAAACAGTGACAATCATTGACAGTCGCTTTGTCTTTACTTAATGCCAGGTCAACTCTTCCCGAAACTATGAAATGTTCCCTGCTTATTTTTTTTAAATCCGTTTTCCCCCATAAATACACTTTGCAAACAGAGTAACACTTTGCAACAGAGTAGACCCCAGATCAGACAACTCCTGCTGGAGCTGTTTGATCCGGATCTGCTCGGTTTGCTTAGGAAATAACATACATAATATCTATTTCTTCAGTTTTAACCATGATAGAAATTCCCCTGTCCATGACGCCACTATCCCATTACCTCATAGGCTATTTTTAGATACAACCTCTTTGAATAAATTTACCGAAAAGGAGCATTAACTAGAGAAAAGGATTTTTTTTTAGAATTTTGTAGTTTAAAACAATTGTGATAAATAGAGCATTTGCTCCTATAGGAGCAAATGCTCATTTATCACAATGGTTTCACAAAGTGACTTCTACAGAGTCGTCAATATAAGGGAATGGGTTATAAAAGTACAGCAAATTAATTTTCATACAAACATTGTTTCTTGCATGAATATTCATGGATAACAAAGGTCGTCCACATGATCTCCTAAGCGACAATGAAATGTCCTATATTTGGACAGACTGGTCCATCACAAAACGCCTTAGTGGATAACACGTTTACACATCAAGCTCTCAGAGGATTAGATGCACCACTGTAATGAGTGGCTTGGAGATTCATGTAGTATCATTACACTTGAATAGGCAGTGCAGTAGCTATAATTTTGAATTCATGAGCCAGGCATACAATTTTGGCTCGTTATCATATTGGTGAAATTCGTGAGAAAATGAAATTGAAGTTTAACCCAGTCAAGAGATTGTTTAGGGTGTTTTTCTTCCGACGAGAGATAACTCGGCAAAACAATACCCTTTCTGTTAGGGGAACGTGCACAGGACAGCAATTCTTGAGCCTCGAAGGAATTATAATAAGCATACTCGAGTTAACCCTTTAAATGCTACGTTTTGAAAGTGGATTGATCCATCGATGTATAACGAATGTCCATTCAATATTAAAGGGTATAATATGCTAGGATGTCAAATGACAAACAGTGCAGACCCTGATCAGAGGGCTCCTCTAGGAGCCCTCTGATCTGGGTCTACACTGTTAGAACATAATCCAGCATTCAATGCTTCTGCATTGCCTTTACTCATTATCAACCCTTTCCCTCATGGTAACACCTTTTAATGCCTTTGCAAACAGAGCAGACCCAGATCAGATGGCTCCTGATCCTATAGGAGCCATCTGAAAGGGTCTACTCTGTTTGCAAAGGATGCCGTTTCACGCAAAGGGTTATTAAGATCACATGTTCTGTTCATCATTGAACGTATTCTCGATTTCAACTGTCTGGAGTTGAACAGAATATTAAAACAAATATTTACCCTTTACTTGATAATCTCGCTATTAAACACCTTTGTAAGCAGAGTAGACCAAGACCAGACAGCTCCTGTAAGAATTGTCTGATCAGGGTCTGCTCTGTTTGCCAAAGGGACATATCTGAAAAGTGACATTTGCTAGAAACAGTAGTGTCAGATTTAATATAATTTCATAAGCAAACAGAGCAGACCCTGGTTAGATGCCTCCATCTGGGTTTCCTCTGTTTGCTAATGCATGAAAATTTGTTTATGAGAGAAAAGGTTAAATAACACCAATGATTCCGCTGGCAGTTCTGTTCAGCCACTCATTAAAATGGAGCAGACAGGTCTTTAAATTAGGTCGTTGTCGCCATGTTCAAACGTCATGGGCCTGTTCTATTGATTTTTGTTTAAACATTTTGAAGTAGGACACTAACTGCTTGGCAACCAATTCTATCAGTGCAATGAGACATATCACCAAACATAAATAAACCAATCAGAGTAAACCACAAAACTGGACAAGAAAAACGATGTACATGTATCCCATGGTCAGTGCTTAATCAAGTGTGTAGACATATTTTAACCCTTTACTCCACACAAATATGCATGTTCGCGCCCTTGCAAACAGAGTAGACCCAGATCAGATGGCTCCTGTAGGAGCCATCTGATCAGGGTCTGCTCTGTTTGCTTATTTATGTAATTATATATATCTAATTCCACAATTCCTGCCATTATAAAAATTCATGTAATTAATTACGTCATTATTTCTTACATAAGTATTCAAGGAGAAAGGGTTTAAATTCGCAAGCACTGTAGGCAGTGTCATGACATCGCACGATAATTCAGAGACAGTTCTAATGGTAGGTTTTATCCTTTGTTTTTAGTTCTAAAACACGCCCGCCATCAAGAACTTGCATGACCCGGTAGGACCTAGACACTTAAATTCAAGCACAAAATGCTGTCTCAAAGACAAAAAGATTTTTCTTAATTTGAACATTTAATCTGTCTGCGAGTAATGGAAAATATCTCATCCGATTCATCACTGCAGCAGCTGGATCAACCTAAAGTCAAATAGTTTGGTTCCCGATCTGATGTCATGTGACGCACCAGTTACACACACCCTTTGTGAAGACTGATACCAGAGTATCACTTAGTGCTATATTATAAGACTGATAATCTTGATATTGATCAAAAATATTGCGTTCCTACTGTAATTACTCTAAACATTCTGAGAAGCAAGCTTGAGCAAAAAGTGCAGACCCAGATCAAACTGCTCCTGAAGGATATCCTGAAGGAGCAGTTTGATCTGGGTCTGCACTTTTCGCTACTCCTTTAGTTTTATTTTAAAGTCATCAAAATGGTGTCAAATTTACAAACCGGTGGTGACAGAAGATTGAGTGTCAAAATATTTATGGCAATTAATTAACGGTGAACTGTCACACACTAAAGTACTGTGATCAAGAGATAGGAAGAGGCAGCTTGTTCACATCAATAGCCAGTCCTTGTCAAATCTGTGAGGACACCTGAACACTGTGCTTGCTAAACAAAGAACCCTTGATAAATCCACTCAAACAGTATGGATCCAGATAGATTGCAGAGTTAGCTCCACATCCCGTCAGGTTCCCAACTGTCTGACATTCATACACTGGTGCTATTATGTATACAGTGAAACCCCGCTAATGCGACCACTTAATAAACAGCCACTGATGTCGTCTAAAGCAGGTGGTTGCTTAATGCATGACGAAAGTTATGCAGAAAGCTCCTATAGGAGCTTTCTGCATAACTTTCGTCCTGCATTAAGCTACCACCTGCCTCTGCCACCCAGAATTATGCCCCTTTTTGGTGGTCGCATTAGCGGGGTTTTACTGTATATGTATGTTTGGAAACATTTTTGCAAATGACCATTATTACTTACTACATGCAAACAAACTGAAACCATCCATCATCTTATCCCGTATGTCTGTTATGACAATTGTCATCTATTAAAACACAAGTACGAAATACGAGCCAAATTCTCTTCTCATTAACACTTTATCCGATAGAAACACTTTTGCAAACAGGGTAGACCCAGATCAGACTGCTGCGGTAAGGAGCTGGCTGACTAGGGTTTTTCCGTTTGCTTATGGAATAATCTGATTCTACAGTTTCCGTCATGACCAAACTCTCCAGTCAGTCCAGCGTTCATTATGTCATTATCAAAATTCATTTACTTGTTTTTATGGTGTTATTATTTCTTACATAAATATTCATGAGCTAAAGTGTCGAAACCACTGAGAAACAGTTTGGATGAGATAAGATGCAAAGTCTGTAATTCACAACTTGACAATAGCACGCTACGGGTTTATGTCAATGAGCCAGATATTTCGTCATCGTAAAAACCAAAGCTACGTCAAATGAACTCATTTTGTCAATCTATATATAGACCCAACGAGGCTATTATTACAAAGGAGCAGCTTTTTTCTGTGTGTATCTAACCAGCTGTTTCCCTAAACCCAATGCCTGATGAATTCCGCACAAAAACGTACATAGGCAATGGATCAATTAAAGAATGGTAAAACTGCAAAATCAATCACTTTATTATGGTGGAATTGCCTGTTATACTGGGCAAGATGTGTAGAGCTTTTGTAATCAATGAATAATGAACGAAACACGGCTATAAACTAAGCAGTGATCAAATACGTAAAAAATTAAAACAAATAGCCATATAATCAGATCTTCAGCAATACTATTTCATTGGACATGGTCTTTTATGATGTTACTGAACTGGCCTGGCCGTCTATCGTAGCAAGCTACTGAGCTCCAGAGAAGATGCTTAAATGAAAACATTTTAAAGAATAACTCCTCTATTTCTCCACCAAACCCTATGCGGTGACCACTCTTTAGAATCGTCTCGAAGTGATGATTCTAAAGAATGGTCACAACATATGGTTTTGTGGAGAAATGACGATTTTAGTATCTGAATACACACATTTGTATGTTGCTATGAACTCTCGACACAAATTCATAAAGCTAAACAACTAACCATGTGTCACAACTGTAATTGTCTAAATGCCATCATATTAACCCTTTCCCTCATATAAACGTGTTTTCACGCATTTGCAAACAGAGTAGACAAAGATCAGACGGCTCCTAGAGGAGCCGTCTGATCAGGGTCTACTCTGTTTGCTAATAGAATTTGATAGATCTGTTTCTTTACTTTCTGAAATGTCTACAATGTTCCACCTTCCATATTTCTTTATAACTTTTTTGTTAATGAATATTCAGTAGGTATTGAAATTTGGCCTTAATACAGAACAGGGAAAGGGTTAATTGGCCTAAGAAATCATATTAACCCTGAATTCCTCCATGAATATTCATGTCAGATAATTATAATGACATCATGAATACTATTTTACTATGCATCATTTTACTTATCTCTATTTATTATGATGTGATACACGTCTTGTGAACCATATTATGTTTTCTATTTGCTGAAATAAATCTATCTAATATTAATGTACATGTACATTAATTTGCTATACTATCCCATGGACACAGTACTTATTGGCAACGACAGAAACTGTAGTCACATCTTTATTATACAATACGCAAACGGAGCAGACCCTGATCAGACAGCTCCTATAGGAGCCGTCTGATCTGGGTCTACTCTGTTTGCACAGGTGTAGAAAAGTGTATTTAAGGAGTAAAGGGTTAACCATTTCCACCATAAATACGCCTTTCTACGCCTCTGTAAAAGTCATTGCTTGAAACCATTGTGATAAATAGAGCATTTGCTCCTAAGGACTACAAAATTCTAAAATTTTCCTTTTCTGTAGTTGATGCTCCTTGTCGGTAGATTTATTCAAAGAAGTTGGATCTAAAAATAGCCTATGGAGTAAAGGGTTAAGCAAACAAAGCAGACTCTGACCTCCTACAGAAGCTGTCTGATCTGGGTCTATTCCCTATTTGCCCAGGTTTGTCTAGCTTAAGAGTTGTAATTACAGTATTTTGGTTCAAAAACAATTCTCGAAAAATAGACAAGAACATTCATCAATGCCATTAACTTTTATTTTTTTGCCTAATTTTAACTGCACATTCTTCACAAACACCATTTGTTTCTTTTTCATAGAAACGAAATTGCCAAGGAACTCTGGCAAAGCAGCCTGTAAACAAACCATGAAAACTTGAATTATATTTTCATGGAAATGAAGGAACCTGAGACAAAATATTTCGGGTTTTTTCCCCCAAGGTTGACACATTTTTGTCACATTTTCTGAAAATTTCATTTCTTTCCTGACTGGTATTGATTGTTGATCTTGCGATTTTGAGCTCCGAGGGAATTTCTGCATGTGGAATGGCTGGCATCTTTAAAATTCTGCTGAAACTAAGCAGTTTTCATTTCTCATATTTTCCCTGGTTAGTTAAATCATGTTGTCTGAAACAATTGTAGTCTGCTTCGTTTTTCTTTCCATTTTTCCACTAAACCATGCTAAGTCGTTTACTAAATTTATATGCATATTCATGCATGAAATGACATCATGAATATTAATTAGATCTTTATAACGACAAAATTATGCAAACTGGAATCATATCTATATTTAACCCTTTACTCCATAAATACGCCTTTCTACGCCTCTGTAGGAGCCGTCTGATCAGTCTGCTCTGTTTGCTTGTGATATATAACCCAATCCTCCGTAGGCTATTTTTAGACACAACCTCTTTGAATGAATCTACCGAAAAGGAGCATTTACTAGAGAAAAGGAAAATTAGAATTGTGTAGTTTTGAAAGTAATGATTGTGATAAATAGAGCATTTGCTCCTATAGGATGTTAGAGAGAGGTTTTACTGTAGTGCTAACTTGAAATATTCAGCTTTACAAAATTATGGAAAGGGAAGATTGATTGTCCGATTATTTAGAATAAATACAGCAACTTTGAAGTCACAAAACCTTTTGTGTTCAAACAAATAACGGTCACCCCTGTTCCTTCTCGCACCTCTGGGCCTATTACCGTTGGCATAGCCATGCACCTAATTGGTAGGCAGAATTATGTCAAAGTACACCTCTCTTTTAGAAGTGGCCGCTTTCATATCTCTGAGCCATGTATAGGAAAGTAAACAGTCTTTGTGAAGTCAGATAGACTTGGGTGTTTAGTTATTGTTAGGGCGTCTAACTGTGAAAACAAAATTGACAGTAATTTTAAGGTTTCTGACAAATCGCAAAGCTTAGTACTTCGTGTTTTAACTTGCTATTGACAAATTTACAAGTATCTGCAATCACAAAATGACATTTCGACTCCCTGTAACTGCTGATGCAAATCTGATCCAAAATTCATAATCAAAGTACATGATGAAAATAAATATATTAATATCAGTTTTGGATCCAGAAGCAAAAGCGAGAAACGTTTCAAATTTATTCCCCATTTCAAAACATTCTACTGTATTCGTTCTAGTAGGATCTGGATTAAATTTTTTGGGGGGTTCCTCTAGGAACTCTCTGCATTACTTTTGTCCTGCATTAAGCTACCACCTGCATCTAGCACCAAGAATTATACCTCTTTTAGGTGGTCGCATTAGCGGGGTGTTACTGTATATTAATCCTACAGGAGCTGTCTGATCTGCGTTTGCTCCATTTGTAAAGGTGTATCTATAGAGTAAAGGTTTCAGAAAATCAAATAATTTCACTTTCAATGTATCAGGAGTACTCTGGAGGACATTTCCTCCCTCCCTGCTGCAATATTGAACGTCCATCATTCCAATTACGATCTCAACAAACCCAGATAGGACGGAACATCAATAAATATTGAATTTTATCATTTTGCTTCACCATTTATTTCGCAGAGAGAATCTCAGCGTTACAGAGCGTGGAAGAATAATCTCTAATCGCATTTTCCCTGTCGAGCACCATGCTGTGCCAATATATTGAGGTCAAAGTCCTGGCAGTCTTATTAAAGCTCTACTCGTTTGTCACCTTGTATCAGAAACAACCCACTTCACAGCAGATGCATATTTATGCAGTTAGCAGTGGACCGAGATCAAGGTCTACTCTGTTTACGAAATATAAAATTTCCTGCCATGGTAATTATATAGGCGAGAAGAACATTGGGGTGAATAAAAGCTGACCTTTGTTAACCCTATGCCTTTCTACGCCTCTGTAAAAGTCACTTCATGAAACCATTGTGATAAATAGAGCATTTGCTCCTATAGGAGCAAATGCTCTATTTATCACAATAGTTGTAAACTACGCAATTCCTTTTCTCTAATTAATGCTCCTTTTCGGTAGATTTATTCAAACTGGTTGGATCTGAAAATAGCCTATGAGGGAATGGGTTAACCCTTTACCTCATGAATATTCAAAGGGTCAACTTTTGTTCACCCCAGTGTTCTTTTCGCCCAATTTTCCCCACTGAAGTCTTTTTCGGTCATTTTTCATCATTTCCAAAGGGTTCCTATGAATATTCTATTGGAGATAATCGTCTTGCTGTAAACAATGGGCTTTGGCCAGATCCAGGCTATCTGGTGAGTGACCTCACAAATATTTAATTAACGAAAAGTAATTAGAGAGTAAAAGCGGAAACAGCTGCTTGCTGGGACTTCTCGCTTACAGAAAATGCATGGGGACGTCTATCCTTGAACACTTTGTGCGAGAAATAATTGTTAGCTGCAATTAGTCTATTGTCTGCTGTAATTCTCAAAATTAACCCTTTCCTTCAAATAAACGTCTTTTCCCACATTTGCAAACCGAGTAGACCCAGATCAGATGGCTCCTGTAGGAGCCATCTGATCAGGGTCAGCTCTGTATGCTTATGGAATTTGGTAGATCTGTTTCTTTAGGTTTCTAAATTGACAACAATATTCCACCTTCCAAATTTCATAATTATTTCTTACATGAATATTCAGCAGGGAAAGAGTACCGTAAATAAAGGTATTTATTCATAATTCTTATCCCATTCCCTCATATTGATGCCTTTTGACGCCTCTGTATACAGTAAAAGTCACTTTTAGAAACCATTGTGATAAACAGAGCTTTTGCTCCATCGGAGCAAATGTTCTATTTATCAAAATGGTTTCAGAACTACACACTTCCAAAACTTTCCTTATCTCTGGTTAATGTTCCTTTTCGGTGGATTCATTCAAAAGGAATTGGATCTAAAAATACCCTATGAGGTAGTGTACAACCAGATCAGTTGTATTTTGCTTTCACAGTTTCATGTCACATTTCAAGATATCACATTTGTATTAAAATGACAAGCATTACATGACATTCATATCTTTTGTCAACTTTGCCATTTTTGTCTGGGCGCCATGTCAAGCATTTTTTCGTATGTCTAAGGCCTGCGCCAGGAAATAGTTTCTGGTTTTGTAATCATAGGCAGCTATTATCGTAGAACGCACTGAACTGAGGCAAATCCTGGCATCCATGAACAGAAGCAATTTTTCTCTTGGATTCTGCATCATTTCATATAATATCCAGTTCTCCCCCACCCACCCTATAGCTAGCAAGACCAATTGACTGTACTTTCTTCTTCCCATCACTTTATAACACGGGCTTTGTATAAAATTTCTATTCACCTCATGAATAATGAATATTTATGTAAGAAATAATGACATCATGAATATTTATAAGCTAAAGTTTGGTAATGGTAAATAAACACAGGATGTTTAGAATCCAATCTATATAGTTCTATAACCCTTTCCCTCATATAAACGTGTTTTCACGCATTTTCAAACAGAGTAGACCCAGATCAGACGGCTCCTAGAGGAGCCGTCTGATCGGGGTCTACTCTGTTTGCTTATAGAATTTCAAAGATCTGTGTCTTTACTTTCTAAAATGGCTACAATATTCCACCTTCCATGTTTCATTTTAGCTATTTTTACATGAATATTCAGTAGGTATTAAAATTTGTAATAAACATAGAACAGGGAAAGGGATAAGCAAACAGAGCAGACCCTGATCACATGGCTCCAACAGGAGCTGTGTGATCCAAGTCTTTATCCGTTTGCCAAGGCATCACAGTGGGATTATCAAATAAAGGGATGAAAAAACAAAATTGGGATACAAGTTCATTGCAGCCACAGGACTGATTTTCAAGACCAACATCCAACTGTGTAATGGTCAAAATCTTCAACCTTATCAACAGGGAATGTCTCTGTTTTCATCACAAGCAATTGGGACTCCACCAAAACAATTAAAATAGATTTCAGCCTAGCACTATTTGTACTGGCAGTAGGTGTATTTTTTATTCCACAGCGGACAATATCAGTCTGAGTAACTCGGCAGGAAACTTTTCAGTAACCATGGTTATGTTTTTCACTTTGAATCACTTTGAATATTTACCTGAAGTAAATTCTATTTCACTGCAAAAGATTTACAAGTATAAACGACAGCAAGGCCAATAACTCTGTACAGTTATCGATTTAGATCAGAAGTGGATTCAGTCTACACAAAACTCATAAAATAGCAGGAGAAAGGGTTGGGTATTCTGTGAAAATGAAAGAGGCCTATCAGTGGCTTTTATCTGTTTAATCCCGTGCTACCATGCTGCTCTAAACCAATATTTCATTAATCTGCCGGAGTGGGTTCCCCTGAGAGATCTCCCAAAAGAAGATTTAATCAAACCATGTAGAGGAATCCCCCTCCGGGAACAAGGTAAATTGTAAGTACATATTAACAGTTTTTTCAGGAACGGCTGTTAAAGAAATTTTGTTTTACCCCTTGCCAAGGATATGCAGGAAACAGTAACTCCCTTGTTGAGCCAAGATGCTACAGTTATGTGACCTTGACCTTGTTTGCACTAAGAGGACAAGTCTAGGACAATATTTGATGATGTTAACCCCATCCCTGTTCAATGTTCGGGGAAAAAAATAATGATATAATGAATATTTATTCACTTATTTCAAGGAATCAGTTTTGTTTTCACAAAAACTGTAGAAACATTGATCCAGATGTCAAAAGCAAACAGAGCAGACCCTGATCAGACGGCTCCTCTAGGAGCCATCTGATCTGGGTCTACACTGTTTGCAAATGCGTGAAAACGCGTGTTAAAAGGTGTAGCTGCAGAGTAAAGGGTTAATGCATGATATTTATGATAACAAGTATCATAGTTTTGCCAGTTTCTGTTCCGTTCCTCGCGGTGACACAAAAAGGCTGCAGTTATTTAAGTAATTAGTAGCAACAATAAATGCCAAATGCAATTCTAGCCAATCTCAACCTTTTGTACGTGGAAAACCAGTGCACCCCAGTCATTTGCTACCGATGAAAGACCCAGATCAGAGAGGATCCTTGGGGAGTCCATTCTGACCTAGGTCTGCACTGTTTATCATTCAAATTTATCTTGCAAGTTTTACCCTTTCATACTGTATGGACTCTACCAATAATCAATGATGGACTATTCCACTCTGAGAATTCAGTACTGATAGGGTTAAAACAGGAGTTACACAGTAAGCTTTAACCCATTCCCCCCTCATAGGCTATATTTAGATCCAACCACTTTGGATAAATCTAGCAAAACGGAGCATTAACTAGAGAAAAGGATTTCTTTTTAGAATTATGTAGTTTGAAACCATTGTGATAAATAGAGCATTTGCTCCTATAGGAGCAAATGCTCTATTTATCACAATGGTTTCAATAGGTAATTATACAGAGGCGTAGAAAGACGTAGAAATTTATGGAGGAAAGGGTTAACCCATTCCCTATTCTATGTTTATTTCAAATTTCAATACCTACTGATTATTCATGGACAAAACAGTTATAATGAAATATGGAAGGTGGAACATTCGTAGCCATTTTAGAAAGTAAAGAAACAAGATTTATCAAATTCCATTGGCACACAGAGCAGACCCTGATCAGACGGCTCCTATTGGAGCCGTCTGATCTGGGTCTACTCTGTTTGCAAACATGTGAAAATGCGTTTATATGCTGGAAAAGGTCCTCCATAAATATGCCTTTCTACGCCTCTGTAATAACCACTTCTTGAAACCATTGTGATAAATAGAGCATTTGCTCCTATAGGAGCAAATGCTCTGTTTATCACAATGGTTTCAATCTACACAATTCTAAAATTTCACTTTTCTCTAGTAAATGCTCCTTTTGGGTAGATTCATTCAAAGAGGTTGGGTCTAAAAATAGCCTATGGAGTAAAGGGTTGAGCATGACAGACTTATATTTGAAAACAGCTTGGACCCAGATGAAATGCCGAGTTATGATCATACAGGAGTCATCTGATCTGGGTCTACTCTGTTTGCAAGGGCATGAAACAAGCATGGAAAGGGGGTCAGCCATAGTCTCCATAAAATAGACAAGAAACATTTGGCCTTATCAGTCAGTGGCAAATGTTCCTTCTGTTCAGATGTAGACTCCAAACAGTTAGGTATATATAGGCCAGCCATAATAATTATAGACGTTTCTGTCTTCTGTTTCTCTTTTATTTAAACCGTTACCTGATTTAACCCTTTCCCTTTTCATGCATTTGCAAACAGAGTAGACCCAGATCAGACGGCTCCTATAGGAGCCGTCTGATCAGGGTCGGCTCGGTTTGCAAACAGAATTTGAAAAGGCATCAATATGAGAGAGAATGGGTTAAGAAAGAAAAAAGGATTTTAAAAATATCAATTAGCGGATTGTTTTCATATTGAAATACAAATACAGAATGATGGAAACTATAGAATCAGATAAAACTCTATAAGCAAACAGAGCAGACTCTAGCTCTATCCTGCTTGCAAATGCATAAATACCAAGTACAGTATTTAAGCTGAATTTTCATAATGGCATCATGAATAAGGGAATAATTTACCATAGCATGAATCGTATGAATTGTAGAAACATAATTATCAACGTTATTTCATAAGCAAAGAAAGCAGACCTACAGGAGCCATCTGATCTGAGTCTACTCTGTTTGCAGGTGCCAAAGTGTGTCTCTTTGGAGCAACACGTTAACCTTTTCCTCCATGAATATTCATGTAAAATAATAATGATGTCATGAATATTGAGTAAATTAATTTATTATTATAGGACATGCATGGACACAGAAACTTTGGCCATGGCAGAAACTGTAGAATCGTATCTATATTATGCAGAATCGTATCTATATTATATCATAAGCAAACAGAGCAGACCCTGATCAAACGGCTATAATATCCCATGGACACAGTACTTATTGGCCATGACAGAAACTGAAGTCACATCTTCATTATACCATAAGCAAACAGAGAAGACCCTGATCAGACGGCTCCTATAGGAGCCGTCTGATCGGGGTCTACTCTGTTTGCAAAGGCGTACAAAGGTATATTTATGGAGGAAAGGGTGAATTCTGAACATGTAAGAGGCATTGTCAACGATCAATTACCAACGCCTGGCCTTACCATCCTCTGCACACACCATAAACAAGAATCTAATACATCTCTTCAGATAGCACCAAGTGTTTATACAAGTCAGAAATTGAAAACCCCCATCTTGTTTATATCCAAAGATATGAGGGCAAAATGTTCCTTGCCCCAATATCAAAACTGCATTATCTCGCAAGGTAGCAGACAGTCGTTAATGCCTTGCGGCCTATCATTGAGGTGTTCCAATCTTAACGGCATCTGCAAAGATCTCTCTGAACATTTTGTACATGTTGCCTTCGAGACAGCTGGAAAAAGGAAATCTGTATCAATGAAACTTCACTGCGCAGGATACCATCTCATAAGCTGCATAAAAAAAACAGTTGCGATTCCAAATCAGATGCACATAAAACGTTACTGGTTAAAGAGTCAAGATGCCACCGATATGCCACTGATATCGCCATCACAGGCAGATGGTAAACAATCCAATGAACTTACTGAATAAAAGAAGTAGGGGACCCTTCTAACCTCATAGGGGTCCAAGATTATCATGAGGATTTATTACATTAACGAACCTGCAGCATGTAAGATATGACGACTTCATGAATATTAATTAACCTTTTACTCATGAATATTCATGTAAGAAATAACGATGTCATGGATATTAATTATATTAATTTGCTGTTACATACAAGGACACAGGAAATTTTGGCTGTGCCAGAAGCTGTAGAATCTATATTATCCCTTTCCTTCATTTAAACGGGTTTTCACGCATTTGCAAACAGAGTAGACCCAGATCAGACGGCCCCTAGAGGAGCCGTCTGATTGATCAGGCTCTACTCTGTTTGCTAAAAGAATTGGAGGGATCCGTTTCTTTGCTTTTATGAAATGTTTACAATGTTCCACCTTCCACATTTCTTTATAACTACTTTGTTAATGAATACTCAATAGGTATTGAAATTTGGAATAAACATAGAATAGGGAAAGGGTTATATCATAAGCAAACAGAGCAGATCGAGATCAGGTGTCTCCTGTACATAGGCGCTGCCTGGTCAGGGTCTGTTCTGATCGCTTATGAAATACAGCAAAACCCTGCTAATGCGACCAGCTAAAGGTATAATTCTAGGTGCTAGATGCAGGTGGTAGCTTAATGCAGGACAAAAGTAATGCAGAAAGCTCCTAGAGGAGCTTTCTGCATTACATTTGTTCTGCATTAACCCTTTCCCTGTTCTATGCTTGTTACAAATTTCAGTACTTACTGAATATTCATTAACAAAATAGTTTTAAAGATATATAGAAGGTGGAACATTGTAGACATTTTAGAAAGCAAAGAAACAGATCTATCAAATTCTATTAGCAAACAGAGCAGACCCTGATCAGACGGCTCCTCTAGGAGCAGCTGATCTAGGTTTACTCTGTTTGCAGATGCGTGAAAACACGACATTTTAGAAAGCAAAGAAACAGATCTATCAAATTCTATTAGCAAACAGAGCAGATCCTGATCAGACGGCTCCTCTAGGAGCAGTCTGATCTAGGTCTACTCTGTTTGCAGATGCATGAAAACACGTTTATATGAGGGAAAGGGTTAAGCAACACCCATGTTTATTCATTAAGCGGTTGCATTAGAGGGGTTCTACTGTAGTACAGAATGATGGGATTCTACAGTTTCTGTCATGACCAACTATTCCTGTTTTCATGTGCCATATTTAGAATTAATCTAATTAATATTCAAAATGAAAGTATTTCTTACATGAATTCATGGATTAAAGGGTTAATTTACATATCTTACGTGGGCCTCTCTATGATTCTGTTACTGGCTGATAGTCCTCAAGTACAGTAATGACCTTGACCTCTATATACTGAAGCCTGATACTACATGTACATGGACAAGTTGGCTCTTCAATTATCCGTCTATGAAAAGCTGTTTTACAGTCCCATTTTTTTCTCCATCTCTAACCAATGCATGGGCATAGTATAGATTTGTATCTCTATTCTCCGATAGATAAACCGAAACCCATGAAACTGTGTTATCAATGCCAGCATCAGCTGGTTGACGTAATAGCAACAACAAGCAAACGGCAACCGCTGGGCTTTCAACAATGCCATAGAGACCACTATCTCATTACTGACAAAAACTACATCTATCATATTCAGATTTTATTTAATAAAGTTTGCCTATCTCTTACATATGCTTCCCTTGGACAGTTCTGGCAAACAGACAAAAATAACTCTGCACATCGGAAAATCAAAACAAAACTATGGGATTGCATGACCAAAGACTTCAAAACCTTTGTTTACATCAACCCGTTCTTCCTCTTTTCTGATTCGAAAATATGATCAATAAGTTTCAGAAACTGCTGGGTTTCTTGTATATCTTTTTTTTTAAATACAAACTGGTTAACATCGAACTGTTAGATGCTGACTCTGATCTTGATCTGAACTGTCAACAAGGGCTGGGCTACTATACATTGCAAGCATATTAACCCTTTACTTCATAGGCTATTTTAAGACCTAACCTCTTTGATTCAATCTACCAAAAAGGAGCATTAACTAGAGAAAAGGATTTTTTTTAGAATTTTGTAGTTTGAAACCATTGTGATAAATAGAACATTTGCTCCTGTGGAGCAAATGCTCTATTTATCACAATGGTTTCACAAAGTGACTTTTACAGAGTAGTCAAAAGTCGTCAATATGAGGGAAAGGGTTAAGCATTGATTCAAGTATTTCAACAACAGCTGTTCTCCATATTTACATTAGTCTTAACCCTTCGACTGCTGAACTTTCAAAGTGGACTGGTCCATCGCTGCTTACAACTGAGTCTATTCAATAAGAAATGGTATTATCTGTGAGATGATTTTGAATGACAAACAGTGCAGACCCTGACCTGAGGAGCCCTCTGGTCTGGGTCTACACCGTTCGCAAATGCCAGTAAACTTGTTTCTTATACTGAAAGAGTTTATTTTTTCAGCACCCTTCCACTGTTAGATCATTGAACTACAGATATAATTATATATACTATCAGTAATTTCAATCATATTCCACGAATTCATGAAATATGTCATGATATTGTTCGTTATATTCCATGAATTCAAGAAAGACTACATATGCAATATCTGATCAGGCTCTGAACTGAATGTCTTACACCATCAGTCAACCAATCAAAGGTATATACTCCAAGCTTTTATAATTGGATTCAGTACTTCTACATTATCAAACAAAATCCTCTTGTGATCGCTGTTCTGCCATAAATTTTAAAACTGCAGCGGAAGACAATAATAACTTAGCGTGCAAGGAGTTAAAACAAGGGCATGTTGTATTGCTATGCAAGACATGAGTCCCCCACCGGACTAAAAAAAAACCTCTGCTCTCCCCACCCCACCTACCCATGGTGTGGTTGACCATGGTATATACATGACCACCTGAATGGTATTAGTACCTTCTTTCATACATTAAATCTGTAAATAAAAAGTTATTGTCCTGACAAGAAAATATGAAAAAGGGGAGTAACTCCAAAAATATTGATGCTAGAGTTATTGCCCTTGTGCATGACACTACACCTCATTATGCTTGTTCCATATGAGAAGTTTCAAATCAATTGAACCAGTACATAAAGAGTTATTAACTGGACAAGAAAATATGAAAATGGGAATAACTCCAAAAATATAGATGCTAGAGTTATGGCCCTTGTGCATGACATTACCCCTCATCATGCTTGTTCCATATGTGAAGTTTCAAATCAATTGAACCAGTAGATAAAGAGTTATTGTCCGGACAAAAAATATGAAAAAGGGGAATAACTCCAAAAATATTGATGCTAGAGTTATGGCCCTTGTGCATGACACTACTCCTGATCATGCTTCTTCAATGTTTGAAGTTATAATGAATTTGGCCTAACTTTGTAGGAGATATTGCCCGGACACGAAGCATGACAGACAGACTGACAAGAAAATATGAAAAAGGGGAATAACTCCAAAAATATCGATGCTAGAGTTATGGCCCTTGTGCATGACACTACTCCTGATCATGCTTCTTCAATGTTTGAAGTTATAATGAATTTGGCCTAACTTTGTAGGAGATATTGCCCGGACACGAAGCATGACAGACAGACTGACAAGAAAATATGAAAAAGGGGAATAACTCCAAAAATATCGATGCTAGAGTTATGACCCTTGTGTATGACACTACCCCTCATCATGATTGTTCCATATGTGAAGTTTCAAATCAATTGAACCAGTAGATAAAGAGTTATTGTCCGGACAAAAAAATATGTAAAAGGGGAATAACTCCAAAAATATTGATGCTAGAGTTATGGCCCTTGTGCATGACACTAGCCCTCATCATGCTCCTTCAATGTTTGAAGTTATAATAAATTTGGCCTAACGTTGTAGGAGATATGGCCCGGACACGAAGCGTGACAGATGGACTGACAAGAAAATATGAAAAAGGGGAATAACTCCAAAAATATCGATGCTAGAGTTATGGCCCTTGTGCATGACACTACTCCTGATCATGCTTCTTCAATGTTTGAAGTTATAATGAATTTGGCCTAACTTTGTAGGAGATATTGCCCGGACACGAAGCATGACAGACAGACTGACAAGAAAATATGAACAAGAGGGCCAGAATGGCCCTGACATCGCTCACCAGCCAATCAGAGGAGAAGATGTTCAAAGTTTTCACTATATGTTTCTAGAGAAAACTGGCACCCCTGGGGCGGGGTCAATTTTGACCCCAGGGGCATAATGTATATAAATTTTGTAGAGGACCTGAACATGATGCTATGTGCCAGATATGAAAGCTGAGAACCGTTCAGTTTCAGAGAAGAATATATTCAAAGTTTTACCATATATTTCTATTGAAAACTGGCTACCCCTGGGGCGGGGCCAATTTTGACCCCCGGTGCATAATTTATAAAAAATTTGTAGAGGACCCGAACATGATGCTATGTGCCAAATATGAAAGCTTAGAACCTTCCAGTTTCAGAGGAGAAGATTTTCAAAGTTTCACTATATGTTTCTATTGAAAACTGACCACCCCTGGGGCGGGGCCAATTTTGACCCCAGGGGCATAATTTATACAAATTTTGTAGAGGACCTGAACATGATGCTATGTGCCAAATATGAAAGCTGAGAACCCTGTAGATTCAGAAGAATTTTTTTTCAAAGTTGTCACTATGTGTTTCTATTCAAAATTGGCTACCCCTGGGGCGGGGCCAATTTTGACCCCAGGGGCATAATTTATATAACTTTTGAAGAGGACCTGAACATGATGCTATGTGCCAAATATGAAAGCTGAGAACCCTGTAGATTCAGAGGAGAAGATTTTCAAAGTTGTCACTAAATGTTTCTATTCAAAACTGGCTACCCCTGGGGCGGGGCCAATTTTGACCCCAGGGGCATAATTTATATAACTTTTGTAGAGGACCTGAACATTATGCTATTTGCAAAATATGAAAGCTGAGAACCCTGTAGATTCAGAGGAGAAGATTTTCAAAGTTGTCACTATATGTTTCTATTCAAAACTGGCTACCCCTGGGGCGGGGCCAATTTTGACCCCAGGGGCATAATTTATATAAGTTTTGTAGAGGACCTGAACATGATGCTTTGTGCCAAATATGAAAGCTGAGAACCCTGTAGATTCAGAGGAGAAGATTTTCAAAGTTTTACTATATATTTCAATAGAAAACAAGGCACCCCTGGGGCGGGGCCAATTTTGACCCCAGGGGCAAAATTTATATAACTTTTGTAGAGGACCTAAAGATGATGCTATGTACCAAAGATGAAAGCTGAGAACCCTGTAGATTCAGAGGAGAAGATTTTTAAAGGTTCAAATTGTTGACGCCCGACGACGGACGACGCACGACGCACGACGGACGACGCACGACGACGGACGACGGACATCAAGTGATCACAAAAGCTCACCCTGAGCACAAAAGTGCTCTGGTGAGCTAAAAAGGGGAATAACTCCAAAAATATCGATGCTAGAGTTATGACCCTTGTGTATGACACTACCCCTCATCATGATTGTTCCATATGTGAAGTTTCAAATCAATTGAACCAGTAGATAAAGAGTTATTGTCCGGACAAAAAAATATGTAAAAGGGGAATAACTCCAAAAATATTGATGCTAGAGTTATGGCCCTTGTGCATGACACTAGCCCTCATCATGCTCCTTCAATGTTTGAAGTTATAATAAATTTGGCCTAACTTTGTAGGAGATATGGCCCGGACACGAAGCGTGACAGATGGACTGACAAGAAAATATGAAAAAGGGGAATAACTCCAAAAATATCGATGCTAGAGTTATGGCCCTTGTGCATGACACTACTCCTGATCATGCTTCTTCAATGTTTGAAGTTATAATGAATTTGGCCTAACTTTGTAGGAGATATTGCCCGGACACGAAGTATGACAGACAGACTGACAAGAAAATATGAAAAAGGGGAATAACTCCAAAAATATCGATGCTAGAGTTATGACCCTTGTGTATGACACTACCCCTCATCATGATTGTTCCATATGTGAAGTTTCAAATCAATTGAACCAGTAGATAAAGAGTTATTGTCCGGACAAAAAAATATGTAAAAGGGGAATAACTCCAAAAATATTGATGCTAGAGTTATGGCCCTTGTGCATGACACTAGCCCTCATCATGCTCCTTCAATGTTTGAAGTTATAATAAATTTGGCCTAACTTTGTAGGAGATATGGCCCGGACACGAAGCGTGACAGATGGACTGACAAGAAAATATGAAAAAGGGGAATAACTCCAAAAATATTGATGCTAGAGTTATGGCCCTTGTGTATGACACTACCCCTCATCATGATTGTTCCATATGTGAAGTTTCAAATCAATTGAACCAGTAGATAAAGAGTTATTGTCCGGACAAAAAAATATGTAAAAGGGGAATAACTCCAAAAATATTGATGCTAGAGTTATGGCCCTTGTGCATGACACTAGCCCTCATCATGCTCCTTCAATGTTTGAAGTTATAATAAATTTGGCCTAACGTTGTAGGAGATATGGCCCGGACACGAAGCGTGACAGATGGACTGACAAGAAAATATGAAAAAGGGGAATAACTCCAAAAATATCGATGCTAGAGTTATGGCCCTTGTGCATGACACTACTCCTGATCATGCTTCTTCAATGTTTGAAGTTATAATGAATTTGGCCTAACTTTGTAGGAGATATTGCCCGGACACGAAGCATGACAGACAGACTGACAAGAAAATATGAACAAGAGGGCCAGAATGGCCCTGACATCGCTCACCAGCCAATCAGAGGAGAAGATGTTCAAAGTTTTCACTATATGTTTCTAGAGAAAACTGGCACCCCTGGGGCGGGGTCAATTTTGACCCCAGGGGCATAATGTATATAAATTTTGTAGAGGACCTGAACATGATGCTATGTGCCAGATATGAAAGCTGAGAACCGTTCAGTTTCAGAGAAGAATATATTCAAAGTTTTACCATATATTTCTATTGAAAACTGGCTACCCCTGGGGCGGGGCCAATTTTGACCCCCGGTGCATAATTTATAAAAAATTTGTAGAGGACCCGAACATGATGCTATGTGCCAAATATGAAAGCTTAGAACCTTCCAGTTTCAGAGGAGAAGATTTTCAAAGTTTCACTATATGTTTCTATTGAAAACTGACCACCCCTGGGGCGGGGCCAATTTTGACCCCAGGGGCATAATTTATACAAATTTTGTAGAGGACCTGAACATGATGCTATGTGCCAAATATGAAAGCTGAGAACCCTGTAGATTCAGAAGAATTTTTTTTCAAAGTTGTCACTATGTGTTTCTATTCAAAATTGGCTACCCCTGGGGCGGGGCCAATTTTGACCCCAGGGGCATAATTTATATAACTTTTGAAGAGGACCTGAACATGATGCTATGTGCCAAATATGAAAGCTGAGAACCCTGTAGATTCAGAGGAGAAGATTTTCAAAGTTGTCACTAAATGTTTCTATTCAAAACTGGCTACCCCTGGGGCGGGGCCAATTTTGACCCCAGGGGCATAATTTATATAACTTTTGTAGAGGACCTGAACATTATGCTATTTGCAAAATATGAAAGCTGAGAACCCTGTAGATTCAGAGGAGAAGATTTTCAAAGTTGTCACTATATGTTTCTATTCAAAACTGGCTACCCCTGGGGCGGGGCCAATTTTGACCCCAGGGGCATAATTTATATAAGTTTTGTAGAGGACCTGAACATGATGCTTTGTGCCAAATATGAAAGCTGAGAACCCTGTAGATTCAGAGGAGAAGATTTTCAAAGTTTTACTATATATTTCAATAGAAAACAAGGCACCCCTGGGGCGGGGCCAATTTTGACCCCAGGGGCAAAATTTATATAACTTTTGTAGAGGACCTAAAGATGATGCTATGTACCAAAGATGAAAGCTGAGAACCCTGTAGATTCAGAGGAGAAGATTTTTAAAGGTTCAAATTGTTGACGCCCGACGACGGACGACGCACGACGCACGACGGACGACGCACGACGACGGACGACGGACATCAAGTGATCACAAAAGCTCACCCTGAGCACAAAAGTGCTCTGGTGAGCTAAAAAGGGGAATAACTCCAAAAATATCGATGCTAGAGTTATGACCCTTGTGTATGACACTACCCCTCATCATGATTGTTCCATATGTGAAGTTTCAAATCAATTGAACCAGTAGATAAAGAGTTATTGTCCGGACAAAAAAATATGTAAAAGGGGAATAACTCCAAAAATATTGATGCTAGAGTTATGGCCCTTGTGCATGACACTAGCCCTCATCATGCTCCTTCAATGTTTGAAGTTATAATAAATTTGGCCTAACTTTGTAGGAGATATGGCCCGGACACGAAGCGTGACAGATGGACTGACAAGAAAATATGAAAAAGGGGAATAACTCCAAAAATATCGATGCTAGAGTTATGGCCCTTGTGCATGACACTACTCCTGATCATGCTTCTTCAATGTTTGAAGTTATAATGAATTTGGCCTAACTTTGTAGGAGATATTGCCCGGACACGAAGTATGACAGACAGACTGACAAGAAAATATGAAAAAGGGGAATAACTCCAAAAATATCGATGCTAGAGTTATGACCCTTGTGTATGACACTACCCCTCATCATGATTGTTCCATATGTGAAGTTTCAAATCAATTGAACCAGTAGATAAAGAGTTATTGTCCGGACAAAAAAATATGTAAAAGGGGAATAACTCCAAAAATATTGATGCTAGAGTTATGGCCCTTGTGCATGACACTAGCCCTCATCATGCTCCTTCAATGTTTGAAGTTATAATAAATTTGGCCTAACTTTGTAGGAGATATGGCCCGGACACGAAGCGTGACAGATGGACTGACAAGAAAATATGAAAAAGGGGAATAACTCCAAAAATATTGATGCTAGAGTTATGGCCCTTGTGTATGACACTACCCCTCATCATGATTGTTCCATATGTGAAGTTTCAAATCAATTGAACCAGTAGATAAAGAGTTATTGTCCGGACAAAAAAATATGTAAAAGGGGAATAACTCCAAAAATATTGATGCTAGAGTTATGGCCCTTGTGCATGACACTAGCCCTCATCATGCTTCTTCAATGTGTGAAGTTATAATGAATTTGGCATAACTTTGTAGGAGATATGGCCCGGACACGAAGCGTGACAGACGGACGGACGGACGGACGGACAGACGGACAGACGGACGGACGGACGGACGGACGGAATCGAGCAAACCTATAGTCCCCCAACCGGTAACCGGTGGGGGACTAATAAAGGGATCACCTGACAAGACAAAGTGTGTCCAAGGGTCTTCATGAAGTGTGCAATAACCCTTTACGCCATGAATATTCTTGAAAGAAATGATGACATCATGAATATTTAAATTAGATTAAATTTCAAAATGGGAATATAAACACAGGATTTTTTTTGTAATTTCAGAAACTGTAGAATCTGGGTCCAATGCTTATAAAACTTTTTAGTTGAGTCTGAGTTCATTCTCAAGCTTTTGATTGGTCGGATTTGAGTTCTCAAGCTTTTGATTGGTCAGATTTAAGTTCTCAAGCTTTTGATTGGTCATATTTGAGCCTTTGGCTCAAATCTGACCAATCAAAAACTTGAGAACGAACTCGGACTCAACTAAAAGTTTTATAAGCATGGACCCTGATCTATATTATTCCATAAACAAACAGAGCACACACTGATGGCTGCTATAGGAGCTGTCTGATCTGGGTCTACTGTGTTTGCAAATGGTATACATGCATATTGAGGGTTTGGTGCAAAACTATTGTAACTCCTTCACAAAGTGAGGCAAACCCTCAATATGGAGTAGAGGGTTAAATCGCAAACCCTCGATATGGAGTAGAGGGTTAAATCGCACACAAAGTGCTTAAATATGAAGTGTAAACAGGAGGCATTGTATGGGTCAACTCTGTTTGCCTCTATCAGGTAAACGGTTAACCCATTCCTCCATAGGCTATTTTTAGACCCAACCTCTTTGAATGAATCTAGTAACCCAAAATGAGCATTTACTAGACAAAGGTAAAATTTTAGAACTGTGTAGTTTGAAACCATTGTGATAAATAGAGCATTTGCTCCTATGGGAACAAATGCTCTATCACAATGATTTTAAGAAGTGTCTACTACAGAGGCATAGAAAGGCGTATTTATGGAGGAAAGGGTTATATATATTACTATCAATGAAACACATACAAAGAGCTTAAATGCCATCAATAAAGCGAGGCAATCAACAGGCCTCCTAATAATTTACTTCTGTTTTCTGCAAAAGGCTGTAAATGCCTTCACAATCCTAATACCATGCAGATCACCTGGATGTATGAACTATGAAACAATCTTAATGACCCGCTTGACAACATTATGCAAAAGGCCACCTGTCTCATCTTCAGCCATATTGAGATCATATGACCAACTGTCTAAATATAGTAACAAGAATCCATTTATCTGTCACTCAAAAGTACTGTACTACAGCTATTGATGTTTTATTTTAAACTTTCCTATAATTGATGGAAGATCTAATATTCCTCTTCAAAACAGTGCATAAGTTACTGAGGAATAGGAGCTCCAGCTTTATAAGATGCGTAAATTAAAATATTTTCAAATATAACTTCTTTATTTCTCCACCAAACCCTATGTTGTGACCACTCTTTAGAATCGTCTCGAAGAGACGATTCTAAAGAGTGGTCACAATGTAAGGTTTGGTGGAGCATTTTAGTATTTGCGTACGGACCATTTCTATTTGCGTACGGACCATTTCTTATTTAGTATTTGCGTACGGACCATTTCTTATTTAGTATTTGCGTACGGACCATTTCTTCCAATAACATCAGAACAGAGTGTGATTCTGGTAAGTCACCAAATCTCAACTGAATCTATCCTGTTTTCAAAAGTTTAGAGAAAAAGACAACACCCGCAGAGTTCTGTAAGTACAGTAGGAACGGAAACCAGCTGTGTTGTCTAGAAATGTGGCAGTAATTGTCAATACCCTGTGACAATAATTGTAAGTGACGACATTTGGCTAAAAAGTCACAAATCCATCACATATTTACAGTACACGAAAACATTCTAGAATAAAGCAATGTCGTTAAAAGTCATGTATGTGAAAACACTGCAACTTAAATCCTATAACAATAATATTAAAAGATAAAGCCATTTAAACCAACTACATCACAGAGATGTATTTTGTACACTTTTGCAAACAAAGTTGCATTTTTACACTTAGGCAAACAAAGTTGAGCCATCTGAGCAGGATCCTCTCTGCTCCGTTTGCTAATGGAATAATATCCCATTCCGACATAGGCTATTATTAGATCCAACCACTTTGAATAAATCTACCGAAAAGGAGCATTAACTAGAGAAAATGCTCTATTTATCACAATGGTTTCAATAGGTGATTTTTACAGAGGCGTAGAAAGGCATATTTATGGAAGAAAGGGTTAAACCGGTAGGTCCGATTCTAGTTTGTGACATAAAAATTAATAAAATTCAAGACGTCGGTATTTCTTACATGAATATTCACAAGGTAAAGGACAAACAGAATGAAAATGTAAAATCAAACAAAAATCAACTTGATTTACCGTCGTTGTTGGCATCATCTTGAACTGCTACACAATTTTAGTTGCTGTTAATATGTAGAAAAATCCCAAATCAAACAACCTGCATACAACTGCCCGGGTGTACACTGTACGAAAGAATTATTGACAAGTGTTTCTA
This sequence comes from Azorinus chamasolen, assembly GCA_963576725.1. Taxonomy (NCBI): domain Eukaryota; kingdom Metazoa; phylum Mollusca; class Bivalvia; order Cardiida; family Solecurtidae; genus Azorinus; species Azorinus chamasolen. The sequence continues at coordinate 16,001,653 of OY755240.1, read as the reverse complement.
ACCATGGATACCTCATACTTAAGTAATCAAAATGACAAAACCTGTCTGAAAAGAACAAAGAAATGACAGGAAATTAACATAATTTTACTTTTCACAACTTTTCAACTAATTTGCTTCCAAATTTTTCATTTTTTTTGTATCCATTGTGTACAGCATATGACAATGTTCAATTATCGTAATTTAACCCTTACAATGCTGAATTTTCAAAAGAACTATTCCAAAATTCAAACTGGTCAAGCTTATGGTGAATATTTATAGGGACGTTTTCTAAAGAAAAGTGTAACATGACAAACAGTGCATACCCTGATGAGAGGGCTCCCCTAGGAGCCCTCTCATCTGGGTCTACACTGTTTGCAAAGGACAGTACACCTGCTTCACTGACAGGTTAAATAAGACTGTCAATATGTATGACTCATCATGTATTTCTGAACTGTCTTCGGACCTCATTTGTTTCTTTAACATTTTTATGACAAAAAACGAGGCTGTAATTATCACGGCTGATTAGATCAGCAAGTTAACATAACTCTCTCGCATGTTTCCGTGTTATCTTTTGTATTACATGTTCCGAAATTACCCTAAATGTTTTTCTGCAATACTAATAGACAAATAGTGCAGACCCAGATCAAACAGTTCCTGTTTCTGTAGGAGTTTGTCGAGTATTTGAATTGCATGAAAATATTATATTTGAGAATTGAAACATGTAAAACAATTTAACCCTTCGCTTGCTGAATTTTAAAATACATTTCTACTTCTTTACCCATGCCCTGTTGTATAATTACATAAATCTTCACTGTGTACAAGTATTTCGCTGTGTAATCACTGCTGTGGAGTGCACTGGCTGCACAATCAACTTGTAAATAGTGCAGACCCTGATGAGACAGCTCCTGCAGGAGCTGTTTCATCTGGGTCTTCACTATTTACAGGTACGTATATTGACGTGAATAGCAAGCGAAGGGTTAAGACATTTACTACGGACCAATCTGTGGTGATCTTTGCTAATAAGACGAGATTCCGAGTAACACGGTCTTCAGAATGAATGGCTTGAATTTGCTCTTCTCGGAGCATGCTGATCTGGATCTACACTGTTTGCAAATGCTAGTACACCTGTGTCCCACATTCATTGGGTCATGGCTAACGCAATACACAGAACCCTGAACAATGTCCACTCATTCCCCCCAAGGCGAACTGTGACAGGTTATGAGAAAAAATCGTATGATAAAACAGTCACACTGTCACGATCTATCGCCAAATCTCCACACTTAGCATATTTCGCCAATAAAAGCCAGTGGTCTGCGGAGCTTCACTGGTTTATTTCAGTTCGATCTGTAATATATATGGCTTAGCTATGGACAGTTGTTTTGACAGTAACATACAAAACTTAATATATCATTCTACGGACAAAAACTGAAACAGCAAGCTGGAAATAAGATGTGTACTGGTCTATCGGCCCTTTCCCTGTTGAATATTCATGTAATAAAATTTTTAATAATGATAACATAAAATGTAATTGCTGAGATTATATACATGTACAGTGCTCCCTCTCTACAACGACAACCGTTGGGATACGAAGATTGTATGTGTTGTTCAGAGGGAGTTGTTATAGGGAGGGAAAATCAAACATAATTAGCTTGTTTGCAGATTCCCAGATAAGGTGCATTTCAAGAACTAAAACCGTTATGCCTCTATCAAACCCTATGTTGTGACCACTCTTTAGAATCGTCACAAAGTGACGATTCTAAAGAGTGGTCACAACATAGGGTTTGATGGAGGCATAAAGAAAATACGATGGACAAAAGTTGTTTCTGGAGCCTTGTTGTTTCGGAAACAGTGACATGCATTGTTGTAAGGAGGGAATCGTTATTGAGAGGGCCGTTGTAGGGAGGGAGCACTGTACTGGCATAATGTACACGTGAATTTTTGGTATTGGTGGAAACATGTGGATTCAGATCTATTATAATTCCATAGGCAAACAGAGCAGACCCTGATCAGATACAGGAGCCATCTGATCTGGGTCTACTCTGTTTGCAAAGTTGTGAGAAAAAAAGTTTATATGAAAGAAAGGGGGTTAAGAATTGCAGTGGACAAAAGTTTTTGTAATTACTGAATCAGCGTACAGGGAGTAATAGATCGGATAGAATGCACTGATCCAAGGTCAAATTATAAGTACACGAAGTTTAATTTTAGCATGAGAACATCCATACCATACAAAAGCACCTTTGAAATGATAAATGACTGGTAGGTAAATTTTGAGACTCTTTCTTCAAACTATATTTTGTAAACCATCTTTTCAAATCAGTTTCTGAAAAGTAGCTGGGAATGTGAATATAACGAAATTATAATCTGCAAATACTTGACATCTGCTTCAATTCTTTGATTAAATAATTAACTCTTTCCCTCATATAAACGCCTTTTTCACACATTTGCAAACAGAGTAGACCCAGATCAGATGGCTACTATAGGAACAGTCTGATCAGGATCTGCTGTTTGCTTATGTATAATATAGATCTGATTCTAGTTTCTGTCTCAGCTAAAATTTCCAGCATTTACAATGTCATGTTGTTTTGAAAAATGATCTAAATCAATATTCATGATGTCATTATTTCTTACATGAATATTGATCAGGTAAAGGGCTTAATTTTATAGATTGTTTTTCCAAAACAGTGTGATTAAGTTAAGAACCTGTTTTTCCAAAACAGTGTGATTAAGTTAAGAACCTGAATAAGATGGTCTGAGTCTTCATCTGGGTGAAAACTGTTAGCACAGGTTCCACATATATAGCCAGATGCCGTACAAGGAGTCAAAGCCTGTATTTACTAGCAGGCCTATTTGAAGTAATTGAATGGTTTTAGTTTGGGGGCCACAAACAAATTGTTCTTAAGTAAATACAGAGACTCCAAAAATGTACACAAATCGACAAAGAATTCTAAAGCCAAGCCGCGCTTGGAAGCTTAAGTAAATATGGACGCCGAATGACTTAAAGCTTCCACAATACCCAGAATATTTACCAATGATTTTGACTATATTTACTGTGGGCAAGAACAAACAAATAAAGGTCGCTTTCTCAACCTTCGATTGACACGTAACCATGGTGACAGGAGTAACAGCACAGTTTGAGGTCTGTTGATTTTTGTACCAAAGACAGAATTTAAGTTTCAAAGTGTGAACTTCAATTGAAAAGAACAAAGGCCATTGTTATAATAAGCATTTTTTATCGACACTTATATCAATACATGTATATAAACCGCTCTTGTAACATTCATTACAAAACATTTTATTTGCAGGGTTTTGCCTTTCTCCCAAGCATTTTTGTATGCCACAGCAAACCAGCTTCTGCTGTTTCTAGTGCCATGTACATCACTGTTCGAAATCATCTTTAAAAAGAAATATTTTAAACCCTTTCCTTCATATAAATGCCTTTTCACACATTTACAAACAGAGTAGACTCAGATCAGACGGCTCCTATAGGAGCCGTCTGATCAGGGTCTGCTCTGTTTGCTAATGGAATTTAATAGATGTTTCTAAAATGGCTACAAGATTCCACCTTCAATATTTCATTATACAGTAAAACCTCTCTGTAATGGCCACTAAATTTTGTTAATTTCCCCGGTAGTTGATATATCATGGCAGGTGGCTGCTTAAAGCAAAGTGAAAGTAAAACAGAACGCTCCCGATTTTTTTCTTCCACACGATTTCATTAATGGCCGTCATTAACCCTTCACAAGATGAATATTCACGTAAGAAAGGATAACATCATGAATATTTAATAGCCGACTTTCCATAATGCTATATGAATACAGTAAAACTTCGATTATTCGAACACTAAAATACGTATTATTATCGATCTTAAAAGACAGGTGGCAACTTAATGCATGGTGAAAGTCATGCAGAAAGCTCCTCTAGGAGCTTCAGAAAGCTCCTCTAGGAGCTTTCTGCATGACTTTCACCATGCATTAAGCAGACACCTGCCTAAAAGGGTCTAAATTCTTCTATAACGAAAATTCGAATAATCGAGGTTTTACTGTATACTATTTTATTTGCTTTTTTTGCCATGACAGAAACTAGCTTCGGACCTATAAACAGAGTTAACGCTGATCAGATGGTGCCTATATAGGAGCCATATGATCTGGGTCTACTCTGTTTGCAAAACTGTTTCTACCAGGTAAAGGGCTCAACCAATTTTGTAGTGTAATTCATTTTAAATAAGCTGATAAGGGCAAAACAATCAATTTCTGGTATTTGTATACTTTACCTAATGATACTTATATGGAACATGATTTACAACAAAGCACTCAGATGATGTGAGGGTAATCCTTTAACCCTTTCCCTGTTCTGTGTTTATTTTGAATTTTAATACCTACTGAATATTCATGGGCAAATTTGTGCATTTTGCGGTTGAACATTACAGTAGCCATCTGTATAAATCAAGGGGTTTGCCAAACAAAGTTTATTTAACCCATTCCCTCATAGGCTATTTTTAGATACAACCTCTTTGAATAAAATTTTATTAATGTACAGAAAAGGAGCATTAACTAGAGAAAAGGAAAATTTAAGATTTTGTTGTTTGAAACTATTGTAATAAATAGGGCATTTGCTCCTATAGGAGCAAATGCTCTATTTATTACAATGGTTTCAATAGGTGATTTTAGGTGATTTTTACAGAGGCGTAGAAAGGTGTATTTATGGAGGAAAGGGATAATCTTCCTTCTCATCTAAACATTTAAGACTGAGTAGACTAGTCCATAGAGAAAATAGCAATACATGTTAACAGTCCATTCTGACAATTCGTGAAAAGTCATGTTTCCTCTGCAACAATTGTCGTCTGCTTCAATCAATTAAATAAAATCACTTCTTTGCAAAAATATGGTCAGTGTCAAACAGTGTGGATCTTGATGAGATGCCACATTTATGTGGCGTCTCATCTGGATCCAAACTGTTTGCATAGGAAAATGAGGTTTAGCTGCTACATGTAGCTCACAAAGAGTTTAAATTCATGTAACAAACATAGTGTCAAAACATGTCTAATAGTTTCGCTGGTGTTGCACAAGGGAGATCTCTGGAAGCATTCATACACTATTCCTGTAACAAATGCCTTCATGATTAAATTAAAATGTGATTGTTAAAACCTCTCTCCATTTAATCACTGCTTCGGCCTTCAATGAAATGTCTGGTTCATGAACAAATTAAGATTTAAACATTCAAAATGGATGACTCATTACTGCCAGCAAGCATTCTTCTCCAACCTAGGTACTCAATCATGTTTGCACCCCTTATAAATCTCTGCTCTGTTCACTTCCTTACCAACCGTAAAGCCCTGCTTAAATAAATGAACTTCTCTTTAGCATGAATGCAGCTCAATGCATTTGAAACAAGGGGATGGCAACAGACAGTCTTATATAGACACAGGTGTGTATTGCTTACAATTGCACACATAAAATGCATACCTACACTTTAAGAGGGACCAATCTAATTACATTATCGCCCCATGATGGATAATTGATAATGCATGTAAAAAGGCAGGTATAATTAGAGCATTGAAACCAATCTTAATAGTTTCCCTGATGATTATTCATGTTAAGAAATAATGACATCATAGAATATCAATTAGCTGCATTTTTATAAGGGCATTAGGAACAAGGGCATTAGGAACAAGGGCATAACTGTATGTAATATATCACGTCATCTAGCAAATAATACACCTTCATCAGACAGCTTCTACAGGAGACCTCTGATCAGGGTCTGTTCTGTTTGCTTACAGAATTAACCTATTCCCCCATAAGCTATTTTTAGACCCAACCTCATTGAACAAATCTACCCAAAAGGAGCATTAACTAGAGAAAAGGAAAATGTTTGAATTTTGTAGTTTGAAACCACTGTAATAAATAGAGCATTAATTTTGCTCCAATAGGAGCAAATGCTCTATTTATCACAATGGTTTCAACAGGTGACTTTTACAGAGGCGTAGAAAGGTGTATTTATGGAGGAAAGGGATAAGCAAATAACAGATCTTGATCAGACAGCTCCTACAGGAGACCTCTGATCAGGGTCTGTTCTGTTTGCTTACAGAATTAAATAAAAATGATTCTACTTTTCTTCCAATGGCGAAAAATTATGTTATGAGAATGTTTTAGCTAATTGCATGTCTGATCTAATTCCATGATTATTGTTGAGAAAAAGCAGGATAATTATACCCATTCATCACTATTTCGTTTATCAACGGGGCTTGAAGTATGAAGTCCTTAACAATTTCCCTCATATAGACGCATTTTGACATCTTTTGACAACCCTATAAAGGGCATTTTTTGGAACCACTGTGATAAATAGAGCATTTCGAGGGCTTGGTGCAAAACTATTGTAACTCCTTCACAAAGTGAGGGAGTTACAATAGTTTTGCACCAAGCCCTCCATTTGCTCCATAGGAGCAATTGCTACATGTATATCTATCGCAATGATTTCAAACCTACACAAATCTAAAATTTTCCTTTTCTCTAGTAAATGCTCCTTTTCAGTTGATTTATCCAAAGAGGTTGGGTCTAAATATAGCCTATGAGGGAATGGGACTATGGATAAATGTGCATGTGGTCACACTGGCCACCACTTGACCAGGGGTAATGCCTGTGTATTGATCTGATGACATGGCCCATAATTAAATATGGCCTTCCTCTAAGCTTCTTTGTATACATCAGCGTAGCTGTTTTAAGCATTATCTCCCAAGCGCAGGAGGAATTTTGGACTTCAGAGTCGACATTTCCGCGATAGTGTAACTTACAAACAAGTCGAACGAGAGTAAACACAGCAGTAGTCGCATATCTTCGCACACAGCCTTATTGGAAAAATGATAAAACGATATTTAATTTGGCTTTGCCAAATCCACGATTTAATTTCGGGCCTGATGGATGGGTTTTCAATGTGTGTGTGTATGTATTAGGTTGGACAGTTTTATCAATAGTGGAGCTGATCAGATCTTCAGTCTCTTCATGAGAAATGGAAAAACAGAAAATCGAAACCTAGTTAATGAGACACACATCCAAGATTATACAGGGAAAATTGCATCACATAAAAATGGTGGACGACAACTAACGACATTTATTCAATAACTGTCACATTTCATCTTTTTTTCTGTGACGGCTGTAATGGCTTTCATCCTCGGAACCAGTTAATGTACCTTCACCTTTAGCGCGCGGAGTAAATTGTCCGCAAAGAAGACGGTCATCTGATTGAAATCTCAATTGCACAACTTCTTTCACCATTAACGCAATCAATTTCTAATACTATGATGAGATTCCAACTTTCCCCGTGTCTCATCTGGGTCAAAACTAATTTAAAGTCTTAATTAATTGGTCCTGAGCAAGCATGCTACAGGTAATAGAGACTTGCCTAATTATTAATGGCAAAATCAAATTGTCGAACATGTTCCCAAGAAACAGCAATGTTATCACCCGATCTGAAGACTTCGTTGCCAGTGACTTTCTACTGGAATACCATATGACTATAGCAATGAAACCTAAAGCTTACCTCATGTACATATATCCAATCAAAATACATTAACCTTTTCCTTCATATAAATGCCTTTTCACATATTTGCAAAAAGAGTAGACCCAGATCAGATGGCTCCTATAGGAGCCTTCTGATCAGAGTCTGCTCTGTTTACATTTGGTATAATATAGATCTGATTCTAAAGTTTCTGTCTAAGCTAACATTTCCAGTGTTCATTATGCCATTAAAACAAATAATCTAATTAATATTCATAATATCATTTCCTACATAAATATTGAACAGGTTAGGGTTAATACAGAAAGCAAATGTACTGGCATTTTCAAACAACATACACTCCGATTAGAAGACTTATCCGAGTCTACCCTGTTCAGAGCTACAGATGCGTACTCAAATATTAAATCGTTATTTCTCCCACCAAACCCTATGTTGTGACCACTCTTTAGAATCGTCTCGAAGAGACGATTCTAAAGAGTGGTCACAACATAGGGATCGGTGGAGAAACAAAGGAATTATTCTTGAAAATGTATTACTTTATGCATCTTATCTGGAGCTCTGCTGTTTGTATTTATGGAGTACAGGGTTAATTAACCGCTGTTAAGTTTTAATACCAAAGTTCATCTCCTTAATGGCACAATGTCACACAGAAAATTCTAAATAACACATCTATTACTGTGACATCTATTACTGTGACATCTATTACTGTGACATCCAGTTTTATTATATAACTTTATTGACCAAAGTCAATGCTTTCAAAGCTGAATTTTAACAAGTCAAGTTTACCGCAAATATTCAGATTTGTCTTAAAGGAAAGTGTAACATGACAAACAGTGAAAACCCTGACGAGAGGAGCCCTCTCATCTGGGTCTACACGGTTTGCAAAGGACTCTTTTCCTGCACTGAAAAAGTTACGGTAATACCCGGTACATCAATTTATTCACTTTGTGTCAAAATGTCTGGACTTAGAAATATATAGCATTTCCAGGGACGGACCAGCACTAGTGCAACTTACTGTAACAAAAACATGCCATAAAGGGAATTTGATATATTTAGAGATTCAGCTCACCCATTTTCAGAGACAAAAGGCCAAAGAATGACTACTATAAGCCAAAGGCCCAAGAATACCCCCCTTTGTCTTTGCAAACAGGGTAGACCCAGATCAATCAAATGGCCCCTTTAGGGGCTGTCTGATCAAGGTTTACTCCTTTTGCTTATGGGCTTATATTAGACCCTGCTCTACAACCAAAATACTACCAATCTACTGATACCAAAATTCCATGTGTACATAATTGGTTTACAAACATTTAGCTAATAAATATTAACCCTTCTCTTGCTGAATTTTAAAATACATTTCTCCTTCTTTACCCATTCCCTGTTGTATAATTACATATATATCTTCACTGTGTACAAGTATTTCGCTGAACAATCACTGCTGTGGAGTGCACTGGTTGCACAATCAACTTGTAAATAGTGCAGACCCTGATGAGACAGCTCCTGCAGGAGCTGTCTCATCTGGTTCTTCACTATTTACAGGTAGGTATATTGACGTGAATAGCAAGCGAAGGGTTAATGTCTTTATTTCTTATATGAATATGCAACAGGGCATAGGTTACACATCATTATGCAATACTATTTCACAGCGAACAGAAGGTTTAGAAGTATAAAGATATACCACTTGTAGTCCATAAGCTTACAGAATGGTTAGCTTGTCCAAGCGTTTTGTCAAAGGATTAGTTTGGGCTGAGGTTTAGGACACTGAAATAATATTTGCCTGGCAAAAAATCGCTTCTAAATGGATATAATTGGGTTAGGACCGAATATGTAGGAACAGTGGGTAATCCTGGTCTAATGTGGCACCATAATAATTGGCCATTAATGAGCTTAAGTGGTATTATAAGTGCTCAAATTTCATTGGAGTTGACAATTCAGCAAGACTACGCCCCCACTCTGTCCATGTCATTAGGAACGAAAATGCCCAAACAATACTACTCTTTGTACAGTAAGTAACACTTTCCTGCAAAAACTTTCAATATTCATGTAAGAAATAATGACATCATGAATATTAATTAGCAGATTTTTTATAATGACATACATGTACATGTATGTTCATTATGAAGTTTTGCTATTGGTAGAAAATGCAAGTTTTAAGGCAAGTCTATGATCATTTCATAAGCAAACAGAGCAGACCCTGATCAGACGGCTCCTACAGGAGCTGTCTGATCTAGGTCTACTGTTTGCAATGGCATATAAAAAGGCGTATTTATGGAGTAAAGCGTTAGGAGATTAATAACACAAACTGATTGGGGTCTACTCTGTTGGCTTATAGAATCAAGTACATCGGATTCTATTATATAAGTTTCTGCCATCGCTAAAACATCCTAGTATGTTTATACACATTGAAAATTATTCAGCCAACAAATATTGATGTCATTTTCGATGACGGGAATATTTATTTGGTAAAGGATTAACCCGTTACTCCATAGATACGCCTTTATCAAAACATTTGCAAAAGTTGTACACCCAGAACAGACGGCTCCTGTATGGGCAATCTGTTCAGAGTCTGCTCTCATTGTTTACAGATCTATACAGATCTGTATCCATGCTTATAAAACTTTTTTGTTGAGTCTGGGTTCGTTCTCAATTTTTCGATTGGTCAGATTTGAGCCTTTGGCTCAAATCTGACCAATCAAAAGCTTGAGAACAAACTCAGACTCAACTAAAAAGCTTTATAAGCATGGACCCAGATCTTACAATTTCTGCAATGGCTGACCAAAATTTCTTGTGTTCATGATTGTGCCATTATAATAAAATAATCTAATTAACATTCATGATGTCATTATTTCTTATATGAATATTCATCAGGTAAAGGGTTAAAGACGTTCTACTGTACATGAGAAGTGAATTCTGTGACAGAAATAATTGGCCACCATACTGAATAATGACAAAACCAAAACTGCGTGAAAATTCAGATAACCCCATCATCATATAACTCTTCGAGAAAAACATATTAACAAGCCAGTTTCATATTAATCCTGTGTTTCTTCACCTCTAACCCTAACCCGTGTCAATTAAATCGCAGAAACCCCAGAGTTTTTTTTCAGATCATGGTTATACCGCATTTTACACCAGAGCTGGCTGCAAATGGAAAATCACGCAAACAGTTGAACACGGTTCGTTAAGTCTCCCTGGAACCCCTCTTGCCACTGCAAATGATAAATTGCATTTCATAAAGTGAAGAATACACGGTCAGATCTCCGTGAAATGAAGATAAATAGGGAATTTCAGAATAGTGCCGCAGGATTACCCAAAATGCCTGTAATCATGAAAGCATCTTGAAGGAAAAACTCGACAAAAACCATACCAAACTTTGGCACGGACCACATTCCAGAAGTCAAAACAAACTATCTTTAGATAATTTTCCATCCAAAGTAACATGCGTGATAATACCAGAATGATGCGTTTTCCAGGAGTTATTGAAGTGAAATTATTTACCATCTACGATGTTCAGCTGCAGAAAAAACATGTAAATTTACAAGAAAATGGTCATGTAATTACTGGAAATTGAACAAAATGCAAAAGAACAGACAGTTTGGAACAAATTAGGCAAAGTTATGAAACATCTTCTAAGCAGCTGGTACGCTACAATACATATCCAGGTCCAGATAATTATATAAGATGCGTAAATCAAAACATTTTTAAGAATACAGTTGAACCTCGATATCTCGAACTTCAAGGGACCATACAAATTACTTGGAGATAACACAGGTTCGAGTTATCTGATTTCCAATCTGAACAATTTCTCAACTTGACAGCTTAATGCAGTTCTAAAGTAGGAGCTTTCAGCATTACTTTAGACCTACATTGAGCTGTCACATGTGTTTCTAGATCTATGTAGTACTCTGTATTGTAAATTTTGGAGGGACTGAATATCTATTTTGATGTTATCCCGAAGTTTGAGTTATCCAAGTTCGCGATATCAAAGTTCAACTGTACATCCTTTATTTCTCTAGAAAACCCTTTAATGTTGTGACAAAATCCTACAAGAGCTGTTTGTTCAGAGTGCTTTGAAATTGCAATACATTATAGATTTGACTCTACAGTTTCTAGCAATACCAAAACTTCATGTGTACATTATCCCATTCACTCATATCAACGCCTTTTGACACCTCTGTAAAACTCACTGTTTGAAACCATTGTGAGCAAATGCTTTATTTATCACAATGCTTTCAATACTACACATTTCTAATAGTTTCCTTTTTGTTAGAAAATGCTCCTTTTCGGTAGATTTATTCAAAGAGGTTGAGTCTAAAAATAGCATATGAGGTAATGGGTTAAGCCATTTTAAAAATTCAGCTAGTAAATATCCATGTCATTATTTCTTACATGAATACTCATGAGAACATACTGGTTCAATAAAAAGATGTTATGTAATGAAAAGTCACACCAAAAAATAAGTCTAATAAACATGACGGTTTGCATGTGAGAAGCCTTGGACCATGTATGATAACCTAAGATCTAGAAAAAAAAAGAAAGAACCTAGAATCTCGACAGAAACCTGTGACCTCGAATGAGATCACAGGTTTTCAGATTCATTGTACACTTGACATATTGAGAATCTAAGTTCTCGTTCGAGAATAATGTACAAATGACGTGCCATACTCCTCTCTTTTCTGCAGCTCTGCAAACCTGATCTAGAAAATGTCCTATGCAAACTTTCACTTCATCAGCAAAATGGAGAAATAATTGGTTATAGAAACAAAGGTATATAGCATGTTAACCCTTCTCTTGCTGAATTTTAAAATACATTTCTCCTTCTTTACCTATGCCCTGTTGTATAATTACATATATCTTCACTGTATACAAGTATTTCGCTGTGCAATCACTGCTGTGGAGTGCACTGGTTGCAAAATCAATTTGTAAATAGTGCAGACCCTGATGAGGAGCTGTCTCATCTGGGTCTTCACTATTTACAGGTAGGTATATTGACGCGAATAGCAAGCGAAGGGTTAACAAGGTGGACTGGGGATCCACTTATCATAATATATCAAATGAATAACATTTCGAAAATACATTTATAAGACACAATAACCAGATAATTTAAAACATACAATGAGAGGAAATGAATTTCCATAGTTACTAGCTACTCCATTCGATGCATAAAAAAATGAAATCTAGACTGCAAGTCAAGATGAACATCGACATTTAACTCGACTATGCTTTCGCGAAATCGTTAAAAACCTATGATGGGATACCAAGAAGTGGAAATCACATTCATAACATTGGTTTCTAAAGAGCAAATGATTAGACTTTACTGTAGACCTCTTCAGATTTTTTTTTTACATTGATAAGGGGTAATGATGAAAATCATTCATGATCAAATGGATGAGGTCTCTTCAGCAGAAACAAACAAACGAGCATTCATTGCTAGGTAAAAATCTAGAGACATGACCATGATGATCAATTCCATTTCCTGATATTTAACCCTTTCCTCCATAAATACGCCTTTCTACGCCTCCTTAACCCTTTCCCTCATATAAACGTGTTTTCATGCATCTGCAAACAGAGTAGACCCAGATCAGACGGCTCCTAGAGGAGCCGTCTGATCAGGGTCTGCTCTGTTTGCTAAAAGAATTTGATAAATACGTTTCTATGTCTACAAGGATCCACCTTGCGCATAAAAATCAGCTAATAAATATTCAAGGTGTCATTATTTCCTACATGAATATTCATGAGGTAAAGGATTAAATACAAATAGCTGATTGCACGGTAGTCTCCTACTGATCAGAACATTGCTTTATAAGCTTTACATAATTGTCCGGAAAACCCTCGGAAAAATTTAATCCCGTTGACATTACAGCCTCTGATGACATTTCAGGTCGCTAACGACTCGGCCTGGAACCTGCAATCTCTGAACTCTAGCAAGCATTAGCTTTGTCATTTGTTATTCAGTGAAGATCGTAGACCAATTATTATCACTGCATGCCTTCATTATCCCAGCTTTGCTTCATGCACTTTTAAGCATACCGCTTGTCTGTCCTAGTCAGAGAAGCCTCTAACAAAATCCCTTCCTCTTCAGTCCTATTCTCCATGCCAAAGCAGCATGCGGAGATCGTCTTACCCCAACCCACAAGAATCTCCCTGCTACAGTCCTGATGAAATGCGAAGGTTATGTAATCACATACGACATTCCCCCCAAGACTCGAACATTCCAAAACATCTGAATGTATGTAAACTTATGTGTTAAGAATGCTTGCCCCTTTTACCCTCACAACCAGCAAAAATATCATGTAGTTTTGAAGAAAAAAAGCCGCTTTACAATCTAACCCCTTTTACAAATAAAGATGCATTTTGGTACCTTTGCAAACAGAGAAGACCTAGATCAGATGGCTCCTTCACGTCTTAGCCACCTGATCTAGGGTCTTCTCTGTTTGCTTATGGAAATATATACAGTAAAATCTCGATTATTCGATCACTAGAATTCGAATTATTATTATTATCGATCTTTAAGCCAGGTGGCTGCTTAATGCATGGGGAAAGTAATCACAAAAAGATGACTCTGCAGAGTGGTCGCAATATAGGGTTTGGTGGAAAAATAAAGAAGCTGTTCTGGAAAATGTATTAACCCTTTCCCTGTTCTATGTTTATTTCAAATTTCAATACCCACTGAATATTCATGAACAAAATAGTTACAATGAAACCTTGAAGGTGGAACATTGTATCCATTTAAGAAAGCAAAGAAACAGAACTACATGTATTAAAATTTTACTAGCAAACAGAGCAGACCCTGATCAGACGGCTCCTCTAGGAGCCGTCTGATCTGGGTCTACTCTGTTTGCAAATGCGTAAAAACAGGTTCATATGAGGGAAAGGGTTAATTTACAAATCTTATCTGGGCTTCTGCAGAAATATGTTCGATCTCACGTTCGATCTTGCAAATGTCAAATATCCGTTTTCTGGTTAGACACCACAGTTACAAAACAAGAGGGCCATGAGGCCCTGAAGCGCTCACCTGAGATAACCCCAGGGGCGGGGCAATTTTTGACCACAAGAAATCATGTGGACAACCTTGGTAGAGAACCACAAGGCAAAGCAGTATGCCATTAATTAAAGGTCTAAGCCTTATGGTTTCAGAGGAAAATAATATTTCGTATTTTTCCCATGAAAAATTGATAAGCCCTGAGGCAGGGCCAAGTTTTGCCCAGTGGTCAGGGTCTTAAGTTAAACATTCTTGGCAGAGGACCACAAGCCACAGCTACATATTTATAGAGGACCATTAGATCATGTTAGTCATACCAAATATCAATGGTCTAGGCATTACAGTTTCAGTAGATTTTTAAAGATTTTCCAATGAAAGACTGATAAGCCCTTGGGCGGGGCCATTTTTGGCCCGGGGTCATAATTTGAACAATATTTGTAGAGGACCATAAGATCATGCTACATACAAAATATCAAAGGTCCAGGCCTTACAGTTTCAGAGAGGAAGATTTTTAAAGAATTTCCAATGAAAAACTGATAAGCGTTTGGGCGGGGCCATTTTTGGCATGGGGATCATAATTTGAACAATATTTGTAGAGGACCATAAGATCACGCTACATACCAAATATCAAAGGTCTAGGCTTTACAGTTTGAGAGAAGAAGATTTTTAAAGAATTTCCTATGAAAAACTGATAAGCCCTTGGGCGGGCCCATTTTTGGCCCGGGGGTAATAATTTGTTCAATATTTGTAGAGGACCATGAGATCATGCTACATATTAAATATCAAAGGCCTAGGCCTTACAGCTACAGAAAAGAAGAGTTTTAAAGATTTTCCTATGAAAAACTGATAAGCGCATGGGCGGGGCCATTTTTGGCCCGGGGGTCATAATTTTAACAATATTTGTAGAGGACCATAAGATCATACTACATACCAAATATAGAAGGTCTAGGCCTTACAGCTTCAGAGAAGAAGAGTTTTAAAGATTTTCCTATGAAAAACTGATAAGCCCATGGGCGGGGCCATTTTTGGCCCGGGGGTCATAATTTGAACAATATTTGTAGAGGACCATAAGATCATACTACATACCAAATATCAAAGGTCTAGGCCTTACAGTTTCAGTGAAGAAGATTTTTAAAGATTTTCCTATGAAAAACTGATAAGCCCTTGGGCAGGGCCATTTTTGGCCCAGGGGCCATAATTTTAACAATCTTCGTAGAGGACCATAAGATCATGCTACAAACAAAATATCAAAGGTCTAGGCTTTACAGTTTCAGAGAAGAAGATTTTTAAAGATTTTCCTATGAAAATTCCATATTACCATATATGGAAAAAATGACCACGCCCTCTGGCGGCCATGATTTTTGCCGGATCAAAATTCTTTTAACAACTTTTGAAGTCTATCAACTGAGAAACATTTTGGTGAAAACTATATTCAAATCGGACAATTCATTCTGGAGAAGAAGATTTTTCTAGATATTGTGTATGGTTGCCATGGCAACAAGACCCATGGCCCCACCCACTATCTTTTAACAACTTTTGAAGCACCCACCCACAGTATGTATCTGACCAAGTTTGGTTACAATTGGGCTGTTGGTTTCAGAGAAGAAGTCGTTTGAAATTGTTGACGGACAGACAGACGGACAGACGGACAGACGGACAGACGGACGACGGACGCCGGACACAGGGGTATCACAATAGCTCACCTTGAGCACTTTGTGCTCTGGTGAGCTAAAAAGAAAAACTTGGAGCAAAACTCTTGTCTGTGACACTGAGTAATTGAATACTTTTTACCGCTTATGTCATGGATAAAGTTTATACCTGATGTCATGAAGTAAGTTATGTCAAGACATATCAATATTGTCATGGATATAGCATTCTTCTGAACTTATCATCAAACATCTTTCGATTAAAACAAATCATGCTATTTACATAATATGACACTCTCAGTAAATTTCATCTTCTTATTTGTTTTTGATTATTTCATGGCAGAATTTTAATGCCTGGGAATTTCTGGCACTGACAGATTTAATATCATTTTTATTTCCCACTTATTTCACACCTCTTACATGGGTAGATGTCCGTAAACTCGCAGTCAATATTAACCCTTTCCTCTATAAATACCTTTTTATGTCTTTGCAAACAAAGGAGCCGTCTGATCTGGGTCTGCTTTGACCTAGGTCTTGCTTTGTTTGCTTTGACCTATGTCTTCCTTTGTTTGCTTTGACCTAGGTCTTGCTTTGTTTGCTTTGACCTGGGTCTTGCTTTGACCTAGGTCTTGCTTTGTTTGCTTTGACCTGGGTCTTGCTTTTGTTTGCTTTGACCTAGGTCTTACTTTGTTTGCTTTGACCTAGGTCTTACTTTGTTTGCTTTGACCTAGGTCTTGCTTTATTTGCTTTGACCTAGGTCTTACTTTGTTTGCTTATGCGATATTAAAGATCAGATTCTGCAGTTTCTGCTATGGCAAAAATTGGAGGTGTAAATGTGCCATTTTAAAAAAATAATCTAATTAATATTCATGATGTCATCATTTCTTACATGAATATTCATAGAGTAAAGGTTAAACCTATTTCACCCTTTCTGTATCATTAATAATTACTCCATTAATACGCCATAGGGTTTTGAATGACAAACAATGCAGACTCTGGTCTGGGTCTACATCGATTGCAAATGCCAGTGCGCTTGTTTTGCCTACAAGAAATTGTCATAAAGCAAGAGCTACAGAAAAAGGTGCATACCCAAATACTAAAATCATAATTTCTCTACCGAACCCTATACTGTGACCACTCTTTAGAATCGTCTCGAAGAGACGATTCTAAAGAGTGGTCACAGTATAGGGTTTGGTGGAGAAATAAAGAAGCTATTATGGAAAATGTTTAAATGTACACATCTTATCCGGACCTCTCATATACTTCAGACATCATGTAAATGTGTAAAACAGTTTGGAGCCTGATGCCACAACAGATTTACCCCATACCTTATCTGGATCCAAACTACTTGTATAGATTATTGCACAACTTCCCTCATATTATTAAGAACAATTAAAATATCCGATGTCAATTTCTGTCAAATCTTTTTATAGTCCTGCAATATGTTGCATCACGGTCATTTAGCTGTGACATATATCAATAACTATTGTTTAAATTTTCATGTCATTTGGTCATAATGGTTATTCATTACCTTTGTTTAAATTTCACGTTTAACTGCTTCATAAACCTGAACAATAGTCTATTTATGATTTCCACATCTGTCCCATTTTAATTGATGGACATTTCTCTTCAGTTTTTTTGCTCAACAAGGTGTCAAGCTACTTATGCGGAAAAAAAAACACACACACTCTGAACAGGACATTCAAATTAGTATCATCAAAGGTCCAGATAACATGTGTAAATTCAAACATTTTCAAGAATAACTTCTTTATTTCTCCATCAAGCCCTATACTGTGACCACTCTTTAGAATCGTCTCGAAGAGACTATTCTAAAGAGTGGTCACAGTAATGGGTTTGGTGGAGAAATGATTATTTTAGTATTCGGGTACACACCTTCATCTGTAGCTCTGATGAATGCTGGTCTTTAATTAATGTTTTGCTCCATGAATATTCATGTAAGATATAATGACATCATGATAATTAATTAGCTTATTTCTTATACTGACATAATTATGAACACATAAACTTATATAGATAAAGTTCTAGTCAGGGCAGAAGCTGTAACATCAGATTCTTATTATTTCATAAGCAAACAGAGCAGACCCAGATCAGACAGCTCTTATAGGATCTATCACTGATCTGTGTCTATTCTATTTGCAAAGGCATTAAAATGTATACATATGAAGTAAAGGGTTAATCCCCTACCTTACCAATATATTCATGTAGGAAATAATGACATGAATATTAAATACCATTTGATGAATTATTTATAATTGTATGTGAACACAGGAAGTTTTTGCCGAGGCAAAATCTGTAGAATCCGATCTATGTAATTCCATCTATAGGCAAACCGAGAAGACCCTGTGTTACCCTGAACAGATGTTTCCTACAGGAGCTATCTGATCTGGGTCTACAGTGTTTGAAAGAAGTTTTGAATGGAGTATCTTAGGAGGGTTACACAGGACAAAAGAAATGCAGAAAGCTCCCTTTGGGATTTACCTTGCAGTGGAGTATAGAAGAGATTAGTGCTGATCTGTGATAACTCTCCGTATGCAACTATTTGTCGTCTGCTGCAATTCTGTAAGTTAGTGTTTCTTATTTGTCTTTTACTATGCTGTCAGGGTGTCAAACAGTTTGGATCCTGATGAAATGCCTAGTTACTCAGCATCTCATCTGGATCAAAACTGTCTTCATTAACCCATTCCCTCACATATATCTAACGTTATTTTCAGATCTAACCTCTTTCAATAAATCTACCCAAAAGGAGCATTTAGTAGCAAAAAGGTAAATGTTTGAATTGTGTAGTTTTGAATCCACTGTGATAACTAGAGCATTTGCTCCTATGGAGCAAAATTTTTAATGCTCTATTTATCTCAATGGTTTAAAAAAAAAAGACTTTTACAGAGGCGTCAAATGAGTGAATGGGTTCAGGCTGTAATAAATTCTCTGCTGGCAGGCAAAGAGTTATTATGAGTGGGTGGGGTTGTGTAACTCTTCTTCATCAAAATAATCCCCCCAAAAAAATTTCATCTTTGCATAATTATTTTCTTCTCATTCTTTTCAAAAATAATGAATCGAGTGTGGTTTGGATTCTAATGAGATACTGATTTATTCAACTCCAAATACTGATCCAAATTGTGTCCAAGGTTAATCATTAGTTTGTATTTTGGTCGGATAAGTGTTTGAGTGTCATGAGAAAATATTAATTTATCATGTAATTCAAATATGACAGCTTGTTACATGTCTATCTTTGCAAAACTTTACAGATTTTACCCTTTCCTTGATATAAACACCTTTTTACCAATTTACCAACAGAGTAGACCCAGATCAGACGGTTCCTATAGGAGCTGTTTAAGCAGGGTTTGTCTGCTCTTTTTGCCAATGCAATGATATAGATCTGATTCTATAATCTTTATAAGGGCCAAGAATTCCCATTTTCATATGCATCTGTAAAACTAATTAATATTCATGATGTCACAATTTCTTACATAAATATGCATGGAGTTCAAAGGGTTGAGTGACCACCAGCTTGAAGGAGAAATCACATCCTTTTTAACCCATTATCCCATTGGCTATTTTTAGACCCAACATCTTAGAATAAATCTACTGAAAAGGATCATAATTACTATTAGTATTGTGTAGTTTTGAAACCACTGTGACAAACAGAGCATTTGCTCCTATGGAGCAAATACTCTATTTATCACAGTGGTTTCAAAAAGTGATTTTTGCAGAGGCATTACAGGGAATGGGTAAATAAATATTCATGTAAGAATAATGATGTCATGAATTAATAAGATGAATTTTCATAACTGCATAAAGAACACAGGACGTTTTGAGCACGGCAGAAACTGCAGGACAAGATCTACATTATTCCATCAGTGAAAACAATACAGATGACTGATCTGGGTCTACTCTGTTTCCAAAGCCATCAAAAAGGCATCTCTATCAGGTAAAGTGTGGATCAAACGTTTATCAAGCCTCAAACTACCCCCTGCCAAAGAGACCAATCATTAGACCTCATTTATGATGATTGCTTAAACCCCTTCCTTCATAGATCCTTTTTCATGCATTTGCAAACAGAGTAGACCCAGATCAAATGGCTCCTATAGGAGCCATTTGATCAGGGTCTGCTCTGTTTGCTTTTGACATAATATAGATCTAATTGTCTGAAGGGAAAATTTTCCCTTGGAAAGATTACATAATAAAAATTCAGCTTATACAATCATTCATATTCATGATGCCATTATTTCGTGCATGAATCTTGAAAGGGATAGAGTTAATGTATGAAAAGGATGATGGGGTATAATTCACAGGAGGATTTCGGATGACAAACATCCATTATTACTAATATGAATATTGAACTGGGAAAGGGCTAATCCCCCCCCCATCATACAGACACAGAGTAGACCCAGATTAGAAGGACTTTCTCTGCTTACTTATGGTATAACCCTTTCCCTGTTCTATATTTAGTCCAAATTTCAATACCTACTGAATATTCATGGAAAAAATAATTATAATCAAATACTGAAGGTGGAATATTGTAGCCATTTTAGAAAATAAAGAAACATAGCTATCAAATTCCATAAGCAAACAGAGCAGACCCTGATCAGACGGCTCCTAGAGGAGCCGTCTGATCTGGGTCTACCCTGTTTGCAGATGCTTGAAAACACGTTTATATGAGGGAAAGGGATAATATACATGTAGACCTGATTTTACAGACTCTGCCAGAGCCAAAATGTCCTGCATTCATATGCCATTATAAACAAATACTGTAATTAATATTCATAACCATCTTTTCCAGTATGAATATTCATCTTATAGAGGGTTAAAATGAGTTTTACTGTAGTTTTTGTGCTGAAAAGTAAAGTGGAAAAAGTAAGTCTGCTTACCTTTGGCTGAGCTTTTCGTGGGAAGGCCACCTTTGGGTCGACCTGTGGATATACATAATACATGTTCTCCATTTTGTCTCGAAAAATAAAGTATCCTAATGGATAATCAGGGACGATGGAATAATGAGAAAATCTCGTTAAATGTCACACACACACACACAAACACACTGATCACACAGTGAGTAAACAGATGGAAAACCTTCTCTAACTATCCGTGTTTGTCAAGTATAACACACACTCTAGAAGTCCCAATTAGAGGCAAGCAAACAGAACACCGTACAAAATCTATCACAAAAGATGAACAAATGACAGCGATTATAGGTCCAAGGTGTCGGGTCAGGTGTGTAAAATACGATGCACACGACTGGTTATATTCTCGCTCTGACACAATTTGACATCTATATGGTAGCTGAATTAATGAAAACCCGCAAAACAAGTTTCTTCTATAAAAGCCGGTACCGACGGGTCGGGTTTCAAAGAGGATCCTCACAAACTCAATGGGCGAAGCTGAATGACACTATAGAGGCTCTGGGTGCTGTATTTACAGAGGGAGCCCAGGAGTCACAGAGTGAATAGGGAACAATTCTTAGAGACGCCTACCATTCAGGTATGACAGCTTTTGATCGCCAGCAAATATTAATAAATACAAAATCGAACATTTTCTTTGTGATGTAACTGTTTACTTTTGAATACTGTATAAATAAGTAAACAGTGATGTGTTTGAGAAGACTTAAGCCTCCTTCCTGAGTCTCTGTTGACCTTTAGCATGCTGGCCAGCCTTTTGTCAACTCAATTTGTCCAAATTAAAAACACAATAAACAAATCTATATTAACTTTTTTCACAAAAATATAATATCAGTGTCAAACTGCTTGGATCAAAATGAGATACAGTGATGCTGGACGTCTTATTTGGATCTAAACCACTTGTAAATGCAAACATTGAATTCTTTACTGTATACTAAAGGATGAACATACAACACTTTTAATGGATGAATTCCCGCAGCTATTGTTGGTTGCATTCATTGACCCTTGGGTGCACTATAACAGGTATAAAGGACTTACATATACAGATCAACATTCAATTACATGGGCTGCCTCAGCGAAACAGGGGTCCCCAACACCAATGTCAATAGGATAATTTATGGCAGCAAATATCACACTATTAACCCTATCCAAAGCTAATAAACCCTTTATATTGTAAGTGTAAACCCTGACCAGATCAAAATAATAAAACAAGTTTCATTTTTTTTTTTAAAAATTGACAATTAATTTTCTTACATTTATCTTGTGATCTCAATATTCCAAAACAATATGAATCTAAATACAAATTTGAAATCAGTATAACTTAGTGCCACTAAAATGGGACATACCGTATTTGGGTACAAACTGTTCAAATATAAGTCGATATTGATTACAGCAGAACAAAGGTTGAAAGTCTGTAATAAACACTGAACAACTTGGCTGTATTGGGCGAAAACAATTTTCTTATGCAAATACATGTTTGTAGGTCCTCTATGGTAAATATGTGCAAACAACGACGGTCAAGCACACCAAACAGTGGACACATGTCACCATGAAGCCACTTTCGATAAATCCAATAGTAATAAAAATGTCTTCACTTGTTTTGCATACAAGTATATAGGGTTATTTACTTTTCTGTAACTTTCATGTGGGAAGATATAAACAGACACTGGTGATATCATGTGACAATAAGTCTTTGTACGAAAGTAGTGAATTCTTTGTAACGATTTCCGTCATATAAAAGCCTTTTCAAATGTTTGCAAACAGAGTAGTACCCAGATCATATAGCTGAGTTCTTATAGGAGTTGTTTGATCAGTGTCTCCTCTGTTTGCTAATGAAATTGTAATAGATATGATTCTTCAGTTTCTATCAATACCAAAAATTCATACATACATAATTTTATGCTATTATAAAAATCTGGCTAATAAATATACATGACGTCATTATTTCTTACAAGAATATTGAACTGGGCAAGGGTTAACTGTTGCAAACAGTCTGGATCCAGATAAGATACTGAATAACTTGCAGTCTCATTAGCATCCAGAGCATTTGACATTCTGTCCATGATTTTTTATATCCACCAGATCAACGGATAAAATTTAATGTGCGCACTCAAATATTAAAATCGTCATTTCTCCACCAAACCCTATGTTGTGACCACTCTTTAGAATCGTCTCTTTGAGACGATTCTAAAGAGTGGTCACAACATAGGGTTTGGTGGAGAAATAAAGGAGTTATTCTTGAAAATGTTTTAATTAATGCATTTTATCTGGACCTCTGATCCACAATACGAATTTAGAGCAGACTATAAATTTTGCAGACAGCTAATACTTGCAAAGAGTGAGGAATCTTCAAAATATTTATCTACGTGGCAAGGAACAACCAACAGACGTCATACACTCATACAATCAATGAAGAAACTCGACACTCCTCTCCATCCTTGCCGGCTTAACTGTTTTCATGCGGGTCTCAACTTTCGTTTTTAAGGCCATTTTTGTTCCACGGAACATTTTCAGACTAATAAGTATGTTAATCATTGTCTGCAAGTATTTTGTAAGCTTCCATTCTCAATGTAGAATCGCTTTTCATTTTTTTATCAAAATACTGACAAGTTTCAAACACAGACTTAGACTTTAGAGTGATCCAAAATATTTGACACATTGCCTACATTTTTAAAAAGAAACAGACTACAATTTCCCTTATCAAATATAATTGGTGCTATACTGAATTAAACATTCCGTTCTACACCTTTGCAAACAGAGTAGACCCAGATCAGACGGCTCCTGTAGGAGCCGTCTGATCAGGGTTCGCTCTGTTTGCTTATGATATAATATAGCTATGATTCTGAAGTTTCTGAAAATGGCCGAAAATGCCTGTGTTTATAGTTAATGCTATTATAAGAATCCAACTCATTAATAGTCATGATGTCATTATTACTTGCATGAATATTCATGGAGTAAAAGGTTTATTCAGCTTTACACAGGGGTGGAGAAGAAGAGATTGGGTGTTGGAATACTTAACACTTGACTCCATGAATATTCAAGTAAGAAACTGTTACAATGACATCATGAATATTAACAAATAACTTTTATAATAGCACTGTCTTGGACACAGGATATATTGGCCATGACAAGAGATTACAGATAACTGTGCATTTAATACTAAAGTCGTCATTTCTCCAAACCCTATCTTGTGACCACTCATTAGAATCGTCTCACAGAGACGATTCTAAAGAGTGGTCACAATATAGGGTTTAGTGGAGAAATAAAGAAGTTATTCTTGAAAGTGTTTTAATTTAAGCATCTTATCTGGAGCTCTGTCATAAGCAAACAGAGCAGACCCTGATCAGACGGACGGCTCCTATAGGAGCCGTCTGATCTGCGTCTACTCTGTTTATAAATGCATGAACAGGCATTTATATGAGGAAAGTGTTACGGATAAGACTTAGAGGGTTTACCAATTCTTACCTGTTTTGCATCTAATATGTGCGGTCCATTTTCTAAACATGTGTCTACACTGTTAGGATCCTTGTACGTCACGAATCCAAAACCCCTGAAAGTAGAAAAATAGAAAACCATGTACAACTATAATTCAAGTCTTTGATTTGATTTATAGATTGAAACATTCATACATTAACTCTATCCCTGTTCAAGATTCATGCAAGAAATAATGGCTTCATGAATATTTATTAGCTGAAGTTTTATAATGTAACTTTATCAAGGGAATGTTTTGCTCTGTAGAATTAGATCTATATCATGTCAAAAGCAAACAGAGCAGACCCTGATCAGATGGCTCCTATAGGAGCCATCTGATCTGGGTCTACTCTGTTTGCAAATGCGTGAAAACACGTTTATATGAAGGAAAGGGTTAAGGGAAAGGGTTCAACAATGATTTTAAAAATCAGCGTTGAAAAGTTCAAGATAGCAGTAACTTCAAAGCTGCTATTTTCAACAGCTATTAATTGTTCCCAGTACCCAATACCCCTACAACCCTTCCAATGAACCATGCATCTCCAGGCCAGGCAGTTCTGTAACATCTCAAACTTAAACCTTCAAACTGTTTTAAATCCCTGTATGTTAAAGTCAACATGTAGCGAAAGCGTTTTATTACCAAAACATCCCTAGTTTTATTCTGACAGTAATAAATTTCAAACGTGTGCCATTATTCTATACTTATGCTAATTAGACATGGATAAAGGTACATGTACTATCAGCTGGGTGTGCCGATGTGGGTTCACCCGTTTACTGGCTAAACATCAGAATCTGGAATTTGTGTACTCTCAAGTTTTAATGGTAAATGGCACTTCCTACAGAGTTCTAGGTGCATCTGTGAGAAACACGCATTCAAAAAATTCACCATACATGTTACATGCCTAACTTCCACAACCAAATTTACACCTAGAGGTTCTGCTAACAAAATCAAATTTAAGCAAGTTTAAAACTTTAACTTAATAAATATTCATGCAAGGAGATAATGACTTGATGAAATTTATTATGGTGAATGGCATATTTGAACAAGTTTTTTTTTAGATGGTAGAAACTGTAGAGTCTGTACCCCATGTTACCCCATGATATTTCATGTAAGAAATAATGACATCATGAATATAAATTAGTTTAATTCTTTTAATGGCATAATTATTATGAACAAAAGCATTGCTGGCCCTGGCAAAAACAGTAGAATCATACTTATCATCATATCATAAGCAAACGGAACAGACCCTGATCAGATGGCTCCTGTAGGAGCCGTCTAATCTGGGTCTACTCTGTTTGCAAAGGCGTAGAAAGGCGTATTTATGGAGTACAGGGTTAATAGCCTCCACAATAGTTCAATTACGCGAGCATCTGATCTTGTTTCAGTTTCACAGGTATGTCATTCATTAACTTAATATCTATTTTATCTGTATAGCAGCATCTTAGTACCTACTTCAGTGAATCTCATTCAGTTCTATTGTACGTGCCATCCATGGCAACAATACAGTAAAACCCCTCTAAACCGGTAGTCTACTAATAGTAGAGAAGAATTTAGACACTTTTAGGCAGGTGGCTGCTTAATGCAGTGTGAAAGTCATGCAGAAAGCTCCTAGCTCCTACTTCCATCCTGCATTAAGCTGCCATCTGTCTCTAAGATCGATCTTCATACTAAATTTAACGTCCGGTTTCGAGGTTTTATTACTTGAATTAGACCTGTATTATTCTATTAGCAAACAATAAGCAGTCCCTGATCAGGAATCACTTTCCCTCATATATAACACTTTTTCAAAAACAGAGTAGATCCACATCATACATGATCAGATCATGGCTCCCTGGGACAGGGTCTGCTCTGTTTGCATATGAAATTATAACAGATCGAGACTCTACAATTTGTACCGATACCAAAAATTCATGTGTAAATTATGCCATTATACAAATTCAGCTAATACATATCCATATATTTCTTAAATGAATATTCAACACAAAAAGGGTTAAAATGAGGAAAAGGTAAAAGGACCATTTGTCATATTTTTAAAAAAAAAAGAAAATCAGGTCTTTCATTGAAGAAATGCATGCACTTGAATGTGTCTCAAAATAGTTGGTCGGCTTTATGCTTAAATCAAGGAGGCGTGTTTAATTTCTCTTTTTAATTAAAATGATTTCTATGAAAATAATCATCATTAACAAATACCATTGAGTTCTTCACACCCCCTGCTGTCAATTCAAACTTACAGCCATATAATAGATGCACTATGCAAAGTTCGAGTTATTCTTTTGGAAAAAAAACACACTTTCTTACGATCAGAAATACATGTACAATGTACTGGACTAATTAAATGGCTGAAAGTGTCATCTGACTCGACATGTTGTACAAACGATTCTTTTATTTTTCTTTTCTTTAACACCTTACTCCACACCCCACCTTGTTATGTCTTTGCAAACAGAGTAGACCCAGACATCCCCTCTGTTTGTATATGAATATTCATGAACTGAATTTTTATCATTTCTATAATTTAACAGTAACCATGAAATGTTTGGCTGTGACAGAAACTTCAGAAGCAGATCTATATGTATATTATTCCATAAGCAAACAGAGCAGACCCTGATCAGACAGATCCTATAGGAGCTGTCGATCTGGGTCTACCATGTTTGCATAGGTGTTATAAGGCGTTTGTATGATGAAAAGGGATAATCTTTCACTGGGGCTACTGATCTGGTCTGTCTGGGCTACTTGCACTTCTCTGGCCCCATGTGCACCTCTTCACATAATGGGCCTCCATTAACTTTATTAATCTATTAAGTGTCACAATTTCTGCTCCTCTTGACGAGACATTACCTGCATAGGCCACAATAAGACATTTTTTTCAGTGTCGGCACTCAAAGTGTTATATCTTGAACTATCAATTAAGCCCTTTCATTCAACTATTTCTCAGCTTTTTTCTCGAGCTATATTTATTTTTTTTCTCTCGTTTCACTACCAGGTACAGTTGAATACACTTCATCGTCCTTACCTCAATTATGGTTGTATACTACTAAAGAGTGCACTTATTCTACACACAATAATACAATCAATCAATTTGTCAAATTATGACATTCTCATATCAATCTTTATCAAAAGGTGTTGATAGCTAAAGCCACTGAATGCTGATTTTTCAAAGTAGAATGGTCCAATCATTGTTTTACAATACAGCCCATTTAGTATGGAAGGGTGAAGTTTGTCGAAGGATTTCGAATAACAAACAGTGCAGATCCTGATCAGAGGGCTCCCATAGGAGCCCTCTGATCTGGGTCTACACTGTTTGTAAATGACAATACGCTCGTTTCCTGCATTTTTAAGGGAGGTCGACTCTACTTCAAACAAATCACCCATGAAATTTGTGTTAAACTGTTTTTATCCAAGTGAAACGTCATTGAGTTGCTTGAAGACTCGCTTGCATCAAAACTGTTTTACACTCCGAACATGTGTTAGTAGAAAAATGAGAAAATTGCTTCAATTTAAACAGTGAAAGAGATGTCAACATAAGCTGAGATTTCTTCAATAAGCAAATGCAGGGCTAAATGCCACAGAATGGGTCATTTGTTCATGAAAAGGAGCAGGTATTGGGGGGCCCTATTGTACTTCTGGTTTTTATGAAAGTCGTATTGTTTTCTTATCGCGGAACTACCTGAAAGAATATTTGTACTAAAATCGGTCCAATGTTTGCCAAGCGTATTAAAAGCCTTTGGTTCCATGGGAGATTTTTGTGTACATAGACAAATTATTTTTACTTTTTAATACATGCAAACTGTACACTGCTTTATAGGTCCTGTAGGAGCAGTTGGATCACCTGGGTCTACACTATTTCCTACCAAATCAGTCTAAGTTTAAAGCTATCAATCAAAGCAGAAACTTTTCGATACAGAGGAAGAATTTGAGATCTGATTATTTACAGTAAATACGATAAAGTGTTGACAGCGGCTTAGAGGCCAAAACTTTCACAGGTATATAAAGGGAAAAAACTGCAGTAGTTCAAATTACTGTACTGGGTAATTTCTACTTCATGAATATTCATGAAAAAAAGGATATCATGTATACTACTTAGCTTAATTCTTATGATGGAAAAAATTAATGTACACAACAAGTTTTGGCTGTCGCAGAAACTGTAGAATGTGGTTTGCTTAATGAAATACAGCAAAACCCCGCTAATACGACCACCTAAAAGAGGTATAATTCTGGGCGCTAGATGCAGGTGGTAGTTTAATGCAGGACAAATGTAATGCAGAAAGCTCCAATAGGAGATTTCTGAATTTTTTTGCCCTGCATTAAGCAACCAACTCACTTCAACAGCTTATAAAGACACCCATGTTTATTCATCAAGTGATCGCACTAGAGGGGTTCTGCTGTAATATATGATTCTAATTTCTATGTTGGCTAATAATTCTTGTGTCCATGTGTCAATACTATTCATGGAGTAAATGGCCAAATAGTGACCTCTCATTCATTCATTCAGTCCGTCTCTCTGTCTGTGTGTGTGCGTGTCTCTCTCTCTCTTGTCTTTTGACTCCTTCTCTATCCCTGACATTCTCTCACTCCCATGTCTGACCATCTCTATCCCTGTCCTCCACCTCCTTTGTTTTTGACACCCGTCTCTATCCCTGTCCTAATCTCTCCTATCTTCATCTTTGACACCATCTCTATCACTGTCATTCTCTCCCTTGTCTTTGACTCTGTCTATATTCCTGTCCTAATCTCTCCTACCCTTGTCTTTAACTTTCTCTATCCCTATCTACTACCTCCCTTATTTTTTATTCCATCTTTGTCTCTGTCATTCCTTCCCTCCCTTGTTCTTGACTCTGTCTCTACTCATGTTTGTCTCTCTCTCTCTCTCTCCCTTGTCCTTGTCAGTCTCTATCCCTGTCCTTAATTCCCTCCCTTGTCTTTGACTCTGTCTTTATCCCTGTCCTCTACCTCACTTGTCTTCGACTCCTCAATCCCTATCCTTTTCTCTCCCTTGTCTTTGACTGTCTTTATCCCTGTCATTCTATCTATATTCTGTTTTTGACTGTCTCCAGTTAATCAGAACTATGTATCATTCAATATGAAATCTTGTTAGTAGTCTATGTACTCTGTTTGAAGCTGTATTTCCGGTGTAATTCCAAATGCCTCAATCCTTTGAGTACTGAATTATCAAAGTAGACCTGTCCTTCAGTGTTCAACATGAAAGTCTAGTCAATGTAAAATGGTATAATGAATGACAAACAGCATATACCCTGATCAGAGGGCTCCTAGAGGAGCCTTCACTGGGTCTTCACTGTTCGCAAATGCCAGTACACTTGTTGCCCACTTTCAAACAGCTAAAGGAACCGGCAATCATAATCACACTACATGGGGCCTAAGTTTGTAGAGGAAATTTGTTTTTCACATCTTCTCCATAAGATCTGCTCAGTGCTTAACCCCTTGGGGTCCCATATCTAAGTTGATAAGTATCTCGAACCTAAATCATCAAAAAAATATATACAACAGATAGCATTATCATCTTTCCTTGAGAGTTGCAAGAAATATTATCTTTACACCTCTATAAAATAAGCTCCAAGGAATATAGAAACAAAGCCAGGAAAGGTCACCAGAGACTGGGTGGTCTGTTTGTCAGTCTGTCTGTCTGTATCTTTCGGTCTAAGAAGGGTAAAACTTGTTTGATTCCATATAATTATCATCATCATCTCAATTTATATCATTCAATTAAAAAATCCTTTTCCTGTTCTATTATTTGTATCAAATTTCAATACCTACTGGATATTCATGAATAAAAAAAATGTAAAGAAATATGGAAGGTGGAACATTGAAGCCATTAGAGAATCTAAAGAAACAGATCTACCAAATTCCATTAGCAAACAGAGCAGACTGATCAGACCGCTCCTAAAGTAGCGGTCTGATCTTGGTCTACTCTGTTTGCAACAGCGTGAAAAATGCTTATATGAAGGAATTACAAACCCTTGTAGTGGTGCACATGTATTATCCAAATACTTAACCCTTTCCTTCATATAGATGTGTTTTCAGGCATTTGCAAACAGAGTAGACCCAGATCAGATGGCTCCTATAGGAACAGTCTGACCATGGTCTGCTCTGTTTGCTTATATAATTATATGGACCTGATTCTAAACTCTCTGCCACAGTCAAAAATCCCTTTGTTGACCCTTTCCCTGTTCTATGTTTATTACAGATTTCAATACTTACTGAATATTCATGGACAAAAAGGTGATTATGAAATATCGAAGGTGGAGCATTGTAGCCATTTTAGAAAGTAAAGACACAGATCTTTGAAATTCTAGTAGCAAACAGAGTAGACCCTGATCAGACGGCTCCTCTAGGAGCCATCTGATCTGGGTCTACTCTGTTTGCAGATGCGTGAAAACACGTTTATATCAGGGAAAGGGTTAACAATGCTTTAAAATAGTTCGGCTCATTAATATTAATCGTGACAATATATATTATTTCATTTCATCAATATTAAACAGGGAAAAGGTTAAGGTAATTTGAGGGTAACTTCGAATTCCTCAGCCTCTGATTTTGCTCCTGAGTGTATATATATTGTATGCTGGTAGAATAAGTTCCCTGTCAGTCATTTAACTCTCTCGCTGCCAAATTTTGTCTGCAAACTTTCTTGTCTGTTACAATTTTATTTTTGTCATTTTCTTCCTTTTTTTTTTTTTTTAAAAAAACACACTCCCAGCAACTAACATTTTTGATATTATGATGATACGCCGATTATTCGGCATTTCATCAGGATCAAGACTGTTCGTAAAGGTATTCACAGATTTCGCCATTAGCAATGAAAGAGTTTAGACGTTCCTGACAGAAATGTGGCAACAAACACCTTCCGAATGAGCAAAGGTCAACAAACCAGGGCCACCACTCAACAGTCGGCAGACATCATACAAAACAGTAGCACTGGAGATAAGATATACATACTGATCTTTTAACCCTTTACTCAATGAATATTCATGTAAGAATTAATGACATCATAACTATCAATTACAGTAAAACCCCTCTAATGCAACTACTTAATGAATAAACATGGGCCGGTGTCTTCATAAGCAGGTGGCTGCTTAATGCGGGGCAAAAGTAATGCAGAAAGCTCCTCTAGGAGCTTTCTGCATTACTTTTGTCCTGCATTAAGCTACCACCTGCATCTAGCACACAGAATTGTACCTCTTTCAGGTGGTCGCATTAGCGGGGTTTTACTGTACATTCATTTGTACAATGGTATAATATGGACACAGGATTAATTTTGGCCATGGAAGAAACTTTAGAGGTATATCTATAATTATTATTACTTATATAAGCAAACAGAGCAGACCCTGATCAGGCAGCTCCTATATGAGCTGCCTGATGTGGGTCTACTCTGTAAACGTGTAGAAAGGAAGAGACAATTCTAACAAGTAGTCACACCATAGTGTTCGGTGGAGACATAAAAGAGTACTTCTAGAAAATGTTTTTAATTTATGCATCATTTTTATCTGGGCCGATTCTCTTTTCAGCCACACTCCATTTTTCTGCAACTGTTTTGAATTGTCTCAGAGAGACCATTTCTAATGATTAGCAGCAAGACTGGATTGGGCAGAGAAATCTGAAATATTTAACTCTTTACTCCATAAATACGCCTTTCTATACCTTTGCAAACAGAGTAGACCCAGATCAGATGGCTCCCTCAACTCCTTGAATATTCACATAAGAAATAATGACATCATGAATATCAATTAGATTAAATGACTTATTTGTTATAAAGCACAAAGATAGGGGCCATTTTTGGCCATGGCAGGAAGTATAGAGCCATATCTATATTATGATTCATAAGATAAAAGAGCAGTACCTGATCAGGGTCTACTCTGTTTGTAAAGGAATTGAAAGGCGTCTTTATGGAGTAAAGGGTTAACCCTTTCCCTGTTTTTCATTTATTCCAAATTTCGATACCTCCTGAATATTCATGGACAAAATAGTTATAATGAAATACAGGAGGTGGAACATTGTAGCCATTTTAGAAACTAGAACCATCAAATTCCATTAGCAAACAGAGCAGGCCCTGATCAGAAGGCTCCTATAGGAGCCATCTGATCTGGATCTACTCTGTTTGCAAATGCGCAAAAAAGCATTTATCTGAAGGAAAGGGTTAATAGCCTCAACACATGACAGGCAAAAGAACATGGCAAACCTATCATCTTGGCAGTAATTACAACGAAAGGAGGGGGGAAACATGGTACCTCTTCCAGGTGACCTCCTGCACTTAGAGAGCTGTTGGAATGCTGGTAGAGAAGGTGATAAAAATTTTATTGCCCTGGCAAATAGGGGAAAATTTCAAACTTTTGCAGTGAGTTTATTTTTGTTTATGTCTGGAGTTATCTCCAAGAAACCACAGAAAATTTATGATTCAGGTCTTGCTTGTACGCCCTCTTTATGTCACAGATAAACCAGGAAATATAAATGATACAATGTTTATACAAACAAACTAGACCCAAATTAATCCCTGATTTCAAAATTCAGCATAAGATCAGGGTCTAAACAAAAAATGCATTCAATGAACAGAGCAACAGATATTCATACATACTCAGATACTAAAATTGCTTTTTCTCCACAAAAACCTGTGTTGTGACCACTCTTTAGAATTGTCTCTTCGAGACGATTCTAAAGAGTGGTCACAACAAAGGGTTTGGTGGAGAAATAAAGGAGTAATGTTTGAAAATCTTTTAATTTACACCTTTATCTGGAATTCTAAATGAAATTAATTGCATCATATAAAAATTTACGCCAGTACTACTGACTAGATACATGTCCCATTGCAACCAGCAATTATAATCTACGAATTTTAGTTCAATTAGAAGAAAAGGTTAAAATTCGGTCCAATTATATCAAACTTAAAATTATGATCCTGATCCTACACATTTATTATGGAGAAAAGGGTTAAGCAAACAGCAGTAACTCTGATCCTGATCCTGTACGAGCTGTCTGATCTGGGTCTACTCTGTTTGCAATGGCATGATGATCTATGGAGTAAGACTTAACATAGCTGCAGCATCAATTTACCTGGTTTGCTTAATATGCATATGGCACACTTAATATGTCACACCTGATCACACAAGCCAGACTAGTTCATATAAATTTCAGACTCTCCAATGAATTGATTGCATCTCGTCAGACAGACTATTCCCAACACAACTTAACTGTTTCACCCGAAGTCACCCGACAGCAATTCACATGGCTTGCTGCAAAGTCACTCGACAGCAATTCACCTGGCTTGCTGTGACAGGCGAATCTGTGAGTAACTTTGCAAACACTTTGGATCCAGATCAGACAAGGAGTATAATGTCTGCATCTCATCAGGTTCCCAACTGTTAGACACAACACTTACGTTTTAGAGAAGAAATTGAAGAAAAGGTGACTCTGACACTTAACCCTTTCCCTGTTCTACGTTTATTCCAAATTTCTATACCTATTGAATATTCTGCCCAAACAGAGCAGACCCTGATCAGACGGCTCCTCTAGGAGCCGTTCGATCTGGGTCTACTCTGTTTGTAAATGCGTGAAAACACGTTTATATGAGAGAAAGGGTTAACCCATTCCTGTCATACTGATGCCTTATGACGCCTCTGCAAAAGTGACCTGTTGAAATCAGTGTGGTTTCAAAAGTCTACAAAATTCTAAAATTTTCCTTTTCTTTAGTTAATGCTCCTTTTCCATACATTTATCCAATGTGGTTGGATCTAAAAATAGCCAATGAGGTAATGGGTTAAGGCAGACGACATATTATTTGGCGCCAAAAGACTTAGTGGCATTTGTACTCAGTTTGGATCCAGATCTAACGCATGTCACCAGGCCAGTGTCCTTAACATCCAAGCTATTTACACCATGGTGATCAACTGATTTTTTAAAATGAAACATATCAAACTTTGAGAGGACAATTTCCACAACAGGCTATGGGTTATAGACCTACTCTAATGCTTCAACCCTTTCCTCCATACCCCTTTATAAAACCATTGTGAATAATAGAGCATTTGCTCTATAGGAGCAAATGCTCTATTTATCACAATGGTTTCAAATCTACACAATTCTGAAATTTTCCTTTTCTCTTATTAATGCTCCTTTTCGGTCGATTTATTCATAGAACTAGGATCTAAAAATAGCCTATGAGGGAATGGGTTAAATGTGGAACACACGTCTTCAGGCATTTGCAAACAGTGTATACCCAGATCAGAGGGTTCCTAGGGGCTCCCAGGAGCCCTCTGATCAGGGTCTGCACTGTTTGTCATTCAGAACAAAGTGAGAAATTGATTGTGTTTCATACTGAATGGACTCTTCAGTTATACAATGATGGGCCATTCCATTCTGAAAATTCTCCATTCAAAGGTCTAATTAGTTAAACTCAAAAGAAAATTGAATTATATATTCCAGCATGTCAATCAAGTTAGCCCCTTTTTGCAGCATTCGGACATATTGACTTCACAATGATCTCTGAGGTTGCTATATTGTGACTGGTGACGCGGGACATGAACATTCACACGATCTAATGTAAATTGCTTGTTTCTTACCCAGCCATCTGGAACGGACAAATAAACATCAAAGCCATCAGCTACGACACATACGGCAGAAATTGAATATCCTTTCTCTGATCGAAAAACTGTCTCAAGCTTCGAAACTGTTGTCTTCAGAATTTGATATATATCTCTCTTTTATCAATATTATAATAAAGAAAACCGAATGATGGAATCTTACTTAGACATCCCCTTACTCAGGGACGGGTCTGGTTTCAAGGGGCTGCAAATGCCCTAAAGTTTTATACAGGTTTACAAAGGATGTACTCAATTCATTCATAATTGATTTTTTTTTTTCAGTTTTGTTGTTATGGTTTGGGAAAACGTATCACCTGAACAAACCATTGTACGCATCATTGGCGAGCCAGGATTTCATTTATTAATGATGAGTGTTAGTACATGTACAGAGCTATTGATAAAACGCATATTAAGGCGATGTAAAAAATATTTCTGATATTTTCCTGACAAATCCTGTCATGCTGTTAACTCAATAGAATCACTTGATTTTGATAGATCACAGAGCTACGGTACCCAAATACTACAAACATCATTTTTCTACCAAACCCTATACTGTCACCACTCTTTAGAATCGTCTCTTTGAGACGATTCTAAAGAGTGGTCACAGTACAGGGATTGCTGGAGATATAAAGGAGCTATTCTTGAAAATGTTGAAGTTTACGCATCTTATCTGGACTTCTAAATCAGTACAATGCATTTCATCTATCGCATTGATTTAGCTAACCCTTTCCTTCAAATGAACGCTTTTTCACGATTTTACAAACCGGGGAGGCCCAGATCAGATGGTTCCTATAGGAGATGTCTGATCAGGGTCTACTCTGATTGCTTGTGATATAGGTATGATTCTACATAGTAAGTTAATCTCGTGGTCAATGTTTCCTGTGTCCATGTGCTAATACAGCAATTAATCTAATCATGATGTCATTATTTCTTACATGAATATTCATAGAGTAAAGGGTCAAACATACAAATCCCTTTTCCAGTTGAATACCAACAGAGCAGACCTTGATCAAAAGGCTCCTGTAGGAGCTGTCTGATCTCAGGTGTAGTGTAGAAATTTAGGCTTATTTATCCCATTACCACATAGGCTATTTTTAGATCCAACCTCTTTGAATAAATCTACCAAACAGGAGCATCAGCTAGAGAAAAGACAAAATCTAGAATGTTGTAGTTCTGAAACCCATTGTGATAAATAGAGCATTTGCTCCTTGGGAGCAAATGCTCTATTTATCACAATGGTTTCAAAAAGTGACGTTTCCCGAGGCGTAGAAAGGTGTATTTATGAAGGAAAGGGTTACAAATTAAAGGGTAAATACTTTCCTCCATAAATACGCCTTTCTACGCCTCGGTAAACGTCCCTTTTTGAAACCATTGTGATAAATAGAGCATTTGCTCCATAGGAGCAAATGCTGTTTATCACAATGGTTTCAAAACTACATAATTCTAAAATTCTCCTTTTCTGTAGTTAATGCTCCTTTTCGGTTGACATATTCAAAGAGGCAATGGGTCTAAAAATAGCCTATGGAGGAATGGGTTAAATATGATTCATAACAGTTACTGTTCCTGAATTAACAATACCTGCCTACACATGACTCAAATAACATATGATCAGCATTGAGTAGCACTGAGCAGTAATCGGTATCAAGCACCATTTGATTACATTCTCAAATTATGATCCCAAATTGTACAGCTCTCGCAAAACATAGCATTGACCCCTAAAACGGGTACAATTTATCACTGATATTTCTTCATGCATAGTGTTGCCATATTTATACACAGTTCTTTTCATTCAGATATTATATCATGCACTACATGCAGTGTGTGATGCATTATGCATGCATTTTTCCAATATTTAACATAAATCAGGTACACCTATTGACAACGGCTATGGTATACCGCTGTTACGGTGAAATTGATAAGTCCTGAGTGGGTATTTAAACCCATTCCCCCATATTGACGCCTTTCGATGCCTCTGTAAAAGTCACTTTATGAAACCATTGTGATAAATAGAGCATTAAAAAAATTTGCTCTAAGGAGCAAAATTTTAATGCTCTATTTATCACAATGGTTTTAAACTACAAAATGCTAAAAAAAATTACTTTTCTCTAGTAAATGCTCCTTTTGGGTAGATTCTAAAATTCTGCCAAAAATATTCATGATTTTACACTAGTTTCTGCCAATGTCATACATTTCCCTTGCCATTATGAAAATTCAGATTAAAAAAATATTCATGATATTGTTGGACCATTGACTCCATGAACATTCATCATGTAAGAAATGATGACATGAATATTGATTAACCCTTTCCTCCATAGGCTATTTTTAGACCCAACCTCTTTCAATAAATCTACCCAAAAGGAGCATTAAGTAGAGAAAAGGATTCTTTTTTAGAATTTTGTAGTTTGAAACCATTGTGATTAATAGAGCATTAAAAATTTTGCTCCTTTAGGATCAAATGCTCTATTTATCACAATGGTTTCAAGAAGTGGTTATTACAGAGGCATAGAAAAGCATATTTATGGAGGAAAGGGTTAAATAAATTGTTTTTAATATATAATTGCAGAAATTACAGAATCCAACCTATATAATTCCAAAAAATCAACAGAGCAGACCGTGATCAGATGGCTCCAACAGAATTCATCTGATCTGGGTCTGCTCTGTTTTGAAACGCATATAAAGGTGTGTATATGAAGTAAAGGGATAGGCACTCATGCTGCAATCTAAATGACAAGCTTTACTGCAGATCGTATGCCAGTGATATCAGCTGATCTATAACCGCAACCTTTTGTTAGAATTAATTGATCTGGAAAGACCTTACTGCACAATATTTCGTTGATAAGCAGACTGCGTTGATATCACCCTGATTAACTTATGAAATAATTGGCCATGTCTGCACCCGTAGAATGTGCATTTATGCAAAACTTTCTTTGCTTTGGAGTTCTGCTAGACCCAGTACTGTTATGAAATTCCTATATGAAATTATAATGCTACAGATAAAGGCGCATACCCAAATACTAAAATCGTCATTTCTCCACCAATCCCTATACTGTGACCACTCCTAAGAGTGGTCACAGTATAGGGTTTGGTAGAGAAATAAAAGAGCTATTCATAAAAATGTTTAGATTTATGCATCTTATCTGCACCTCGGAGTAAACTGTAATGAAATTCCTATATGAAATTATAATCTTGCATGACCATGTTCTGGTTAACCCGTTACTCCATAAATACGCTGTTTATGTCTTTGCAAACAGAGTAGACCCAGATCAGATGGCTCTTTTGTGAGCTCCTTTTTTCTACAAAACAGAGAAGACCCAGAGAGTAGATCCAATAAGAGCCATCTGATCAGGGTCTGCTCTGTTTGCTGACGACTTAATATAGATATGATTCTACAGATTATGCCATGACCTGAACTTTCTGTGGTTCATACGCCCTTAGAAGAATGCACCTTATTAGTATTCGTGGTGTCATTATTTCTGACATAAAATTCATGGGGTAAAGGGTTAAAGGAACATTATAGCAAGAATCAATTAGTCTGAAATATTATACATGTATGTATCCTGACTCTCCATAGTGGCAACACAACAAACATCGAAATGGTTTGGTATCCAGATAAAAGAATTTCACACAAACATGGCAAGATTTGTTTGGTCAACTGAAGAAGGCGCTACAAACAAGATATTTCGGCCTGGCAATGGTACAACACCAACTGATGTCCTTCTTGACCCTCCTCTCCATGAATATTTATGTGAGAAATAATGATATCATGAATATTTATTAGATTATATTTTTATAAAGGCACATGGACACGGGCATTTTTGGTCATGGTATAAACCATAGAATCATATTGATTGTCACTTTATATGCAAACAGAGGAGACCCTGATCAGACAGCTCTTACAGAAACACTCATGGAAGAAAGGGTTAAAAACTAAATTTTGCACAACAGTCGATTTACACAGCATTTAACCCATTCCCTCATATTGACGACTTTTGATGACTCCGTAATCCTTTATGAAACTATTGTGATAAATAGAGCATTAAATTTTGCTCCTGTAGGAGCAAATGCTCTATTTAACACAATAGTTTCAAACTACAAAATTCTAAAATTTTCCTTTTTGGTAGAGTTATTCAAAGCGGTTGTATCTAAAAATAGCCTATGAGGTAATGGGTTAACTGTAATTTTGTTATCTTAGTACTCAATTGTTCTCTGTAAAACTATAAAACTATACATTTTCTTTCAGATTTTTTTTGCAGAAGTTCAGGATGAGTGACAAACAGTGAGGCGAGTGAGTGAGTTGGGTTTTACGGCACTACAACACTAAATAGGTCAAATGGTACCAAAAAACAATGAGGACCTCAGATCAGTCCTCGCGGCAAAAATGTGGGGCCTAATCTGTACCCAAAATGTTTGCATGTCATAAATGGCGTGAGAATTCGCCACAAATTGTATGCCAAGATTTACAAAAGGTTTAAACCCTTTCTCTGATATAAACGTGTTTTCACACATTTGCAAACAGAGTAGACCCAGATCAGATGGCTCCAATAGAAGCCATCTGATCAGGGTCTGCTCTGTTTGCTAATGGACTTTAATAGATCTGTTTCTTTACTTTCTAGAATAGCTACAATGTTCCACCTTCCGTATTTCATTTTAACTATTTTGTCCATGAATATTCAGTAGGTATAGAAATTTAGAATAAACACAGATCAGGGAAAGGGTTAAATGCTTCTGACATGGATGGGTGGATTTGTTTTCATACACTGGTGTTTTGATTGCAGATTGAAAATAGCTACGGGCAAGTGACTTTAGTAGAAGGCCCAGATACAAGACACAATGAAATACCACGGGCATCAACGCAGTCACAATTCAACAGGAGCCTGTGATGTCACCTTGTTACGTAATGTATTGTAACTGTTGTTTAAAGAAAGACTTTTAAAAGTCCGGTGAGAAAATAAAAGGACAATTGCCATTACATTAGCCATAAGAGGTTAGGCCTGACTGATTGGGTACAATGATGTGTTCACACCTTTGACCATGGTCTATTTCATACAGTCATTCTCAAGGTGCTATCCCATTTACCCTAAGCATTCCAACAACCAGTGTCCCCTAGTTTGAAAGTTGCATAACCCTTTCCATGTTCTGTGTTTATTCCAAATGTCAATACCAACTGAATATTAATGGGCAAAATAGTTATAATGAAATATAGAAGTTGGAACATAATGTAGCCATTATGGAAAGTAAAGAAACAGATCTTTAAAATTCCAATAGCAAAAAGAGCAGACCCTGATCAGACGGCTCCTATAGAAGATGGCTGATCTGGGTCTACTCTGTTTGCAAATGCATGAAAATATGTGTATATAACGGAAAAGGATAATTCAATTTTGGCACAATTTTCACAACTTCATTTGCAAACAGAGTAGACCCAGATCAGATGGCTCCTGTAGGAGCCATCTGATCAGGGTTTGCTCGGTTTCTTTATGGAATTCTACAGTTTCTGCCTGAGCAAAAATGCAACTGATCATGCTATGATATATTACAGGGCAAGCTATATTTGACATCTACTGTAGGTGCCATCTGATCTTAGTCTACCCTGTTTGCAAAGGCCCGAAAGGGCATTTCTACCATGGAAAGGGTTGGGACGTCCCATTTTGTCTAATCCCATTTCGTCTGTTCAAAGGCCAAATAAAAATTCATTTAATGAATATTCATGAAGTCAAGAACTCTGGTATGAATATGCAGCGGGTAAAGGGTCAACTGAAAGGGTCCAGTCACCCAGTAGCCCTGTAAGTCCTTTGTAGTGCTGAGTTGTCATCCATGCTCATTTACTATGATAATATCAAACTGCTCAATGACTTTGAATAATGCTAGATGATTTAAAATGATAAACAGTGCAGACCATGCCCA
Source organism: Azorinus chamasolen (assembly GCA_963576725.1). Lineage (NCBI taxonomy): Eukaryota > Metazoa > Mollusca > Bivalvia > Cardiida > Solecurtidae > Azorinus > Azorinus chamasolen. The sequence goes on along the minus strand of OY755240.1, from coordinate 15,960,677 downwards.
GAGAACTCTAACAACCCTATGATCTGGGTCCACACTGTTTGCAAATACCAGTTCGCTTATTCCCTGCAATCCAAAGGTTAAGCCCCTTTATCTATTCCTACAAAAACACACAAGGGTCACCCCTTTCCCTGTTCTGTATTTAGGCCAAATTTCAATACCTACTGAATATTCATTAACAAAATAGTGGAACATTGGAGACATTTTAGAAAGTAAAGAAACAGACCTATCAAATTCTATTAGCAAACAGAGCAGACCCTGATCAGACGGCTCCTCTAGGAGCCATCTGATTTGGGTCTACTCTGTTTGCAAATGCGTGAAAACACGTTTATATGAGGGAAAGGGGCCCCTTTAACAGTATTATACACCTGTGTGTACTGCGCAGGTCATTTTAGCATATTTACTGCAATCACATTGTCACTGGTCAGTCTGATCACTCAGCCTTGTAATCTGACTGTCCTAGCACCTTGACCACTGATAAAAGCCAGGTATAATGACCAACAAGAAATATGTCATTACCATATCTGTCCTGCTAAATGCCCCCTGGGGGGTCAATCAAAAGTTTATGGCTATCTCATTATCATAAAGACATAATTTGATGATTTTTTCTCTTTTTGTTTAGAAATACACGTCTTCTTTGTCTCACAGGAACCAAATTATCAAAAGTCATCAGTGTCAATTCAACTGGCATGCATAACTTTGATCCCGGTAAAGCTGGCGGTCGGTTAACCCTTTCCTCCATAAATACGCCTTTCTACACCTGTTGAAACCATTGTGATAGTTAGAGCATTTGCTCCTATCGGAGCAAATGCTCTATTTATCACAATGATTTCAAACTACAAAATTCTAAAATTTTCCTTTTCTCTAGCTAAAGCTCCTTTTTGGTAGATTTATTCAAAGAGGTTGGGTCTAAAAATAGCCTATAGATGAGGTAATGGGTTAACCGATAATGAATAAGGATTCCTAGAGGAGCTTTCTGCATTACTTTTGTCCTGCATTAAGCCACCACCTGTATCTAGCACCCACAATTATACCTCTTTTAGGTGGCCGCATTAGCGGGGTTATACTAAACAAAAGCATTTTTGGCCGTTACAGAAACTTCAGCATCAGATCTATATCATATCATATCCATAAACAAACAGCAGACACTGATCAGATGGCTCCTATGGGGGCCATCTGTTCTGGGTCTACTCCGATTGCAAAGGCATATAAATGCATATTTATGGAGTAAAATGTTATTGATAATCCATAAGTCAGTCACCTCTTGGCGATATAATGCCTGAATCAACGCCTACCTTGAATGTTTTCACGCCAACATTTACTAACTTATACTCGTACCCTGACACCTTAGAAAAAATTGCTAATTATCGGCTAATGATGTGAATGGCGCACGATCTGGATGTACCAGTACACTGTTTGTCATTAGTTGACTTAATAGATAGGGTTAGAATTTAGTACAGAATAGTTTTAATCAAACCCTTTACCTAACGAACATTCATATACATGTAATAATGACTTATATGAATATAAATCAGCTGAACCCATTCTCTCATAGGATCTTTAGATCCAAACTCTTTGAACAAATCTACCGAAAAGGAGCATTTACTAGAAAAAAGGATTTTTTTTTAGAATTATGTAGTTTTGAAACCAAATGTGATAAAAAGAGCATTTGCTCCATAGAAGCAAATGCTCTATTTATCCCAACGGTTTCGAAAAGTGACTTATACAGCGACGTAGCGCAGAAAAGCATATTTACGGAGGAAAGGGATAATGGAACTATGTACAAAGGGATCTTTGATCATGGTGGAAACAGTGGCGACTAATATATATCATTTCATAAGCAAACAGTTTCTGCCATAAGCGGTTAGGGCATCATTATTTCTTACATGAATATTCGTGGAGGAAAGGGTTAAACCTTTGAATGAAGATCACAATGCACTATCATAATTTGCAAACACTGTAGACCAAGATCAGAGGGCTCCTATAGGACGCAGCCATCTTATCAGGGTCTGCTCTGTTTGTCATTGGATTTTATAGTTTAAGCCTTTCTCCATTAATACGCCTTTCTACGCCTTTGCAAACAGAGTAGACCCAGATCAGACGGCTCCAATAGGAGCCGTCTGATCAGGGTCTGCTCTGTTTGCTTACAAAATAATACAGATATGATTCTAAAGTTTCTGCCATTTTAAAAAATTTCCCGTGTCAATGTGCTATGCATTATAACAAATTAATCTAATCAATATTCATGACATCATTATTTCTTTCATGAATATTCATGGAGGAAAGGGTTAAAACACTGACTGGACAAAAGTCATATACTACTGACAAGTTGGCATTGATAGGATTAATTCCTGCCATATGAATTTTCAAAGGTCAGTCTTCATTCAATTGATCGACTGATCACTAACACACTCACTTTATCACTCACTTGCTCACTCGCTAAATCTTTTGTTCTGTTACACCATTAATACCATCGAGTGATTCAGTGAACCGTTTGGTGACAACCTGAGATTCTGCTGTCGCAGTCTCATGGGTGGGACTCGCATGCATATTTGCCATTTCGCCTTTCCTACCAACTGAAAAATTAATCACTAAATACCGGTAGTTGCCGCTAATGACAGAATGATAAACTCAAGATTCGTTAGTTAACTCTTGCGCTGCTGTATGAGCTCAGAACAACAGATAAACATTATATGTATTCAAGTACTGTAGTCTTCATTTCTACATCAAACCCTTAATGTTGTGACCACTGTTTAGAATCGTCTCTTCAAGACGATTCTAAAGAGTGGTCACTACATAGGGTTTGGTGGAGAAATAAAGAAGTTATCCTTGAAAATATTTTAATTTACACATCTTATCACTCAGGACCTCTGATGAAATACATGTAATATATCACTGACCTCCAAAGCTCTAGTAAATGAACCCAACCCATTCTCAAAGTCAATTTCTTTTATCTTATAACATCAAATAGATTCGTCCATTTCCTGAACCATTTCTTATCATTTCTATATACCCACGGATTACAGAAAAACTTGGAATTTTCACTGCAGTGATTCCTCTCTAATGCCAGTTAGAATCCTTTGCCCCATTTCCGTACACTCGAATGTTGCCAGACATTCAATGCTTAATGCCACTTAATCCCTGAACATGCTTTATCACTTTTCTTGCGGACTAGTTTCAATATGTTAACCGATAGGCAGAAACATGCAAGACTTCCCAAATAACTTAAAACTCAAGACAAAAAGGAATCGGTATAGAACTACATCAACTTCCCCAATTCAGTTTTCCAAACACCTTCAGCGAGACAAAAATAATCAAAATGGAATTTGATCTTCTTGACCTTGCAAACAGCGTAGACTCAGGAGTAACAATTCTCAAGATGTAACAAAAACAGAACACAATAATACTACAATAACAGAAAATCATACTAAGCTAGTAAGCTATGAGCCATAAAATATTGTCGAAATTCAGCCCAAAGTCATTACGACACTTTTACGACTGGTACAACGATGGAAATCCACCCATTAATATGTATAACCATGAAAAGGAAATGTTTGAACTTCTCGATCATTACAGCTTGTGACCAAATCTAGCAATAAATCAAAGTAGGAATGTTTGTATGTATACCTATTATTAAACCCTTCCATCTCCGGACTTTCAAATGAACTATTCCAAAATTCAAACAGGTCAAGCTTATAACAGATATTCAGGGATTTGTTATAAAGAAAAACATAACATGACAAACAGTGCAGACCCTGATGAGAGGGCTCCTCTAGGAGCCCTCTCATCTGGGTCTACACTGTTTGCAAGGGACATTAGTGACTTTTTTTCAGCATTGAAATGGTTAACCTGACATTCTGTTGTATAAAACCTTGAGGATGCTGTCGCTGTATAATCATGAAGAGTATTCATGGACATTTTCCCCAAAGAGTTTGGATCCAGATAACATATTAACTTATTGTGTAGATCCTTTTGTAATTCCTGTTTACTCTTATTAAGAGTAAACAGGAATCACAAAAGGATCTACACAATTTAGCACTATAAACTATTTTGTTAAACTTAGCACAGGCTTAATTTTGTTAAGAAACATTTTCTTCTCCATTTCTGTTTTGAACTGAAATTAAAGTTAGTCAACCTTTGACACAACCAGCAGTAAAATCACTAAAATGGTGACAGATACTCAGTGAATTAAACTATCATTGTGATAAATAGAGCATTTGCTCCTACAGGAGCAAATGCTCTATTTATCACAGTGGTTTCAAACTACAAATTTTTAAAAAATTTCCTTTTCTCTAGTTTATGCTCCTTTTCGGTAGATTTATTCAAATAGGTAAGATCTAAAAATAGCCTAAGTGGGAATGGGATATTTGATTATAACTAATCTGTCCATGAATATTCAATAGAAATCTGGAACATACAACAGGGAAAGTGTTAACTGCTTAGTCCTCAGTCAAATACTGTAGTTTTATTTTCGCAGTGTCATTATTGGGATCATATACTATACGATAGGATCATTTACGAAGGTTTAACTTATGAATGTTAAAGTACATATGTGTAGAGTAATATAATCATTGATTCACTCTGATGCATTAACCCATTACCTCATATTGACGCCTCTGTAAAAGTCACTTTATGAGACCATTGTGAGCAAATGCTCTATTTATCACAATGGTTTCAAAACTGTACACAATTCTGAAATTTTCCTTTTCTGTAGTTAATGCTTTATTCAAATAGGTAAGATCTAAAAAATAACCTATGAGGGAATGGGTTAACCCATTACCTAACAAAGACACCTTCATGCAAATGCCTTCAGTAGCCCTTAGATCTGGGTCTATTCTGTTTGCAAAGGCGTGAAAAGTTGTCTGATGAGGGTGACTTTCTGATTGCTTATGGAGTTTTATAGAACTCGTTCAACAGTTTCTTTTACGGGCCAAAAATTCCGTTGTAATGTGGCATTACAAAAAATCTTTAACGAATATCAATGTAGTGATAAATTGTTACATAAATAATGAGGTAAAGGGCGAACAGAAGGCACTTGTTTATTTATGATCACTTTTCATTTCAGCAGGTGATTTTTACTACATAATGACTCAGAGCAAAAGATTACAGACTAAAATCGTCATTTCTCAACGAAACCCTATGTTGTGACCACTCTTTAGAATCGTCTCAAAGAGATGATTCTACAGACTGGTCACAACATTGGACTTGGTGGAAAAATTAAGGAACTTCTCTTGGAGATGTTCTAATTTATGCATCTTATATTGGCCTGTGCTGACTAAAACAATATTCGCCATAAACAACACGTTGCATATCACAACAATCTTCTGATTTTTACACTCCGTCATCCATCAGTATCAAGACGGAAAGTTTTTTGTCATTGTTGTGTATTTGCAAAAAAGCCATTATGTCGTCAAATGAGGCGAAAAACTAAACAGTGTATCCAGTGTCTCACCATTAGGATACTGATTTATCAAAGTGGAATGCTCCACTGACAGCATAATGGTTGATTCCATTCCGGATAAATCGGGCTAAAAAGAACTAAGAATGACAAACAAACCGCAGACCTTCAGCTAGTGGAGCCCTACCTTCAGCTAGTGGAGCCCTATGGTCTGTTCCTACTGTGTATTGACTCCCACTCAAAGCCATAGCCTATTTGTCAAATGAATATTCATGTAAGAAATAATGACATGACTCTTTGAGGTCTATTTATTAGCTGATTTTTTATAAAACACGGGATTTGTTGGTCAAGACAGAAACTGTAGAATCTGATTTATATAATCGAATAAGCAGAGCAGAACCTGATCAGACAGCTCTTACACTAAAGAACCATCTGATGTGCAGAAGGTTAATGCTGTCCTGAGATCTTAACCCATTCCCTCATATTGACGACTTTTGACGACTCTGTAAAAGTCACTTTGTGAAACCATTGTGATAAATAGAGCATTTGCTCCTATAGGAGCAAATGCTCTATTTATCACAATGGTTTCAAACTACAAAATTCTAAAATTTTCCTTTTCTCTAGTTAATGCTCCTTTTCGGTAGATGTTCTAAAGAGGTTGTATCTAAAAATAGCCTGAGGTAATGGGTTATTGCCTTTGCAAACGGACTAGATCTGATCAGAGTGTCTGAGTCTGCTCTGTTTGCTTATGAAATAATAACTTTAGCACAATGTATGGTTTCTGCTACAGCCATTCCTGTGTTCATGTTCCTGTATAAAAAATAATCTAATTCATATTCATGATGTCATTATTTCTTACAAGAATATTTATAGAGTAAATGATTAATGTAATTACTATATTCACAATGTCATCATTTCTTACATGAATATTCATTAACAAAAGGCTTCAAGTAAAAGTTACACATTCTCGATTTACAAAAAATGCAAAGTGACACAAAGCAGGTGCTTGCCTCATAAGGATCAAAGATAAAATCAAATTGATAATAGCACACAAAAGGTTAATTATGTGGCCAAGAAAAAATAAAACGTGAAAATTGCTTCAGCCCTTCTTGAAAGGCGTTAACCAAAAAGCAATTATCAAGTTTTTCCCTCAAATACTTGCAACTTTGTTCTCAACTAGTAATGAAATTATCTTCCATAATATATACACCATAATACCATACTTATTCTATTTCATGCTCTGTTCCTTACAGATATTATTTATTTCATTCAGTTAACCCATTACCTCATAGGCTATTTTTAGATCCAATCGCTTTGAATAAATCCACCGAAAAGGAGCATTGACTATAAAAAAGTAATTTTTTTTAGAATTTTGTAGTTTGAAACCATTGTGATAAATAGAGCATTTGCTCCTATAGGATCTATTTATCACAATGGTTTCAACAGGTGATTTTTAGAGGCGTAGAAAGGCATATTCATGGAGGAAAGGGTTAAAAGTAATGCAGATAGCTCCTACAGTTGATTTCTGCATTATTTTGGCCCTGCTTTAACCCTTACAGTGCGGGACACGAGTCACTAATGTCCTTTGCAAACAGTGTAGACCCAGATGAGAGGGCTCCTAGAGGAGCCCTCTCATCAGGGTCTGCACTGTTTGTCATGTTAAACTTTTCTTTAGAAAAATCCCTAGATATTCACTGTAAGCTTGGCCTGTTTGTATTTTGGAATAGTCCATTTGAAAGTCAGCATTGTAAGGGTTAAGCAACCACTTGCTTTTTACGATTCCTATGTTCAGTAAAATGATATAGCCTTCGTTAGAGGGAAAGGGGTCATGGTCACTTAGACATACATTTGTAAATGGATTGACAGCTCATTTATAATTTCATAAGCAAACAGAGCAGACCCTGATCAGACGGCTCCTATAGGAGCCGTCTGATCTGGGTCTACTCTGTTTGCAAATGTTCAAAAAAGCTTTTATATGAGTGAAAGTGTTAAAAAGATAGAGACGAAGCTGACACAAACATGAATACCCAGACACCACAATAAAATGGCTTTCACAACTTTTAGAAAATATAGTTAATGAATATTTCATATCTATAAGCCGTCTCTCCAAGTTACCATTCCTCATACACTTGAGAAAAGCATCCTTTGATTACATTAAATATCGGGAAATATTATAGACACTCTTAAACGCTAAATAAATGAAAATATTATTTCAAAGATATTTCTGACTTTGACAACAAAATGTAAGATCAGATCTATATAATTCCATAAGCAAACAGAGCAGACACGGATCAGATGGCTCCTACAGGAGCTGTCTAACCTAAGAATTTCAATAAGGAAAAGGCTAGGGTTAAGACAAATTAGGGTAGTTGAGATTTTTTAAAGCAGACTGCCCCATATAGTGCGAAAGAAAACTCTGCATGTCTAGTAATTACACGGTAATACGAGAAAGTTCTATAAACCAGAGGTCCAGATACCTCAAGAGAGTCTAACAGAATATATACAATACGTTTTAACTTCTTTTCACGTTTTGTCTACAAAAACACATACATCTGCTGCAATTCTCTGAAATTAAATTTCACTCATCTATCTTCAAAATTGCAGACCGAGTGTACTGTAAACAGTTTGGATCCTGATGAGATACTGCAGTTCTTGGGCTTCTCGTATTGGTCCAAATTGTTAGCATTTTTAATCATAAAACTGCCGCCCGTGTGCAAAGAGTTAACCCTTACACCGCTGACTTTTCAAATGGACTCTTCCAAAATTCAAACATCATCAAGCTTATGGTGAATGTTTAGGGATTTTTCTAAAGAAAGGTGTAACATGACAAACAGTGCAGACCCTGATGAGAGGGCTCCTTTAGGAGCCCTCTCATCTGGGTCTACACTGTTTGCAAAGGACATTAGTGACTCGTCTCTTTAGGAGCCCTCTCATCTGGGTCTACACTGTTTGCAAAGGACATTAGTGACTCGTCTCCCGCACAGTACGAGTTAACAACATTTTAGATGGATAACTACCAGTACACTGAAAACTGGTACATTGAGATCTGCAGAGTCGGTTTCCAACCTTTTTGAAGATGTCAGTCACCATCGTGGAATCTGGATGCTTTGAAGTGTTGTGTAATGAGATAAAGGAGATGGAAGCAATACCGTTAAAATTTCTTCCAGCAAGCCGAATATATAAACACAGAATATTATAAACACAGCATGCTCGTAGTCGATGCTAGCCATTTACTTGTACGTGGCAAAATTTGTGGGAATTTTCATTGCTGAGGCCCAGCCATCTGTGCGTCAGTGAAATACATGTATTGAAAGAATGAATGAAATGACTGCCAGAATTTCATACCGGTAAATTGGTGCTAAGCATAATTACCAGAAGTCTTCGGACACTAAATCACCTCGCTTTAGCTGTTAACCTTTTACCTGTTCAATATTCATGTAAGAAACAACGATATTATGATGATTTACTTCATTTGTAGTTTTGTAGTTGAATTCTAAACTATCGTATCCGATCTATATCAAGTCATATGCAAACAGAGTAGCCCTTGATCAGACGGCTCCTACTGGAGCCAGCTGATCTGGGTCAACTCTGTTTGCAAAGGCGTGAAAAAGCATTTACCGGTATTTGATGGGAAGGGTTAAAAAAGCTGACTTAGTCCATTGGCACCATTTTGAGATTTATGAATGAAAATTAATGGAGTAGCAAAATGTGCAGACCCTGACAAACTGCTCCTTTAGGGTCAAAACTACTTGTCTATATCTGGCTGTCCCCTTTACTCCATAAATATGACATTCTTAGCCTTTGCTCCGTTTGCTTATATAAATGAAATAATATAGTAATCTTACATAAATATTCATGGAGCAAAGGGTTCAAATTTTCACCAAATATCTTACAGCATCAATGAATAAAGATCAATGAAAACTGCAAATTAAACCCTTTCCAAAACATGATTCAGAGCTACAGATAATGGTGCCTACACAAATACTAAAATCATCATTTCTCAACGAAACCCAATACTCTGACCACTCTTTAGAATCGTCTCAAAGAGACGATTCTAAAGAGTGGTCATAGTATAGGGTTTTGGTGAGAAATGAAGGAGTGATTCTTGAAAATATTTTAATTCACACGTGTTATCTGGAGCTCGAATGATCTATTGTATTCTTGAAAACACAGACTGAGATTACGATTTTTTGGTGTACCAGTAGATTTTTTTTCCGGACTGAGCAATACAGTCATGAACTCCGGTAAATGCAGAATGGTGATATATAGGTATGAACCCGCTTCTGTAATTTTCCCGTCTGGACAAAAGATAATTAATAGAGCTTCACACAGGAATTCTAGGACTTGGGATGCTGCAAACCGTTTGTACATTTTTACAAGACTTTTTCGATGTATAGCATTCCGAAAGGTTGTGTAACACTGACACAAGCTTAAGCCAAACACTTTACAAGAGAGCTTACTACACATACATATGCTACCTATACATCACATATTAACCCCTTGCTTGCGAGCAATTTATTAGCGATAACCTAAGCAAACAGAAGCTAGATAAGAAACCAAGTATCTCCTTAACCTTTTACTCCATGAATATTGATGAAAGAAATAATGACATGATGAATACTGAGTTACCTCAATATTTATTAATGCCATTATATTGGTCTAGATCTACATTATACCATAAGCAAACAGAGCAGACCCTGATCAGACAGCTCCTATAGGAGCTGTCTGATCTGGGCCTACTCTGTTTGCAAAGGCGTATTAACCCTTTACCTGTTGTACAGGTGAACAGGGAAAGCGGTAATCCTTAACCCACCACATATTTTCTAACACTCTGCCCTCTTTGAATATTAATCGGACAAATCTTAACAAAAATATACAGGATATGTTGAAATGATTTTCCTAGGCAGAAGCATAGAACATGCAGGCATGGATTTTCCATGGCAAACAGTGCAGTACCAGATGAGAGAACTCCTATAGGAGCTCTCTCATCTGGGTCTACACTGTTTGCAAATGCAATAATAGTTGTGACTGGCAGGCTATAGGTTAAGAGGCTGAAGGAGTAGCACTATGCAAACGCCCTGCAACCACTGAATTAGATATGCAAGGTCTCCATTCAGTAAATGCCGGGAGTCGTGATTTGTCACTTATGAAAAAGCAGTAATTTCATGATGTATAGGCTGTAATCAGGCCAGCTGCCACCTCAAATATCAGTCAGAATCTCCTCCTAGTTTCTGCTGGACAAGATAAGCCAAGTACTGAAAAGTGGTTTAACTTAAACATTTAAACCTTTCCATCACATAAACGTGTTTTCACGCATTTGCAAACAGAGTAGACGCAGATCAGACGGCTCCTAGAGGAGCCGTCTGATCAGGGTCTACTCTGTTTGCTAATAGAATTTGATAGACCTGTGTCTTTGCTTTCTTAAAATGTCTACAATGGTCCACCTTCCATATTTCTTTATAACTATTTTGTCAATGAATATTCAGTAGGTATTGAAATTTGAAATAAACATAGAACAGGGAAAGGGTTAAACATTTAACATATATGCCTTTTCACAGCCTTGTAAACAGAGTAGACCAAGATCAGATGGCTTCTGTTGGTGTCATTATGAATCTTGGGTCCATGCTTATAAAACTTTTAGTTGAGTCTGAGTACGTTCTCAAGCTTTTGATTGGTCAGATTTGTGCCTCTGGCTCAAATCTGACCAATCAAAAGCTTGAGAACTCAAATCTGACCAATCAAAAGCTTGAGAACGAAACTCAGACTCAACTAAAAGCTTTTTAAGCATGGACCCTGGTCTGCTCTGTCTGATCATGGATAAATATACTGGTAGATCTGATTCCAGTATCAGCAATGGCCAACCAATCCAGAAAGAAATAATGACATCATGAACATTAGTTAGAAGCATAGGTACACTGTGAAAACTCAATACTAAACTGTTTGGTAACGAAGAATTGACATCTTGAATTGACATCTGCTTAATGCAGGGTAAAAGTCCTAGTGGAGCTTTCTACATGACTTTCACCCTGCATTAAGCTACCACCTGTGCTAAAGATCAATAATGGTATCTATTTGAATGTTTGTACACGTAGTATCAAATTTTTACTGTATATAATAGCATAAGCTAACAGAGCAGACCATTTATGGAGTAAAAGATTTTTATATAATTCCGTAAGCACAGAGCAGACCCTGACCAGGCAGTCCCTACAAGAACAGTCTTATCCCCTTTACTCCATAGGCTATTTTCAGACCCAACCGCTTTGAGTGAATCTACCGAAAAGGAGCATTAATTAGAGAAAAGGATTTTTTTTTAGAATTTTGTAGTTTGAAGCCATTGTGATAATAGAGTATAGGAGCAAATGCTCTATTTATCACAATGGTTTCAACAGGTGATTTTTACAGAGGCGTACTTATGGAGGAAAGGGAAAGGGTTAAATATTAATTAGCTGAATTGAACTTGTTTAGCAATTTGATAGTTCATTACAGGAAAAAGTAAAACATAAGTACTACTTTCAGAGCTGTACAGGCATTATAACTGATCTATCCCAAACTATTATATCCCAGCCAAACCATATTTAGTTGGTACTATTTAGACTCAGAGATGTGATTCTAATTTGGAGTTTGGCTATAAAATAAACTAAATTGCCTAATATTTATTGCTCTAACGGAAATTGAAATCTAGAGACAATTACTTGCAAAGCAAAAGGCTGGAGACATAACATAAAACTGTATTTATCCACAAGATGTATTTTTCTTTTCTTTTCTGAAGTTTTTCGCTCATACAAAAAGAATTCATGCCTTTGCAAACAGGGTAGACTCGGATCAGACGGCTCCTGTAGGAGCCGTCTGATCAGGGTCTGCTCTGTTTGCTTATGACATGATATAGATCGGTTTCTACAGCTTTTTTGTCAAAGCAAAACATTCTCTTGTAAATTTTACATTATAAAAATTCAGCTAATAAATATTCATGATATTCATGATGTCATTTCCTGCATGAATACTAATCATGTAAAGGGTTAATAGGTCACAAGTATTGTTACTAATGTCTTTTTAGAACCGTGTTTACCACTCCGGTCATTTACAGAATGGTATCCCAAGGGCCTGTGATCAGCGTGTAGCGGCAATCAATTTTCTCTAATCACAGTGTGTAAAGGAGCCTCCATATATTTGTGTTCAAGCCATAATTTTCTATGCTTCGAGGGTCCTTTTACAATGTTTGAATGGTATCATTCCCATTTTATTGACTACGGCCCAGTCCAATTATACCTTTAATATCGCTCTATCAATAATGCCTGTGGATAATTTTGTCACATTCTCTCAACGACATGAAGATCGTAATTTATCAAGATACCACATACAGGAACAAACAAAAATCTCCACGAGACAGCACGAAAATGAAATCTGAACTACAGCCTAGGAGGAACTTGCTAATGAGTGTACTAATATTTACACAAATAAATTGAACCGTTTGTAACCCTTTGCTTCATATTAACGCCTTTGCATTCAGAGTAGACCCAGATCAGACGGCTCCTACAGGAGTTGTCTGTCTGATCAGGGTCTGCTCCGTTTGCTTGTGAAATGATAGATCTGTATAGATCTGATGAGTGATCCCACTGTTTTTGTCTAAGCTAAAATATTCTTGGAAAGTTTACCTTATAAAAATCATTTCAGGTATAATAGGGTTAACGGGACTTGTAAACTGTCAGATTTATATGAGCAAAATATCAGAATACTTACCGGAGTTACGACGCATTCCGACAATTACACTTAATAACATAACTCAACATACTCACATCTCCCCCATATAACTTCAATGCAAATCAAAGAAATATCCATGGCGACATTTACTGCAAAAACATGGGAAAACTTGGTGTAACCATACCAGGGCAATTATCCCAACCATCCGGCCTATGCAATTAACATCCTTTTTATCACGTGTGAACTATAAATAAACGCAACGAACCTGGATCTTTTTGTCGTAGGGTCCTTCATGACCATGGATTCCTTGATTTCGCCGAATTTTCCAAAATGTTCCTTTAGTTTCTCTGTAAATATAAAATCGAAACAGAAAATAAGGACAGGTATACTTAGCCTTGGTCGATTAGCACAGAGCGTTCCGATTGATAAGCGCGACTTTTGGAGTAATTAACAAATGTAAACAATGCATTTACACGGTCGACAATCGATCAATTAAGAACGCGTAAAAAAGAGTTAAAATAGCCAGACACTCACCCGCTGTAGTCTGCCAGCTAAGCCCACCTATAAACATCTTCCTGCAAAAAGAAACGGGTAAAATCATTGTAAACAAAGAGCCATTTTGAAATCTGAACTTGTGACCTAAATGTCAATGTCGGCGAGATGAAAGACAATCGAGACAAAATCAAAGACAACGATCGACGCTGTTACAAATTAGAACGTGAATTTAAGCTTACCCTGGATCGTTAGGGATCTCGTCAATTCCATTTGTAGGGGATGTAGGCCCATTTGACTCCATCTTCATAATGTTAAAGACACTAAGCTACCTAACTACACAGCACAAATGAATACTCCAACACACACGTGGGAAACAGTTCTACCTCAATCAAACTACTATTGGTCCGATCGTGGGTGGGCTTTGGCGCGTAGTGCTCCGGCGCGAACCGGCCTTGATTGACAGGTGAATTCTATACATTGATTCGTTCACGCACTGGTCGCTTAGCAACAGATAACAGTTTACCCTGACGTCAGTGTGTAAAGCGTATACACTTTGTATACTAATTAGCATAAAGCGTCCCGCCCTCTGGAATGATAAACACCCTATTCATGCACCGCCCCTGTTTGATATCTACATAGTAAAAGTTGAAACGAAAATAGCAACTGATCGCCTTGAACATGTATTGTCTGAAAAGAAGAAACGATTAAATGTAATTTAAGAATTTGTGAAAAGAGGAGCAAATATCCTTTATGTAGAGACGGTAATTCGATTTCGACAATTGCTAGTTTAAATCAACATGGCAATGGAATGAATATGAGTAAATTGCGAATGTAGGGTGATCTGTCACATATCGTAAAGAATAAAGAAGTGAAACGTTAATTAAAGTGAACTAGAAGGTGAAATAGTTTTAATTTAAGGTGAGCTACACACAGCTGTGTTTACATGTTAGAATACATAGCAAGTAACTGCGCAATTGTGTTCATAATTAGATTAACACTACTCTAATATATTTTTCTAATTACGATGTTATAATTGTAGAGTTTTGTTATTTTATAGCATACAATTATCTCCAAAGACCATCCGAAGTATGGAAACAGGGGTGTTACGAGCCTTCGCTTATCAAAAGCACACACTTTCAATTTTTCGGTAATGTTCAATCCTACCGACCCCGTTATCAGCTGTGCATTAACGAGCGAGGATTTTGAAAACTTATCTGTGAAGGAAGGGAGATAACTGCGAAATTTTTATCAGCGAAAAACAGCGCAAAGGAATCCTGGATTACAAGTCTGCTTTAAATGTTTAAACATCATTTTCGACCCATATCAGCTCTAATCTAAAATTCCGTCCCTATTTATGTCAGGAGGAAAGATCAAAAACATTTTTTGCAGACTTGTTTTCTTTGTTAATCCGTTTATCAAAGTAATTACAGATAATTAGGGATTCAATATTAAACAAGAAATCCCATCGTATATATTAACGACCCTTTCCAGGTAATCATGAACAAAATGTGTAATTCTTTAGACGCTATGATTTAACCCTTTCCCTGTTCTACATTTATTCCAAATATCAATACCTACTGAATATTCATGTTCAAAGTAGTTATCATGAAATATGGAAGGTGGAGCATTGTAGCCATTTTGGAAAGTAAAGAAACAGTTCTATCAAATTCCATGAGCAAACAAGAGTAGACCCTGATCAGACGGCTCCTCTAGGAGCCGTCTGATCTGGGTCTACTCTGTTTGCAGATGCTTGAAAACACGTTTATATGAGGGAAAGGGTTAATGTCTGATTTTAATTATTGACCTGACGAACATTCTTAACCCTTTCCTTCATATAAACGTGTTTTCACGCATATAAATTTGCAAACAGAGTAGACCCAGATCGGACGGCTCCTATAGGAGCCGTCTGACCAGGGTCTGCTCTGTTTGCTATTGGACATTTAAAGATCTACACGTATTTCTTTACTTTCTAAAAGGCTACACTTTTCTATCTTTCGTATTCCGTTAAGTATTGTCTCAATCAATATCCAATAGCCATCAAAATTTGAAATAAACACAGAACAGGGAAAGGATTAACTGTCTCCGACTATTAGGACTAATACCCGACTGATTTTCTTATATAAACTAAGTGAATACATCGCTGTGACAACTAGTGTAGGATCAGATCTTAGATATCCTCAAAGGAAACAGACAGACACTGATAACACGACTCTATACCTTTACCATGCATTAACCCTTTCCCTCATATTGACAACTTTTGACGACTCTATAAAAGTCATTTTGTGAAACCATTGTGATAAATAGAGCATTTGCTCCTATAGGAGCAAATGCTCTATTTATCACAATGGTTTCAAACTACAAAATTCTAAAACAAATCCTTTTCTCTAATTAGTGCTCCTTTTCGGTAGATTAATTCAAAGAGGTTGTATCTAAAAATAGCCTATGAGGTAATGGGTTAAGCAACCATATTCTTTTAAACTCTTTATCTGAATATGCATGTAAGAAATAATGACAATATGAATTGTTAATTAGATTAATTGTTATAAAATCACATGGACACAGGAATGTTTGGTCATAGCAGAAAATGTAGAATCGCATCTATATTGTATCATAAGCAAACAGAGCAGACCTTGATCAGACGGCTCCTATAGGAGCGGTCCGATTGAGTCTACTCTGTTTGCAAAGGCGCAGAAAGGCGTATTTATAGGGCGAATCGCCGTGACGTCACGCGCACCTGTTATCTTAGCCGTATTGGGTTAACATTCCTATATTCAATAAATTATTGGAATGGCCGCTTAGGACCGGTTCTACTGTACATTATGTTCTTCTATAAAATAAGTGAATACATTGCTATGACAAAACGTGTATGACCAGACTTTGAAATTCTCAAAGGAAACGGAGCAGACCCCGATAAGTTGGCTTCTGTGGGAACCATCTGATCTGGGCGTACTCTACACTGTTTACAAAAGGCACCATTATGAAATAAAGATTTAACCAACCTGGCAAGTGAGCATGATTGTGCGCATGCAGACATCAAATTCTGATCAGTTTGTGTAATGGTTACAGACCGGAATCTCTGCCCGTTTACCGCGGCAGTGCATTTCTTTATTAAATTTTTAAAACCCATTACGCCATAAATACGCCTATCTATGCCTATAAAATGCAAACAGAGTAGACCCAGATCAGACGGCTCCTGTAGGAGCCGTCTGATCAGGGTCTGCTCTGTTTGCTTACGAATTGATATAGGTATGATACTACAGATTGTACTTTAGCCGAACATTCCTGTGTCCATGTGCCATAATAAAAAATATTCTAACTTAATGCATTAATATTCATGATGTTCCTACATGTATTTCCTACATGAATATTCATGTAGTTAAGAGTTAACCCTTCGCTTGCTATTCACGTCAATATACCTACCTGTAAATAGTGAAGACCCAGATGAGACAGCTCCTGCAGGAGCTGTCTCATCAGGGTCTGCACTATTTACAAGTTGATTGTGCAACCAGTGCACTCCACAGCAGTTATTGCACAGCGAAATACTTGTGCACAGTGAAGATATAATTATGTAATTATACAACAAGGCATGGGTAAAGAAGGAGAAATGTATTTTAAAATTCAGCAAGAGAAGGGTTAATACTGGAATTGAATATGTATTCATAATAGACGGAGTTTTGCATAATATTCTAGAAATCATGTACTAGTGTACCTGAATAGGGACATATGCACGACAGAGTCGTGAGCCAGGATCAAAAGGTGTAGACCTTGAGACAGAGGCGTGAGTCAGGATCAAAAGGTGTAGACCTTGAGACAGAGGCGTGAACCAGGATCAAAAGGTGTAGACCTTGAGATAGAGTCGTGAGTCAGGATCAAAAGGTGTAGACCTAGAGATAGAGTCGTGAACCAGGATCAAAAGGTGTAGACCTTGAGACAGAGTCGTGAGCCAGGATCAAAAGGTGTAGACCTTGAGACAGAGGCGTGAACCAGGATCAAAAGGTGTAGACCTTGAGACAGAGGCGTGAACCAGGATCAAAAGGTGTAGACCTTGAGACAGAGGCGTGAGTCAGGATCAAAAGGTGTAGACCTTGAGACAGACGCGTGAGTCAGGATCAAAAGGTGTAGACCTTGAGACGCGTCTGTCGTGGTAAAACATGTAGATCATTTCTGTCAATGTCAAAAGTGTAGGCGTCTTTCAGGATAACAAGTTGTAGACCTGGAGTCAGGGGCCTCTGTCAGGATCAAATGTATTGCCATAGAAACAAAGGCGTATATCAGGATAAAAAATGTAGACATAGAGTCAGAGGTGTCTATCCGGGTAAAAAGGAGTAGCCCTAGAGACAGAGGACTGGTGTATGTCAGCATCAAAATGTATAGACCTAGATACAGAGGCACATGTCAGAGTCAAATATGTAGAAGACACTCACTCACTCACTCACTCACTCACTCACTCACTCACTCACTCACTCACTCACTCACTCACTCACTCACTCACTCACTCACTCACTCACTCACTCACTCACTCACTCACTCACTCACTCACTCACTCACTCACTCACTCACTCACTCACTCACTCACTCACTCACTCACTCACTCACTCACTCACTCACTCACTCACTCACTCACTCACTCACTCACTCACTCACTCACTCACTCACTCACTCACTCACTCACTCACTCACTCACTCACTCACTCACTCACTCACTCACTCACTCACTCACTCACTCACTCAGTCGCTCGCTCACACACACAATCAATCAATCAATCACTGAATCACTCGCTCACTCACTTAACCACTCATCCACACACACTCACTCAACCACTCACTCAACCACTCAACCACAACCTCTCACCGCCAACCCAGTCACCTACTCACTCACTCAATCACTCACTCATTCATTCACTCATCTACTCATTCACTCACCCACCCACCATGTCAATCTCTCAAAAGCCAGCCAGCCAGCCAGCCACCCACTCACCCACTCACTCACTCACTCACTCTCACTCTCACTCTCACTCACAAACTCAACCATTCATTCAACTACTCAATTAACCACTCATTTAACCAGTCCACCACTCACTCACTTAACCATTCACTCACTCACTTACTCTCTCATTCACTTAACCACTCAACTACCCAACCACGGACCACCCACTCATTCACTCACTTATTCATTAATTGACTTATCCACGCACCAACTCACTTACTCACTCAAACCCATCCACCACCCACCACTCATTTACTAACTCACTCACTTAACCACTCAACCATTCAACCACGGACACGCCCATTCATCACTACGCAACAACTCACTCACTCTCTCAAACCCATCCACCACCACTCACTCACGCACTCACTCTCGCTCTCACTCACTCATTCACTCACTCACTTGATCACTCAAACACTTACACAGTCACTCGCACATTTCATGTGGATTTACATAATTTAAGACACACTCGATTTCTTAACGGTTCGTATTAATTCAAATAAATATGCAATATGAACACAGAAATTGTATAAACTTGCGATTATTTTTAAAGTTTTTTTTAATATTGCAGCTGTTTGTAATTTGCGATTTGCAGTAAAGCGCCAACACTTTAGCAGAATTAATCGCATAGCTACCAATGCATGTACTTCATAAATATCCATGTTAAAAGCAATGACACAGTGAATATAATTACAATAATGTTTATAAGGGTATATGATCACAGAAACGTTAGGCCTTGTAAGAAACTGTGGAATCAAATCTATATTATTCCACTTATTAACCCTTTCACTGTTCTATATTTCACCCAAATTTTAACACCTACTGAATATTCATTGACAAAATAGTTATAAAGAAATATGGAAGGTGGAACATTGTAGACATTTTAGAAAGCACAGAATCAGATCTATCAAATTCTATTAGCAAACAGAGTAGACCCTGATCAGACGGCTCCTCTGGGTCTACTCTGTTTGCAAATGCGTGAAAACACGGGGGAAAGGGTTAAGCAAACAGAGCACACTGATCGGACGGCTATTTACCGCAGAAAGAACGTGATGTAGATTGCTCCAAATGCAGCTTTCAAGAGCTTTCTTCATTACGTCGTCCTGCATTAGGCTACCACTTTTTTTTTAACCCTTTCGCTGCCAAACTCTGTCGTCTGCTAACTTTGTCGTCTGCTACAAATTTTCATTTTTTTTATTTTCTTCATTTTTTTGTTTCAAAAACATAGTAACAGTAACAAACAGTTTGGATCCTGATGAGACGCCGAGTTATTAGGCGTCTCATCTGGATCCAAAGTGTTTGCATAGGTAATCACAGATCCGGCATTGGCAGTGAAAGAGTTAAAGACTCAAAGTCATGGCCATGTCAGAAACTGTAGATTCACGTATATAGTATTCTATACACAAACAGAGCAGATGATCAGATAGCCCCTACAGGAGTTATCTGATCTGGGTCTACTCTGTGTGAAAATGCGTAAATATTCGGTATCAAGTAAAGATCCAATCAACTACTTGTTTTTATACACCCTATGTTTATTCCTTAACCCTTTCCTTCATACAAACGTATTTTAACGCATATGCAAACAAAGTAGACCCAGATCAGACGGCTCCTATAGGAGCCGTCTGACCAGGGTCTGCTCTGTTTTCTAATATAATTTATTTGATAGTTCTGTTTCTTTAGTTTCTAAAATGGCTGCTCTGTTCCACATTCCATATTTCATAATATCTATTTGACCATGGATATTCAGTAGGTATTGAAATATGAAATAAAAAAAAAGAACAGGGAATGGTTAAGTATTACATATAGACAGGTAACATACATTGCGTATTATCAAACTTAATACGATTTGGGTACTGCGAAATATTGCAGTTCGTCGCTCTTAATATTCACCTTATAGAGACACCTTTTTACGCCTTTGCAAACAGGGTAGATCCATATCAGGCGGCTCCTGTAGGAACCGTCCGACCAGAGTCTGCTCTGTTTGCGTACGGACTACTAAGTTCTGATTCTAGTTTCTGAATTGGTTAAAACAATTTATTGTTCATTGATTTATTATGAAATTCGGTTAATGAATATTCATGAAGTCATGAATTCGTGTATTAATATTCATGAGGTGAAGGTTTACGTCAAACATGCAACTCAGACGTCACTTTGGGGTGTTTTATCAGCATAAAGCTGACCATCTTAGCCATTTACTCCATGAATATTCATGTCAGAAATAATGACACCATGAATATTAATTAGATAATTGTTAAATACCGCATGGACAGAGAATGTTTTGGCCATGGCAGAAACTGTAGACTCATAGGTATATCATAAACAAGCAGAACAGAACAGAGGAGAGGAGAGGAGAGGAGAGGAGAGCAGAGCAGAACAGAGCAGAGGAGAGGAGAGGAGAGGAGAGGAGAGGAGAACAGAGCAGAACAGAGCAGAGCAGAGCAGAGCAGAGCAGATGAGAGAAGAGCAGAGCAGAGCAGAGCAAAGGAGAGCAGAGAAGAACAGAGCAGCGAGAGCAGAGCAGAGGAGATGAGAGCAGAGCAGAGCAGAGCAGAAGAGAGGAGAGGAGAGGAGAGCAGAGCAGAGCAGAGCAGAGCAGAGCAGAACAGAGCAGAGCAGAGCAGAGCAGAATAGAGTCTGATCAGACGGCTCCTATAAGAGCCGTCTGATCCGGGTATAGTCTGTTTGAAATGGTACAGCAATGGCTTATTGATGGAATAAAGTGATAACCATATACCCCATATATACGCCTTTTAACCCATTTGCAATCAAAGAATCAGACCAGTCGACCCGTCTGGTCAGCGTCTACTCTGTTTGCTTACGGACTAATATAGACCTGATTCTCCCGTTAACCCTTTCCCTCATATTAACGTGTTTCACGCATGTGTAAACAGAGTTGACCCAGATCAGATGGCTGCTATAGGAGCCATCTGATCAGGGTCTACTCTGTTTGCTTATGGATCTGTTCGTTACTTTCAATAATGGCTACAATTTTCCGCCTTCCATATATCGTTACAACTATTTTGTCCATGACTATTCAGTAGGTATTGGAATTGGAATAAACATAGAACAGGGAAAGGGTTAAACATATCTGGTTAATGATGCCAATTTGAAAATTAATGTAATAGATATTCAAGGTGTCATTATTTCTAACATGAATATTAATGGTGTAATAATTGACCGCTATAGAGAGGTCTTACTGCCATCCGAATGATCCGTATCTTGCCCTAGGTACAGAAAGTGTATTTATCCCAGCTACAAATCGAATTAATCCTTTAAACTCCAGGTACTTTTCGCCTGCGAACCATGTCGTCAGTTTCATATCTAAACGTAATTCTTTCTTTATTATTTTTTGAAAACAATATCTGAGTTTCAAACAGTTTGGATCCTGATGAGACACCGAGTTACCCGGCCTCTCATCGGGATCCAAACTGTTTTCAGCGTAAATCACAATTTCGTCCAAAGCGGTGAGAGGGTAAAAGGCCATCGCTGGTCTCATCTATCAAATTAAGTTCCCAGCATGCAGCAGCGATTCTCACACTGCACCTATCAAGTATCACCCATCAAGGCTGACAATTGACGTACACTGACTTAAGAACTAAATTATACGCGGTCTTTAAAAAAACAAACTTTTGTATAAAAACTGCATAGCAACTGTGATCTGACAATATTCAGGTTGCAACAGAAATAACAGTTAGTTCTTACTCATTGAATAAATTAAACGACAAATACGTAATATATATGCAATAACATCAAAGCTACAGAGTACCCAAATACAAAAATCGCCATTTCTCTACCAAACCATATACTGAGACCACTCTTTAGAATCGTCTCTTCAAGACGATTCTAAAGAGTGGTCACAGTATATGGTTTGGTGGAGACATAAAGAAGATATGCTTGAATATGTTTAAATTCAGGCATCTAATCTGGACCTCTGAATAGTAAACAATTGAAACTCGATGTGTCGAACTTTAACTCTTTCACCGCCGCATTCGCATAAATGCACCACGACAAATAGTGCAGCCCCAGATCAGACGCCCCCTTTTCAAGGCGTCGTCTGATCAGGGACTTCACTATTTGTCCCAATCTCTATTTCTATATACATGTGTATGTGCTTTATTCCTTTGAAATTTGCATTTATTTATCTCATTCCCCTTATTTTACTGAATGATTTAACAAACTTGGATTGCAGACGACAATTAGAAATTTGGCACCGAAAAGGTTAAGGAACCATGCAAATTACTTCGAGATAACGGGAGCTCGAGTCAGCCTATTCCTAATTTGAAAACTTTCTTAATGTGACAGCTTAATGCAGGTCTAAAGTAATGCTGAAAAGTACTGTAGGAGCTTTCTGCATTACTTGCGACCCTGCATCAAGCTGTTACATGTCTTTATAGATATGTGGCGGTGGTGAACTTTAGGGCAAGTATGTATAACGCATTTTGGAAGGGACCGAATTTTATCTCGAGTTATTATCCAAGTTCGAGTTATCCGAGTTCGAGATATCGAGGTTTTTGTATAACCAGTAAGTTCTTGTATAGTAAAGACTCGCTAAAGTGACCACATTATTTATTAATATATGAGACTGTAAAAGCAGGTTGGTTACTTAATGCTGGGCAAAAGTGATACAGAAAACTCCTATCACCTTTGTCATTCATTAACCCATTCCCTCATATGCTATTTTTAGATCCAACCACTTTGAATAAATCTACTAAAAAGGAGCATTAACTAGAGAAAAGGATTTTTTTTAGAATTTTGTAGTTTGAAACCATTGTGATAAACAGAGCATTTGCTCCTATAGGAGCAAATGCTCTATTTATCACAATGGTTTCAACAGTAGATTTTTACAGAGGCGTATAACGGCGTATGTATGGAGATAAGGGTTAAAGTGTTAGTGTCTACCTGCAACCTGCTATAAAATGCCTAAGAATTACATAAATCGTTTGTTTACATTATTAAAAGAAATATATCGCAAGAAAACCAATCGAATAGACGCCGAAGAAGACAAATTTCCGAACGCACGAAATAATGAAATGAACCAGAACAGGGGTGTGATAAAACATTAGAATACAGTAGAATCTATTTTAAGCGGTCATTCATTTATTGAACAACATGTGGTTGCTTAATGTAGGGAAAGGGTAATGAAGAAAACTACCCATTTTTGACCTGCATTAAGCTACAACCTGGCTTACAGACCCATAACTAGACATCTTTTTGATGGTCGCTTAAGACTGGTTCTGCTGTATACAAGTACGTTTCTTGATCTGAATTCCTCCAAAAAAATTGTGCTGCCACTGCAACCATGCTAATCCTGTTATTGATTATCGACTAACCATGCCATGTTTACAAAATAAACCATTATCGCTGTCATATTATACAATGCATTACAATATGTATTGAAATAAGACATCTGAATAACAATAAGGGATACAGTAAATTATTATGAACACGATACGTTAATTCGGGTAGAGATTTTCCACCCGTATAATAACAAAGGCACGCACATTTTTATTAGAGTAGACTGCAGTTTCTCTTCCTTTCTAATACAGTAAAAACCCTCTTAACCGGAATTCTAGTAGAGAATAATTTAGAAAGTGAGATGAGTGGCTGCTTAATGCAGGGAGAAAGTCGTGCAGAAAGCTCCTCTAGGAGCTTTCTGCATGACTTTCACCCTGCATTAAGCTGCCACCTGCCTCCAATATCGATATTTATACTAAATTGAACGTCCGGTTTAGAGGGGGTTTAGTGTAAACATAATATCAAGAATTACATGTCAGCAGAATGGAGTTCTATGGTCGCATTAGCGCACGGGAGACAAGTGTCCTTTTATGGGAACATAAGGAAACAATGTGGACCCGACCAGAGGGCTCCAGTCCCATTTGCTTCCTATTTCCATGCTAAAACGTTTCTTACAGACTCTACATAATAAAGACTTTTTTCGCCCAAATTACACGTGCTCACTGGGGTACGTGTTAGGTTATTGGGTTTCGATTTAACACATCTTATCATTACACGTATATTTTTATTAGCTGTGTGTATAGGGAGTGTCGTTCAAACATGGTTATGCTGATGTAATTTTGATAGATGTTTATTTCAGCAACGTGTTGACCATGATAAGGTGAATCCTTCAGTAGTCCTCACTGATCTGAGTCTTTGCTGTGTGCCAATGTCTGTTTGGAATGGAATACACCTGCCATGATTTGTTGGCTTACTAACCTTAAGTAGGACTAGGCAAATGGTGCAGACCCAGATCAAACTGCTCCCGAAGGAACGGTTTGATCAGGGTCTTCACTATTTGCTACTATGTCAGTCTAATTTAAAGTTATCGAGATAGTGCCATACTGAATTAGTTACCTTTACAAAGTGACGTGAGAATGGTGATTGAGTGTCTCAATACTTAACCATTTACTCCATGAATATTTATGCAAGAAATAGTGGCATCGTGAATATTAATTAGATTACTTTTTAAAATGGCTAATGAAAAAAAGAGAGTTTGCCCATGGCAGAAACTGTTGAATCATATCTGTATTATTCCATAAGCAAACAGAGCAGACCCTGATTCAGACGGATCCTGCAGGAACCGTCTGATCTTGGTATACTTTGTTTGCAAATGCGTTGAAGGCGTATTTATGGAGTAAATGAATAAGGTATTTTCCAACGATAAACTTATAAAACAGTATACGAAAGTAAGACACACAGTACCTTTATTTCTAATAAGTTTGAAGCACCAATGTAATATACAGTAACCCCCTCCCTCTGAACTGGATGTTAACTGTAGTATAAATATTTGTCTTGAACACACGTGACAGCTTAATGCAGGGTGAAAGCCATGCAGAAAGCTCCCTTAGGAGCTTTCTGCATGACTTTCACCTTGTATTAAGCAGCCACCTGCCTAAACGTATCTTTTTTTCTCTACTATAATTCCGGTTTAGAGGGGTTTTACTGTACTACATAAGACATAATTCCCTTATCTGATGAATATTCATACAGGAAATAATTAGATGCAAGAAGAGTAACCAGATGCAGTTTTATTATGACATATAGTTACTCTTTGGGCATAGCAGAAACTGTCGCATCATATCCGATATTATTCCGCAAGTAAATAGAGCATACGCTGACCAGACGATATTAAATGAATAAGGTATTTTCCAACGATAAACTTATAAAACAGTATACGAAAGTAAGACACACAGTACCTTTATTTCTAATAAGTTTGAAGCACCAATGTAATATACAGTAACCCCCTCCCTCTGAACTGGATGTTAACTGTAGTATAAATATTTGTCTTGAACACACGTGACAGCTTAATGCAGGGTGAAAGCCATGCAGAAAGCTCCCTTAGGAGCTTTCTGCATGACTTTCACCCTGTATTAAGCAGCCACCTGCCTAAACGTATCTTTTTTTCTCTACTATAATTCCGGTTTAGAGGGGTTTTACTGTCTTACATAAGACATAATTCCCTTATCTGATGAATATTCATACAGGAAATAATTAGATGCAAGAAGAGTAACCAGATGCAGTTTTATTATGATATATAGTTACTCTTTGGGCATAGCAGAAACTGTCGTATCATATCCGATATTATTCCGCAAGTAAATAGAGCATACGCTGACCAGACGGCGCCTTTTCGTGTTTGCAAATACAGTAAAGTCTCGATTATTCAAACACTAAAATGCGTACCATTATCCATTATTCGAGCACTAAAATACGTGTCATTATCGATCTTTTGAGACAGGTGACAGCTTAATGTATGGTAAAAGTCATGCAGAAAGCTCCTAGAGGAGCTTTCTGCATGACTTTCACCATGCATTAAGCATCCACCTGCCTAAAAGGCTCTAAATTCTTCTATACAAAAAAATAGAATAATCGAGATATTTTCGGTTAACTCGAATTTCGGGATAATCCGGAGTAAAAGTTCAGTCCATCCAAAATTTACAATATAGATTTGTTCTAAAATGTATCACTCCGCATATCCAGAAACACATGCGCCAGCTTAATGCAGGTCGAAAGTAATGTTGAAAGCTCATGCAGGAGCTTTCAGCATTACTTTAGACATGCATTAAGCTGTGAACTTGAGAAATTGTTTCAAAATACAAATCGGATATTTCAAACCTCTGTTATCTCGAAGTAATGTACACGTATAAGGTCCTTTGAAGTTCGATATATATACGTCAAAATACACCTCTACCAGGCAAATAGCTAATATAAAAATTACAAGAGAGCATTTCTGCTATAACCGGATATGAATTCCAATTAACAATAATTGTAAGATCTCTGTCGTGTAACTAGGAACCCCGTCGTCCTGACTTTTGCGCTCACCAAACGACCGACCAATGCAATACGAAAAACATATCGCCGCAACAGGCACCTTCTCCAGTCTGTTGAATAATGTAAATATCCCGCATTGGTTATTATCGATTTTAAGTCTATAACCCTGATGTGTGAATTTGTTTTATTTCCTCCCAATTATAGACAAAGACGTTTAACTTTAATCTGTCAAAGTACATACACTGGAAAGCCACACAGAGAACAGAAATTGCCCTGTAAAACTCTTTCTGTACACGTACGAGTATTAATTTTGTCGTGATTCTGGCTAGAAGCTATCGACCCTTTCCCACATATAAACGTGTTTTTCACGCATTTGCAAACAGAGTAGACCCAGATCAGACGGCTCCTATAGGAGCCGACTGATCAGGGTCTGCTATGTTTGCTCATGGAATTTGATATACCGGGTTTCTTTACTTTCTTAAATGGCTACAATGTTCCATCTTCCACATGTCATTATAACTATTTTGTCCACGAACATTCAGTGGGTAATATTTACATTCGCCCTGCAACGTCCTTATATAACCTTATTCTAAAAAGAAAGTTGCATAACCTCATGAACACCGGAAGCACGTCATTCATTTCTTAAATATAAGAAATACAATGGAATATAAATATAAGAAATAAATGACGTGCTCCCGGTGTTCATGGGTTATGCAACGCATAGCTTTACGAGCAAAGATTCACGTGAAGCCCTTCGGGCTTCACTAACTTTGCTCGTAAAGCTATGCGTTGCATAACCTCATGAACACCGGAAGCACGTCATTCATTTCTTAATTGAAATTTGGAATAAACATAGAGCAGGAAAGGGGTTAACCCTTGCAAACCTGATTATTCAAAATGGACTGTTCCATCAGTATTTAGCAGCAGCATCCACTCAATATGAAATGGCTTAGATTTGTTAAAGGATTATGAATTACAAACAGTGCAAACCCTGATCAGAGGGCTCCTATAGGGGCCCTCTGATCTGGGTCTACACTGTTTGCAAATGTCAGTACACTGGCTTCCCGCATTCATAAGGCTAACAGTTTTCTTGATGAATATTCATGCAAGACTCCGCCCATTATGATTATTGATTTATTTAATTAGATGATTAAGAAAAGAATGAGGAAATTTTATTGCAATCGTAAACAATAGAGAATCAAATTTGTAAAAAATATAATAATAAACCAACTCTGTTTGCAAAACAACTAACACTGGCGGGTTTATGCGGTATAGGGATTGATAAGGTGAATAATTATGGTCAAATTGATATTATATTTGGAACCCGTCCATTTTTCATGTGATGCGTTCTTACAAACTAAAAACACTCGAACTTCAAGGGACCATACACATTAATACAAGATAAAAGAGGTTCGAGTCATCCGATTTGTAATCTGACCATTACCTTAAGCTCACAACTAAATGCAGATGAAAGCTCATGTAGGAGCTTCCAGCATTACTTTCGACCTGCGTTAAGCTGTCACATGTGTTTCTAAATATGAGTAGTAATACATTTTAGAACCATTCCGTATTTAAATTTTGGAAGGACCAAACTTTTAGTTCGAGTTATCCCGAAATTCGAGTTATCCGAGTCCGAGAAAATCGAAGTTCAACTGTACATTTTGAAAGCCTTTAACATTCCTTGGTTCAGCAAACTGCAGATCCTGATGAGAGGGATTCCACTGAAGGTCTACCTTGTTTTGCCTGTGTCATATTTATTGGACCGCGTGAGGTTATCGGTTTACTCCTATCCTATGAATATTAACACTTTCCCTCACATGAACGCATTTTCACGCACTTGGAAACAGAGTAGACCCATACCAGACGGCCCCTATAGGAGCCGTCTGATCAGGATCTGATCTGTTTGATTTTGACACGACATAAATCTGATTCTACAGTTTTTTTTCAAAGCAAAACATTCCATTGAAAAGCGTATGTTATAAAAAATAAGCTAATAAATATTCATTTTGTCATTAGATCTTACATGAATGCAGAACAGGGAAAGTGTTAAAGTGAGAAATAATGGACGTATGTGTATTAATAACTGAAGGCGATATTTGATTGTGGCACGATGGCAAACACTGTAGAATTCCACGAGGAAGCAAAGAGTGAAGATGATCACGAATTAACCATTTCCCTGTTCAATATTCATGTAATAAATAATGACGTCATGAATATTTATTAGCTGAATTTCTATAATGGTTTATGTCTACAGGAGTTTTTGGTATTGGTAGAAAGCAAATAGTTGGATCTATTTTAATGTCATAAGCAATCAGGAGCCGTCTGATCTGGGTCTACTCTGTTTGTAAATGCGTGTATATGAGGGAACGGGTTCCTTGTTCAATGTTCGAGTACGAAATAATGACATCATGCATATTTAATAGCTGAATGTTTATAATGGAACTTTTTCAAGGGAATATTTTCCTTTGACAAAAAACCGTGGACTCCTATGTATACCATGTCCTAAGTAAACAGTGCAGACCCTGATCAGACGGTTCCTACAGTAGCTGTCTGATCAGGGTTTACTCTGTTTACAAATGCGTGAAAAGACGTTTATATTAGGGAAAAGGGTAAGCCAGGTCACCATGCCCACTAAGGCCCCACTTAAATCTTAGCTATATGATATGATATCTTAGTTTATAACCTCTCCTGACTCATACAATTTGAATTTCAATGCACATTTTTACATACACGACTGCCTACAGGAATATAAATCATTGACGACAAACTATAACTACATGTATTGTCAGCTGTAACATCGTAGCAATGATTGTATGACTAAAACTAACCTTACACGAACTGTGTGTTACACTTGTAATCACGGTTCAATGGCTGTATTCACAGCAGCAAGCTTTTAAAACCTTTAAAACATTTATGTAAGAAATAATGACTTCATGAATATATATTAGCTAATTCTTTATAATGGCATGTGAACACAGAAACTTCAGGCATTGCCAGACACTATAGACTCAGATCTGCGTAAGCAAGGAGAGCACACCTGATCTCAGTCTATTCTGTTTGCAAAGGCGTATATGTGCGTATTTATGGAGTAAAGGATTAACTCTCTATCTGATGAATATTGTGCAAGAAAAGATGAATGTATGAACATCAATTAACTGAAGTTGTATTAGGTACAAGACAGGTTTTGTCAATGGCAGAAACTGTAGAACTGTAGAATATGACAGAAACTGTAGAATATGTTTCTGTAGAATATGACAGAAACTATAGAATATGTTTCTGTAGAATATGACAGAAACGGTAGAATATGACAGAAACGGTAGAATATGACAGAAACTGTAGAACAGAAACGGCAGAATATGACAGAAACTGTAGAACAGAAACGGTAGAATATGACAGAAACTGTAGACTATGACAGAAACTGTAGAATATGACAGAAACGGTAGAATATGGCAGAAACGGTAGAATATGGCAGAAACGGTAGAATATGACAGAAACGGTAGAATATGGCAGAAACGGTAGAATATGGCAGAAACTGTATAATATGGCAGAAACTGTATAATATGGCAGAAACGGTAGAATATGACAGAAACCGTAGAATATGAAAGAAACTGTAGAATATGACAGAAACGGTAGAATATGTCATGTGTACATGTGCCATTATAAAAATTAAACTTATCAATATTCATGATGTCATCATTTCTTACATGACTATTCATGGAGTAAAGGGTTAAGCCAGGTTCTACTGTATTTAGAGCAGCAATGACTCTGATTAGCTATTGCATTATCGTATTCTTACTTGATTTATATTGTAAGCATGTTTACTATTTTTGCTTTGACTATTGTATGGAAGCATTCGTTCACTTATGTACATGTCATTGCTATTGCATTGGATTTAACCCTTTATCTACATGAATATTTCTGTAAGAAATCATGGCATTATGAATATCATTATTTACTACATTAATATTTCTGTAAGAAATAATGGCATTCTGTAAGAAATCAAGGCATTACGAATATCATTATTTACTACATGAATATTTCTGTAAGAAATATAACATTCTGTAAGAAATCAAGGCATTACGAATATCATTATTTACTACATGGATATTTCTGTAAGAAATAATGAAATAATGAATACCAATAAGATGACATTATACAATGGCACATAAATACAGGAATTTTTAGCCATGGAAGAAACTGTAGAATCAGACAAAAGTGCGCAGCAAAGGGTAACGGTTTCCCTGTTCCATATTCATGTAAGAAATAATGACATGAATATTTATTAGTGGAATTTTCATAATACTAAATTTTGAAGGGATATTTTTGCTCAGACAAAAACTGTAGAGTCAGATCTATATCATGTCTTAAGCAAACAGAACAGACCCTGATCAGACGGCCTCTATAGTAGCCGTCTGGTCTGGGTTTGCTCAGTTTGCAAATGCGTGAAAAAGTGTTTATATGAAGGGCATAGTTAAAGATATTTACTGCTACTACCTTTATTGTTATTGCATTCATTTCTTATGTGAGTTCCTTGCCATCGTATCTTTGTGAGTTCCTTGCCATCGTATATTTGCTTTGTCATTGCACTGAACTTTGCCTTTGCCCTTGCCCATGCCTGGGCTATATTCGTTTTGCTTTAACATCAAACAATACTTAACTTGTTTTGCAACCGCACCGTACTTAGTTGTTTGTCTTTGTGTGCTGTTGCATTGAATTATATTAATATCATTGTTCAGCCGCATCATTAATATCTGCTTGCTTTGTTCTGCATATAAGTGGAAGTTTGTTAACATATTCCCTCCTACTGACGCCTTTTTATGTCTGTGTAAACTTCATGTTTTGAAACCATTGTGATAAATAGAGCATTTGCTCCATAGGAGCAAATGCTCTATTTATCACATTGGTTCCAAAACTATACTGTTCTAAAAACACGTTTTTCTACTAAAAATGCTCCTGTTCAGTACATTTATTCAAACAGGTTGGGTCTAATAATACTCTAGGAGGGAGTAGGTTAATAATGTTTTGCCGCTTTAATAACCCTGCCTTGGTTTACTGTTGCATATGATCACATTGTCGCCTTTGCATTTGCTTGCTTGTTTTGTCATTGTACCTATGCTTTGTCATTGTATTGATATTTATTTTTATATTTCTTTGCATTTGCATTGGATTCTATTATCAATATTGTGTGATTTCATTGACGTCAACTATGTTTCATTTGTCACCGAACTGACCTTTGCTGTTTCTGTTTTGTGTATTCTTTGCGTAGCAATAGAATACAAAGGTGGCGTTCCAAAGCCTAACCCATGGTATACTCGCCGACCTGACAATATAGTGCAATTTATTGACCTGCATTCAAGGTGTTTAATAGCATGGCATCCGGAACCAATCATGGTACATGTATTCTATAGCTGACACAAAAATGCTTCGTAACAAAGGCCTCGGCTTAGGATGTGCAACAAAATCCACAAAATATAGCAATGTGTAAGAAGGACGCGCGAATACTAGTATACAAATACCAGTCACATGAAGAAATCACGTGATCATAACATGAATGAAAGTACTCAATGAATAAAGTAGCGCGCGTCGTATGACCTTATGACCTGTAACTGTATCATCAACTGGAAATAGTGTTAATCTCTTCCCTTATAGATACGCAATTCCATGCCAAAGCGAACTTATTCAGATTGATGCCATGCAAAGAATACTGCAGCGTCTGCAACGCTTTGATTTCTATTAGCATTATGCTATCTTTGGTTGCCAATGCACCATGTTATCTTTTGTTTGCCAGTGCATCATGCTATCTTTGATTTGCCTATGAATCATGGTATTATTGGTTTGCCGATGTATCATTCTACCTTGGTTGTTCCATCGCATTGACTCATGTCATCTTTCTGCAGTGTAGTAGCTGTCTGTACTGTATGCTCTTGGTGCTTGCTTTTGGAATCGTATGGATCTGTTTCTACATTATCTGCCATGGCTATGGTGAAATATTCTAACAAATATTCATAGTTACACTACCTCTTACATACAATCTGCCATGGCTATAATAAACTATTCTAGCCAATATTCATAGCTCCACTACTTCCTACATGCAATCTGCCATGGCTATTATAAAATATTCTAACAAACATTCATGGTGTCACTATCTCTTACATTTAATCTGCCATGACTATTATAAAATATTCTTACAAATAATCATAGTGCCACTGTTTCCTACAATCCCCAAGTAAAGGATTGAATTTGTAGGACTTCAAATTTTACCACAATAAATACTCTCTATGGATTTTCTTGTACTACGTTTCAGCCATTACCAGATGTTATTTACCGACCAAGTATTTAGTTCTCATTTCAACATTTAACTACTATCTAAACCATCTACTATCGACGGTTAGACATTCCGTTATGTAAACCATTTACTATATAATAACCATATATAATCGTCTTATACACATTCTGTATTGTAAACCATTTACTATCGCCGGTTAAATATTCCGTTATGTAAACCATTTACTATTGCCGCTTACACATTTTTATCTATTATCTAAACTATTTACTGTTGGTTTTTACACATTCTGTCTATTATCTAAACCGTTTACTATGACCATTTACACATTTATCTATCTCTAATAGTGATACCTGCTCTTCCATCGAATATTGTCACAGAAGTCCAGATAATATGCGCAAATAAAGAATTTTCAAGCATAACAAGGGTAAAGGGTTAACCCCCAACATTGCCAAGAGTAACCATAACTACGTTAACCAAGGGAATGGACCCAGACGAGAACGCAAGTCACTAGGAGTTTCATAAGGACAAAATCTGTATATCATTCACAGAGCTACATATAAGGGTGCGTACCCAAATACTAAGATCGTAATTTCTCCACTTAACGCCTATATTGTGGCCACTCTTTAGAATCGTCTCTTCGCAAATAGAGTTTGTTGGTCTATTCACAAAAACGCAGTTACAACAGCGAACTATTATACAGATTTATACTGCGATCTCATCGTGTAGGCTACAGTCACGAAATTGTCGGAATTTGAGACGACAGAATCTCCGCTATCAGGGTGTCTTCACTTTCACGGCTCACGAAATTTACAGATTCATATTTAGCCTCGCTAGTTTTAAATTTACCATCGTTATTTATACTCCTTGTTATCATTCTGACAAACTATATCCGTTAACCTTTTATATGGGAACGATTACTGCCATTTGCTAACAGTGTATATCCAGATCAGAGATATCCCATAGAAGCCTTCTGATCAAGGTCTGCATCAGTTGTCATTAAAAACCGGACGCAAATTTAACCTTTTCCCACTGAATTGACACTACCTTTAAACCATGCTTGTTCAGTACATTTTGAAATTCATGTTTCAAAGGGTTAAACCATTTCCGCCTCATTTTCTAAGAGCACTTACCCAGAATATGTATTATGAACCGATTAAGTTATCATGTAAAAACTAATTACTTTATAACTATATATTAAAACCTCGATTATTCGAAATTTCGATATAGAAGAACTTAGACCCTTTTAGGCAGGTGGCTGCTTAATGCATGGTGAAAGTCATGCAGAAAGCTCCTAGAGGAGCTTTCTGCATGACTTTCACCATGCATTAAGCTGCCACCTGTCTTAAAGATCGATAATAATAAGTATTTTAGTGTTCGGATAATCGAAGTTTTACTGTATATTAGATGTTTTTTATGATGGCGTTATGAACGAGGGAAATGTGGCTGTGGAAGAAATTGTGGAAACATTTCATAACTGGAGTATACCTTTATCAAACAATTCCAGTAGGAGGTTTCTGATCTGAGTATATTCTATTTGCCAATCTTAAACGATTATCTATAAGTTAAAGGTATAGGAAAACTCCAAACCCTTTTCCTTCATATAAACGCCTTTTCACGCATTTGCAAACAGAGTAGACCCAGATCAGACGGCTCCTAAAGGAGCCGTATGGTCAGAATCTGTTTTGTTTGCTTCAGGCATTATATAGATATGACTCTAGTTCACGCTAGAGCCAAAACCTTTAATATTCATGTCTCATTATTAACAGACCTGTTAATATTAATGACGTCATTATTTCTTATATAAATATTAATGGAATAAAGGGTTTACGTTGTCATTTGCCTCTTCTATATGTTGTTATCAAGGTAACTGCAAACCCCAAACAGGAAACGCGTTTTAAAACCTTTCACTGTTGAATTGTGATGTAAGAAATACTTTCAGCATGAATATTTATTAGCTGAACCTTGCCAGACACTGTAGAATCATATCTATACTATTTCTTAAGCAGACAGAGCAGACCCTGATCTGACGGCTCCTACAGGAGCCATCAGATCTGGGTCTACTCTGTTTGCAAAGGCGTCATAAACGTTTTTATTTGGGAACGGAGTAAAAGAAGTCGTAGAAAAATGGGAGTATTTCAAATATTAAATTGGCAATTTCTCCACAATCCCTTTGTTAAGACCACTCTTTAAAATCGTCTCGTTGAGTGGTCACACAATTGGGGTTGATGGAGAAATAAAGGAGCTATTCTTGTACAAATATTTAAATCACACATCATATATATTGTTCAGATTTATATTGTTTGCATAAACCTGAAGGTACATTGTTGTCCTGACACGAACCAGCTATGACTTTTTCATATTGATAAAAGAGACTGTTAGATTATCATTTTGTCAGATACGTTCCAATTCATTATTTGTTACAGTAAAACCTCTCTATAACGGCCACTAAATAACATCAACCATTTTGTGTAAAAGGCAGGTGACGGCTTAAAGCAATGTGAAAGTAAAACAGAACGCAGGAGCGTTCTGTTTTACTTTCACATTGCTTTAAGCTGCCACCTGCCCTAAATACTAAATAATTAACAAAATTTAGTGGTCGTTATAGAGAGGTTGTACTGTAATAGAATCTGTTAGAAGGAACATTAACTATTTACCTGGTGACGATTTATATCAGAAATTTAAAAGATGATAACTTCATGAATCCATTACCTCGTGTGCTATTTATATAGACCCAAAATTATTTGAATAAATCTACCGAAAAGGAGCATTTGTTAGAGAAAAGGAAAACTGTGTAGTTTTGAAACCATTGTGATAAATGCAGCATTTGTTCCTATGGAGCAAATGCTCCATTTATCACAATGGATTCAATAAGTGACCTTTACAGAGGTGTCACAAGGCGTCAATATTAGGGAATGGAGAAATACCGGTATGTCATTGCAGAATGTAGAATCAGATCTATATTATTTCAAAAGCAAAAAGTGCAGACCCTGATCAGACGGCCCCATGTGCTCTGTCTGCAATGGGGATACAAGGCATATCTATAGAGTAAATGGTAAATATAGGCATCTTATCAACAGGTGTGAGTTGTATGGTTTGCTCAATCCTGGAGGCACATTTTTGTCGTGACGCCAGTCAGTAATGAGTTTATGCTTTTGATAACAATAATGAAAGATTGGTCCTTACTGTCGTATATGTTATAATCCAAGTTTTCTTAAAATAGATATGTTATTAACCATTTAACAGACAAATATTCATACAGGAAATATTGGCATCATGGATATTTGCTGAATGTGCATATAAATGACATATGCATTGTGTACATAAACGATTGTTTGGTCATGACAGAAACTAAAATCAGATCTATATTATTCCATAACCAAACATAGCAAACCGTGATCAGATCAGACGGCTCCTGATCTGGGGTTACTCTGTTTGTAAAGTCATCAACATCGGTATCAGGTATAGCGTTATGGTACCCTCATATCGGGTCTAACATATACTCCACTCTTATTCTCTCAAGCGAATAACGTTCTCGTAAGCCATTTCACAGCACTCAACGTCGCCCACTATATTGGTGTTCCTGTCTTTGATTTAAATTCCCATTTCTCTGATGTCAGTGATACAGTCAGCTTTATTTCCTTCAAAACGGACGATTACGTGTTGTGATAACCCATGCATTTAGCTGCAAGACATAAATACGATACGATTGTATTACTGTCATACAACAAAAACCTATGGCAGAATATACAGAGTACACTTTGTCAATAGTCTGTCGAAATGACAACATAATCTTGTACATGGCGTATAACCCCCTTTATTTGATATAAATACACATTTTTACATACATGTATTTGCAAACTGAGTAGACCCAGATAAGACAGCTCTTATAGGAGATGTCTGAGCAGAGAATGCGCTGATGATGGCGTTCGTCCTTCGAAGTCGAAGAAGACCACAAATACAAGTTACAGTATACTCAGAGAATGCACTATTTGCTTATGGAATGATATACAATAATAAGAGAATGCGCTATTTGCTTATGAAATGATATACAATAATCAGAGAATGTGCTATTTGCTTATGAAATGATATACAATAATAAGAGAATGCGCTATTTGCTTATGAAATGATATACAATAATCAGAGAATGTGCTATTTGCTTATGAAATGATATACAATAATAAGAGAATGCGCTATTTGCTTATGAAATGATATACAATAATAAGAGAATGCGCTATTTGCTTATGAAATGATATACAATGTACATGTAGATGTAATTCTACAGTTTCTGTTATGGCCAAATTCTCTAGTGTTCTTAAACTTGTTCATTAACTCTTTCGGCGCCAAACTTCTAATTGTCGTCTGCAACTCAATTTTGTTAAATTATTCGCTGAAATAATTAAATGGAATAAATAAATACAGAATTCAAAAGAATAAAACACATATCGAGAACTAGAGATTGAGACAAAAAGTGAAGTCCCTGATCAGACGCCGCCTTGAAAAGGCGGCGTCTGATCTGGGACTGCACTATTTGTCGTAGTGCATATTGGCGACATTGGCGATGAAAGGGTTAATTGATATAAAGATGAATATTTGCACATTTCAAACAAAGTAGAAGCAGACCAGACAGCTACTTGCATGGACTGTTGGACAAGGGCCTGTTTGCTTATGGAATGATATATTTATGGTTATGGCTAGAAATTCCAATGTTCATATGACATGTTAATGTACTGTCGATATGACATCATGTGTACGTGGTATTAACCCTTTCCTCCATAAACACGCCTTTCTACCCCTCTGTAAAAATCACCTGTTGAAACCATTGTGATAAATAGAGCATTTGCTCCTATATGAGCAAATGCCCTTTTTATCAAAATGGTTTCGAATTACAAAATTCTAAAATTTTCCTTTTCGCTAGTTAATACTCTTTTTCGGTAGATTTATTCAAAGTGGTTGGATATAAAAATAACCTATGGGGTAATGGGTTAACCCTTTATTGATAAAGACACAGCTTTACCCAAAATGCAAACAGAGTAGACCCAGATAAGAAAGCTCCTACAGGAGCTGTCTGACCAAGTTCTGCTTTGTTTGGTTATTATATGAAATAGACATGATTCCACAATTTATGTTCTGGCCAAAAATGTTATTATAAAATTCAGTAAAATAACATTTCTAAATGGATATGCCTCAGGTAAATGGCTAAGGACCGGTTCCATGATGGATATGTTCCAAATGTTAACCATTTAAACATATTTGTAACTCTATTGAAACAGCTTATCGTAACATGTATTATGAATGGTAAATATTCGATAACACAATTTATGTACATGAGAATGA
Source organism: Azorinus chamasolen (assembly GCA_963576725.1). NCBI lineage: Eukaryota > Metazoa > Mollusca > Bivalvia > Cardiida > Solecurtidae > Azorinus > Azorinus chamasolen. The sequence continues at coordinate 15,922,217 of OY755240.1, read as the reverse complement.
AATTGTCCCAAGAGCTTATTGCCCTATTACATGTATTATTATCATTGCTTATTGCCTATTGTTCAAGCTTTCCACCCTTGTCTCGTCAAATACCTTCAGTTGATATAATGTTATTTCAAACGTAATATAACTAATTGTTTTTGTACATTGCGTAAGAGAAGTTTTACTGAAACTTTAAGCTGTACCATTAGTCTGGTTTTATTGTTCTCTGCACAAGATAACTATATGTAGTAAAGTTGTGTACAAGAATGGAGAGCACATTTATTTCATAACAAAACGGCGTAGATCCAGATCTGGGTCTACTATGTTTGTAAATGCCTGTTAATGCTACTTAATACTCAAAAAGCATAATGTTTACCAGTGTTGTACAATAGGCACGTTAAAGAAACCAAAGTATGTTTTTCTATGTCTAATTCCCTACTCCAGAGGGTCCATAGTATCTATATGACAAAATACGGATGTAACACCATCAACATACAATATACTGTTTTTGCTACATACGGGGCAGTAAATGTTATAATATGTTAACACCATACCTCTTATCTCTTTCCCTCATATAAACATATTTTCACGTATTTTCACGTATTTGCAAACAGAGAAGACTCAGATCAGACGGTTCCTATATTTTGCTTATGGCACAATTTAGATATAATTATAATTTTACAGTTTCTGTCTGTGCCAAGCCATCCTTTGTTCATATGCCAAAACATAATAAATTTTCATGACGTCATTATTTCTTACATGAATGTTAAACAGGGAAATCAAACCGAACTTTTAGTAAAGAAGAAGTCTGGGCAGGTGGCTGAATGATGCAGGGCGAAACTTGTTTTTGTATATACCTGAGTCAGGAGTTTAGTCCTGTAATACGCCGCCTCGTGTCTTCCCGTCCCCCATTGGCTATTTTAGATCCAACCTCTTTGAATAAGGAGGATTTTCTAGAGAAAAAGGACTTGTTTTAGAAATGTGTAGTTTTGAAACCACTATGATAAAACAGCATTTACTCCTATTGAGCAAACTTTTAATGCTCTATTTATCAAAAAACGACTTTTATAGAGGCGTCAAATGACATCATATGAGGGAATGTATCATACAGTAAAACCTCTCAATAACGACCACTAAATTACATCAAGTATTTTATGTTAAAGGTGGATGGGTGCTTAAAGCAAGGTGAAAGTAATACTATAGGAGCGTTCTGTTTTACTTTCACCTTGCTTTAAGCAACCACCTGCCAAAAATACAAACTAATTAACACAATTTAGTGGTCGTTATAGAGAGGTATGCTAGACATGCAAGTAACGAAACAGACCGGACTCTCTTAGAGGAGTCGCTTTTAGGAAGTTGAAACCTATAGACGAGTTTTCATAGTTTTAGAATGCCGTAAAACCGCTCTATCGAAATCTGGATCCATGAATATTCATGTACGAAATAATGGCATCATGAATATTAAGTACATACATGATTTTAATGGCATATGGACACAGACATTTTAGCCATGGTTCAAACTGAAGAATCAGATATTTATGTATATTATGTATATTATTTATTAAGCACAGCAGACCTTGATCAGACGGTTCTTACAGGAGCCATCTAATCAAAATCTACTCTTTTGAAAAATGTGCAAAAATGCGTATATAAGGAGTATAAAGGATTAATGTAGCAGGAGCTCCCATCGGAGCTTTCTGTAGTACTTTTGTTCAGTATTAACACTGTCCTTCATATAAACGCTTTTTTCACGCATTTGCAAACAGAGTAGACCCATATCAGATGGCTCCTATAGGAGCCGTCTGATCAGGTCTCTGCTCTGTTGGCTTATGACATGATGTAGATCTGATTCTACAGTCGTTGTCACAGCAAAAATAATATTACATTATGAAACCTAGCTAATAAATATTCATGATGGCATTATTTCTTACATGAATATTGAACAGGTAAAGGGTTAAGAAGGCACCTGTTTTGAAATACAGTAGAACCCCTCTAATGCGACCACTTAATGAATAAACATGGATGTCTTAATAAACAGGTGGTTGCTTAATGCAGAACAAAAGTAATGCAGAAAGCTCCTCTAGGAGCTTTCTGCATTACTTTTGTCCTGCATTAAGCTACCAACTGCATATAACACCCATGATTATAACTCTTTTAGGTGGTCGCGTTAGCGGGGGTTTACTATACACGATTCAGTGGTCGTTGTAGAAATGTTTTGTTGTATTGTTAAGTTTTCATACGTGTTAAACTTAGTAATTAATCATTAACCTGATGAATATTCATGTCACAAATAATGACATCATGAATATTCATGTAACAAATAATGACATCATGGATATTCATTATGCATAATGGAAGAGGGATTTTTGTACCGTGAGGGAAACTGTACGATCAAATAAATGTTATTTCACAAGCAAGCAGAGCAGACCCTGATCAGACGGCTCCTGTAGGAGCCGTCTGATCTGGATCTACTCGCTTTGCAAATACACGAAAAAAAAGAGCTTTTATTTGAGTGGAAGGGTTAAAAGAAACTTGGTCGAAGCCCTAATAAAAATTATTATTGTCTTTGTTTTTGTTTTTTTATTTTACAAAGCGTTATTTCTGAGTCCAGAGGAAACACAATTAAAGTTAGGAGAGATGCATTTAGTTTTAAAATCACGTGGGGATTGACAAGCGCATCATGGCGAGCAAACACAGCTTGCCGAATGTTTATCAAGTATCTGGAATTAGAGCAAGGATTATGCTTTGTCAAAACATGACAGGTAGATTGACCTGAATACGTGATGTACACCCGTGATATTTAATCTGCTGATTAATCAAAACTGACTCCTTCTCTTCTGAATATCATACACATGTAGAACCCCTCTAACGCGACCACTTAATGAATAAACATTGGTGTCTTTATAAGCAGGTGGTTGCTTAATGCAGGACAAAAGTAATGCAGAAAGCTCCTCTAGGAGCTTTTTGCATAACTTGTGTCCTGCATTAAGCTACCACCTGCATATAGTATCCAGAATTATACTTCTTTTAGGTGGTCGCATTAGCGGGGTTACACTGAGATAATCGGGGCGGACGATGTCATACATGTACCGTAATTACTCTAGCAAGTGTTAACCCATTACCTCATAGGCTATTTTTAGATCCAACCTCTTTGAATAAATCTACCGGAAAGGCGCATTACTTAGAGAAAAGAAACATTTTTCGAATTTTGTAGTTTGAAACCATCGTGATAGATAGAGCATTTGCTCCTATAGGAGCAAATGCTCTATTTATCACAATGGTTTCAACAGGGGACTATTGCAGAGGCGTCAAAAGGCGTCAATATGAGGGAATGGGTTAACCATTTCCCTGATAGAGATGCCCCTTACACGCCTTTTATGAACACAGCACCCACATCAGATGGCACCCGAAGGAGCAGTCTGGTCAGGAACTACACTGTTTGCTTGTGGAATAATACAGCTATGACATTACAGTTTTTGTCATGGCAACGAAATGTATATACGCCAGTATAAAAGTTAATTCAATGATTTCATTATTTATTTCACACGAGTATGCATCAGGTATTATGTCTAAAGGTTTGTAGTACAGTGAACCCTCGTTACAACGGAGGTGTTTGTTTCCAGACATTTTGCTGGTATAACGAGGTTGCCGTTATAACGAGTTTAAATAGGAAAGGAACCATATTGCCAGTTTTAAACTAGTACCAACAGGTGAACGCTTAATGCAGAACACAAGAAGTCCCTTTGGGAGCTTTTTGCACTTCTTGTGTTCTGCATTAAGCGATCACCTGTCTTATTGGCATTGCATCTATTTATTTAATGGTTGTCTAAAGGAGTTAACGGTAATTTTGTTTCAATGCATACTGCCGGTATAACGAGGGTGCCGTTGTAACGAATGCCGGTATAATGAGGGTTCAAGTAGTGTAAAAATGCTATGCGGTTATAAAACTTTTTGTATGAATCTGAGATCATTCTCAAGCATCTGACTGATCAGTGTCTGACCAATCAGATACTTGGGAATGACCTCAGACTCAGACTCAGACGTTTTATAACCTTGGGCCCTGGTTAGACTTATAATATACACAGGAAAGCCAAATATCTTGAGATCAGTGGAGTAAATTCGCAGCCTTTAGAGCTGAGGGTTTTATAATCCACCCGGGATAAACGCTTATCTATGGTCCGAAATCCGAGGGAAAAACCAAGTTGTTGAACAAACCCCGTTGTTAACCCTTTCCCTGTTCTATGTTTATTCCAAATTTCAATACCTACTGATTCGTACTGAATATTTATTGTTGAATGAAATATGAAATGTGAAATGTTGTAGCCACGTTAGAAGACAAAGAAACAGATCTTTCAAACTCCTTTAGCAAACAGAGCCGATCCTAATCTGGGTCTACTCTGTTTGCAAATGCGTGAAAACACGTTTACATGAAGGAAATGGTTAAGTTCAAACTTGTGCGCGCGTTTGGCAGTAAGTATGATGTTAGTTTCCACTTTACTAGGCTATTCCGTGTTTTCAACTGCATTAATGTAACTTCATAATATTTTATAATGTCACATTTACTTAGGATTTGTTTAGTCATGAAATTAACCCTTCGCTTGCTATTCACGTCAATATACCCCGGTACCTACCTATAAATAGTGAAGACCCAGATGAGTCAGCTCCTGCAGGAGCTGTCTCATCAGGGTCTGCACTATTTACAAGTTGATTGTGCAACAAGTGCACTCCACAGCAATGATTGCACAGCGCAATACTTGTACACAGTGAAGATATATGTAATTATACAACAGGGCATGGGTAATGAAGGAGAAATGTATTTTAAAAATCAGCAAGAGAAGGGTTAAATGTAAAATGCGTTTTTATAAATGTCATGAAAAAACATAACAGGGTCTACTATGTTTACAAAGGCGTCTATGTGAGGGGAAATGGTTAACCCTTTACTTCATACAAACGCGTTTTCACGCATTTGCAAACAGGATAGACCCAGATCAGGCGGCCCAATAGGAGCCGTCTGATCAGGGTCTGATCTGTTTGCATTTTGCATGACATAGATCTAATTCTACAGTTTTTGTCAAAGCCAAAAACGGTCCCTTGAAAAGTTAACAGCATAAAAATTATTCATATGGTCATTAATTCTTAAATGAATAGGGAACAGGGAAAGGGTTAAAGATATAACATAGGCATATTCTATTCGTGTTGCTTGCCAGAGATATGGGGACATGTGCAGGGCAACACAAGGTAGGCTTATATAGATCGGATAAGCGTTATCTTACGTTGGCGATGTCACTATACGTAGTGTGAAATAAACCTCTGCTCCTCTGAAGGACGTTGCAATTATCGAATTAGCCTGCCATACAATGGTGACCGATATAGCCCACCGTAGAAGGTCAAGGTCAATGCCATTGACCTCTCATTCAGTTTTTTTCTCGTTTATAGTGAACATTATCTTTTATTGAATCTTTCGCACGCCGTAAAATGGTTGAGTGATGTTTATTTGTTTACGTGCATTGCTGCTTTTGTCATTTTAAGTTTTGTTGTACGCGAGAGTAATACGCCATGCGGGCTTTTCCAAACTGCCACATAAAACTGTCCGCATTGTCAGGAGTCTCCGTGGCGTTCTGAATTTCAAAACATGCAGAATTCCACGGAAATGGCAAGTAATATCATGAAACGTCTGTGTTTTGACAGAAAATGATATTTTACAAATAGAAGTATCTGCCCCCGACAGGCATTAAAACAATCATCTTTCTTGCATTACCATTATCGTTGCACAATAGTTAGACGATGCACGCACATGTTAAAAATCACATTAAACCCTTCCAACACTGAACTTTAAAATGGACTATTCCAAAATTCAAAATTTCAATTCCAAAATTCAAACAGATCAAGCTTACCGTGACTATTCATGACTTTTGTTTTAAAAACATGACTAACAGTGCAGACCCTGATGAGAGGGCTCCTCAAGGATCTGGGTCTACACTGTGTGCAAAGGACGTTATAGTGACTCGTTTCCCCACACTGAAAGGGTTAACTTCCTGAAACAATTAACCCTTACTCCTCTGTGTAAAAACAAATGTCTGCTCAAATTTGGAGCTGGTGCATTTTTAAGTACTTCCGACTCGACCAAACTTTTGTCACACTAATGACTGGGCGTCAAAACAGACTGGATCTTGATAAGACGCCGAGTTCTCGGCGTTTCATCTGGATCTAAACTGTTTGCAAATGCGAGTCAGGTCGCGTATAGAGAGGGATAAGGGTTAAATGGAGATTTTGAAGACAATTTTGAGTTTAAACCCTTTACCTGCCATGTGCGAATTCAACGCGGTAGGGACTAAAACAATTTAGATCCTCGTGAAAAGTCAGTTTTGAATTAGATCCAAACTGTTTAATACACTAAACGCTTTGGAAATAAATGGAAATAAATGGAAGAGAATATGGGGATTTACATTTCAGGAATGTTGTATGTGCCTTTAACCATTTATTTCATATAAACGTGTTTTCACGCATTTGCAAACACAGTAGACCAATATCAGATGGCTCATATAGGAGCCGTCTGATCAGGGTCTGCTCTGTTTGCTAAAGGAATTTGAAAGATCCGTTTCTTTTCTTTCTAAAACGGCTACAATGTTACACCTTCCATATTTCGTTATAACTATTTCGTCCATGAATGTTCAGAATTCTCGCCGTCTCATTTTAATCCAAACTGTTTGCATAGGAAATCACATATGCGACATTGGCAGAGTTAACACTTTACTCCATAAGTATACCCAGATCAGACATCTCCCGTATGAACCGTCTGATCAGAGCCTGCTCTGTCTGCTTATGATATAATATAGGCACGACCCAACAGTTTCTATCATGTGCAACATTCTTGTGTTCATTTGCCATCATGGCACTGAATATAATCAGTATTCCTGACGTCATATCCTGTACATGAATATTCATTGATTAAAGAACAAGGATATGGACAAATATATCGTTTTAGACACAAACACAGACTACTTGTCTACAATGGATTTTGTGTGAAGTGTTTTCCTTTGCTAATTTTAACTATTTATCGAACATGGTGAAAAAGTTGTGACTCGACTGGGACTTGAACCCAGGGCCTCTGGCTTACCATGCCAACACTCTACCGACTGAGCTACCAAGCCACACAGTAAAGCCTATCAACTTATTTCACCACAATCTCTACCCGGCTACACACACACACCGAATTCTTTACTCAAAGAATACTCCACGAGTTTCTTATTATTACAAATTATCTTCATATAATCTTCATATAAATCACCCTGTGGGTTATTTACGCTGGGCGCCAAATGTAACATGGTGAAAAAGTTGTGACTCGACTGGGACTTGAACCCAGGGGGTCTGGCTTACCATGCCAACACTCTACCGACTGAGCTACCAAGCCACACAGTAAAGCCTATCAACTGATTCACCACAATCTCTACCCGGCTACATTTACCTCATGGTTTTCTTTTGAAAAAATAATTAAAATGAATATTAATTAGATTAGGTTTTTATAATGGCATATGCTTGAACACAGGATCATTTTGCAATGGCAGAACCTGTAGAATCAGATATATACTATTCATTAACCCTTTCCGCCATAAACACGCCTTTATACGAATAATCTATTGAAACTTTCTGATAAATAGAGCATTTCCTCCTATATGTTTCAAATTACAAAATTCTAAAATTTTCCTTTTCTCTAGTTAATGCTCAATTTCGGTAGATTTACTCAAAGTGGTTGGATCTAAAAATAGCCTATGAGGTAATGGGTTAAGCAAACACAACTGCCACTGATCGTACGGCTCCCCTATGTTCCGCCTGAACTTGCTCTTCTCTGTGTGCAAATGCGTGAAAAGGGGTTCTATGTCAGGCAAAGGGTTAAATAGAAGAAAAAACAACCCACATCAACATATAACTGTTTTGAACAGTGTTAGGGCCTGTTGATACATCACCGTGCACGGACTCTTACTTGGGCTCAGATTGTTTGTAAAGCTTAGCAGGAGTTCGCCCATAGATTAAGCTCGGTTTAGAAATAGAGCCCGTCCTATTTTTTGCATATCGATCTGATAAGAAATTAAAGCATCGCACTTTCGTTTTAGATGGAAATCTGACACACTTACTTATCCATTTATTCTCTTAACCCATTACCTAATAGACTATTTTTAGATACAACCTCTTTGAATAAATCTACCGAAAAGGAGACGGTTAGGGTTAGGGTTAGAGAGAAAAGGAAACGTTTTTAGAATTTCGTAGTTTGAAAACATTGGGATAAATAGAGCATTTGCTCCTATAGGAGCAAATGCTCTATTTATCACAATGGTTTCACAAAGTGACTTTTACAGAGTCGTCAAAAGTCGTCAATATGAAGGAGTGGGTTAACAACAGCAGAAAGTTAACAATATCTCGTATATTATTCCATACGCAAAGAGAACATTTCCTGGTCAGATAGCTTATACAGGAACTGTATAAACTGGGTATACTCTATTTGCAAATGCTTAACATTTTACAGCACATATACGCCTTTGTACGCCTTTGCAAACAGAGTAGACCCAGATCAGACCGCTCCTATATGAGCCGTCTGAAAAGAGTCTGCTCTGTTTACTTATGATATAATATAGATAATTATGATTTTACAATTTCTGCCATGGCCCAAAATTTATACGTTCATGTGCTATTGCATGTATAACAATTAATCTAATTGATATTCATGATGTCATTATTTCTTACATGAATATTCATGAAGTAAATGGTTAAAGATACGCCCCAACTCATATGAACGAGACACATCTTTACGCATCTGTACGAAAGACCGGCGGTGACATTTCCACTTCATGATTTCACGATTTCACAATTTCATGATTTCATGATTTCATGATTTCACGATTTCACGATTTCACGATTTCACGATTTCACTTCAAAATTTCACGATTTCACGATTTCACAATTTCAAGATTTCACGACTTCACAATTTCTCGATTTCGCAATTTCAACCTCATGTAGAATCTTTTAGCCACGTGGCACGCTGATGTAAATAAGGCAACAGAGTGGCTCTCGCCCTTGAAATCAGGATGGCAATTTGAAATCCATAAATACACCTTTCTACGCCTTTGCAAACAGGCTAGACCCAGCTCAGACGACTCCTATAGGATTTAATCTTATTTAAAATACATGATGTCATTATTTCTTACAGTTTATTATTAATTAAATTCTCCTCCAGTACAGTGTCATACAAACATAAGACAATGATTTAACACAATAAACACATGATTGGCAATTCTCATGCATGAATATTCATGCAGGAAAGGGTTAAACAATATTGATGGTGGACCTGAGGACAAGCTACATGCAAAATATGAAGGCCCTCGGCCCTACAGTTCTGGAAGGGAAGATTGTCATAGTTTTCCGCCGTTTCTTTCATCGTGGCTTTTACTTCAACATGTGCGTTTTGATGACGTCATAACAATTCAAATGGACTAAATGAAATCATGAAATCGTGAAATTGTGAAATCATGAAATTGTGAAATCGTGAAATTGTGAAATCGTGAAATTTTGAAGTGAAATCGTGAAATCGTGAAATTGTGAAATTGTGAAATTGTGAAATCGTGAAATTGTGAAATCGTGAAATTGTGAAATTTTGAAGAGAAATCGTGAAATCGTGAAATTGTGAAATTGTGAAATCGTGAAATTGTGAAATTTTGAAGAGAAATCGTGAAATCGTGAAATTGTGAAATCGTGAAATTGTGAAATTGTGAAATCGTGAAATTGTGAAATCGTGAAATTGTGA